>OX451400.1:5751040-6115618 GCA_949629135.1 Eremobia ochroleuca | reverse complement strand
CCAAAAATAAACATTAAATTCAGAATTTTAGATAGTTCTTTAGAAACACAATATCATAATAGACATGACAAAGTTCATATATCATTGTATTTTTTTTTTAAATATGTGTATTTTTATTGCAATTGGTCACTCAAAATTAAAAAATTAAACAATGTTGTGTAAGTTGCAATGGATGTTAAACTGTCTATCATTCTGAATTCAAGTATAGTATGGATAGAGACCCCCTTTCGAGTTAGTGGTTACAGAAGAAACCCATGTATAACAGAAAGGATTTTATATATGTTCAGAAATAAAGATCTGAGAATCATGATCATTGGAAACCGACAGCGCTGTCGTCAATGAAGCGTGAGCGAAGATAGACGCTGGCGCGATTGTAACTCTCTGTTGTATGTGGAATATTACAATTACAGTTTAGGAAATTGGCAGCCTCTGGAAAATTTACTTCAGTCATCCTAAGGAAATTTTACATTGATTGCCACTTGGAATCAACCAATAGATATTTCCGCATATTGCGTCAGTCAGTTTGATTCAAATCTACTACTACAGTATGATTTTATTATCAATATATTTTAAGTGCCTACAGAACTACTCTAAATAAAGAATTGTTGCTTGATCACTTTCAACACAAATGGTTCCAATTTCAAACATTTGAGTTCTCATATCCATTATTCAATTATCAACAATGGCGACGCGACGGCAAGCCACCTAGCAGGTCATGATACTTATTTACAAGGAGAAGAAAAGACCATTGTATAATACAATCCCACAACTCTTATCGTCTTATGCTGTCGACCCACAATGCGATTTTGATTTGAGGTCTTTACTGTAGGGTGCAAGTCTTGAAATTAATTCTGTTTCTATTTCTGAACAATAACTGAAATTTTGTTATTTTAGCTATGTATGCAATACAAGTAACTCTTATTCATAAGTCCAGGATTGCTGTTTCAAATATTGATTTGGATTCCTGTGCCCAGTGCTGAGCTAAGGCTACATACGCACTAGGCATATCCCGCAATACGGCGACCCGTTAAGTCAGCGCAAAATGCGAAAGTACATCAAATGGACCAGTGCACATCCATTTGCTACCTAAACACTCTTCCATGGACAAGGTTATCAATGGACATGCTAGCAATGTAGAAAGTAACTAACTAAATTCATTGGTAGACGATTTGCATAATGTTTAATCTCTTCACCACCCTTGGTTGACTGGTGGAGAATGCCTAAGGCACTAAGTCCGCCTTTATAACTTTTGTGCAAAGTTTAAATAAATAATGAATGCTTTTCAGTGTCATCAAAGTTTATAGTTAGAAATATGTTATATGTTTATACATATTATATTACAACTCAATTATATTTATACATTAATAATAGTGGGAACATACAGTATTTATAAAAACATTATAATTGAATATGACCATTTAATTTTGTTTTGTTTTTTAATGTAGTTTTAATAGACTAAGTTACCATGAAAAGTATTGAAAGTCGTTGGAGGCAATCGCATAATATTTGGATAAATCAAGGTAATGAAAAGAAAATACATGAGCATGATGACGCTATGATTGAGTAGGCAGACTACAAAAGTAATTGTCATGCATGCTTAGCTACTAAATTAGTTCATAAAACATAATTAACTAACAACCATTCCACAGTAGCATACATTCTGCCAATGAGTTGGTCTCATTACAGACAATCAAACATGCATACAAATATAGGGTGACTGGTAATTAGTGATTGATACTTAAACACATGATTCTACTCATCATTACAAACAACTTTTACTATCGGACCAAATCAGAAATCGCGAAAAAAAAAATCAGCTGTTCCCTACATTTATGTTCGCACGAGTCGTCAAAATGTAGGGAACAGCAGATTTTTTTTTTCGCGATTTCGGATTTGGTCCGATAGTAAAAGTTGTTTGTAATGATGAGTAGAATCATGTGTTTAAGTATCGATCACTAATTACCAGCCATCCTATACAACGTGTAACGTTAAATGCGCAAAACCTGAATAGTTTGATCAGAATAACGAGCAGAATTAAATGAACCACTTTTTAATCTAGGTCACATTTTTCAAAAAATCTTCATTAAAAACATTGCCGTGTCTATTTATTAATAGGTCAAGCAAGCCAATGTCAACGCGGCGCAGCGGCCCGGTGACAACTCCTCCGTCGATAAAGTGTCGTTGCAGACGCAAGAAACGATCAGAATGGCCAGTAAAACTAAAACAGTACATAAAACCTTTACTATTTTTTTAATGACTTATTTTCTCTCTGAAATAGGTCAGTTGAAATAAAAAATCAGTTGGGGTGTCTGAGGTTTTGCGCATTTAACGTTACATGTTGTATAATATGTAATCAAAAATATGGTCTCTTTCAGTGAACATAACATTGAGTATTGTTAATTATTAGGGTCTTTTATTTTTTTACTTTATCTGTTTCTTTATCAGAAGTATTAAGTTTAAAATGATCCTCAGTGGTGGAAGAATCACTTTCTCTTGCATGTTGCAAAAGGGTGCATAACCCCAAAGTAACACCTTGTGCAGTTTTCAATGTAAAAATATTTCTAGTTGTATTTAGTTGTTTTTTTAGGGGATGATGTAGGAAAACACCTGTATATAAAACAGACCTTGCTTGTATAGAATACTATCTTCTGCCCGTGGATATAGGAATTTATGCCATGGGAACATGCTACTATGACAAAAATTAGTCTATGTCCTTTTCCAGGATGCCTCCTAACTCATTGACAAATTTCATAGAAATCCATTCATTGGTTTAGGTGTGAAAAGGTAACATACAGAGAGTTACTTTCGAATTCATAATATTATTAGTATGGAACCATAATATACAATAATAGTCTAATAAATATTGTCCCACATAGAACATGCATGTTTAAAATACAAATCTCTTAGTTTTATAACTAAGAGGGTTATCATGTCTTTGGTTTGATGGTGCTTTGCATATAAATGCAAAGCGTCATCAAACCAAAGACATGATTTTATTGACGAAATTCACTAAGGTTATCATAGTATTTTACCATAGCCGCTGGTCACAATACAGAAAATAGCTAAAAACTGAAATTTAAACTGAAATGATTATTTGTGTAAAGTTCCTCAGAATTTTGTTATTAAATGTGAACAATATCATCAATAAAATCTAGTATGCCTATAACATAATTATAACTTAAATTTTGAATATATATAAGTTACCAATATTTTATCATGTTTTTTTTTTTCAAGATTAGTGTGTAAAGCAAAAAACTGAAGAATTGCTAACATTCAAGAAATGGGTGAATTTATGAAATTAATAATGCTAATATGGTTCTTCTCCTTTTCATAAAAATGGTATGCAATTTTTTTTTTTTAATTTTGTTTGAGCCCAGTAGGTGGTAGTAAGGTAATCTAATATCTTACAAAACTCCGAAGAAACTTTTTATTAAATGAGAAACAGAATTCAATCATTACATTATATTACTAAGCATGTGAACCTATTACACATACCTCTATTGAGAATAATATTCACTAATTTCACTATGTTAGTCTAAAACCACAATACATGATCACTACTAAAGATGATGTACAATTTGCTTTTGAATTGTCTGAAACAAAAATAATTTGACAGGTTCGAACTTCATGAACAAAAGAACTAGAAATCTGCTTAAAAATCATGCACTTTTGTGTATGATTCTTAACACATTCACTGTCCAGCCAAAATGTCAAAATTAACTCTCACATCCAATTTAATTTTTCATTCCTGTAAACTGAGGTACTTTATACCACTACTACTACTATTACATTATTACTACTATGTTTCTTTTAGGTCCACAAAGTACCAAGAACCCATTATGTATGAAAAGTGCAGTGACCCACATGTATGGCATGGACGTCTCGTTTCAACACAAAATAACCCACATGTATGAAACGGATGTCTAGTTCCAACCCAAAATGACCCACATGTGGGTCGTGGACAGTGAATGTGTTAAGCTATTGATAGTTCTTAAGCTATTGATAAATAATAGGTACATTAAAATGTAACATGAAACATATGTTTTATTGACTGCACCAACAAATACAGGTTTTTGAATCTAATTAGTTTTACTTTACTAATTAATACAAGTAGCTCTCAACTGTCAGTGGTAGTTCACAACAAGTAAATGACTGGATAAGTTTACCTGAAAGTACAATGTGAAGTCAACAGTTACATTCTGAAGAAACCCATTGCATCAACTTGACTGGCTACTAGACATTTTTTTAAAGAAAAGGTAACCTTGAGTTTCGCTGCGGAATGTACAGAAATGACAACCCGTTTGAACGTTGGACTTCACTACGGCTTGTCAAATTTATAGGTTATATGATTCGGGACTTTACAAGAGTAATTAAATGTACAGAAGCTCATCTTATCAAACAATAAGTACATCAAATACTACACAATTATCTACCATGCAAAGATTATAATATGCAATGGCTTCCATACCGACTAAACAACAACAAATCCATAGCACATGTGGTTCTTCAAGTCATGAGATGAAATGCAAAAGTGAAAATGACATACCGATTACTGAACCAATAATTGTAGAATTGACTACCATTGGAATTCCTTTCGACTAAAGCATGATTTTCGGCGTTTAATTTTCTCTTTTACTAACGCAAAGCTGCAAAATATGCGGAACATTTGGAGGACTATAAGATGGCGTAACAACGCTCAGTTGCCGGGTGCCATCCGAGTATTGACAAATCAACATATTGGTGATTCATAATGCGTAAACCCGAAACTGGACACTATCTATGTATCAAAAACTATTGGCACTTACCTCCCACGTGCATACAATGTCTGGAAAGAGATATTTTTTCTAATGTAATGGCCAGTTTCAATATCACCAAAACAAGAAACAAAAGCCAAACAAATGTTTAAGTAAATGTACTGCAAATATGATATTCTTACCGTTTTCATCAAATCCATGGCCTTTTAAAGAACACCATCACGAAATTTAACACAGTCAATAGTTATAACAGCAGCAGCGTCGAAGAAAAATATCTTAGAACGGGATCAACGTCGAGGCCATGCACTCTCCCAACCCAACTTACCCAACACATAACAGGATGTGACAAAACGCGCGCCATTTTTAACTAGCCATTTGGTAGCCAATAGGATTTCAGTATTTCAACCATAAACTATTACCAGAGACAAAAACTTATTTGTCCGTAGTGTTGTCGCACTTGTTCGGATGTGCGCCATTGTAAGTCAGAGACAATAGTGTTTTTTAATGTCCATAGCATTGGACTAGGCATTGGACTGAGAGTTAGCTTCACAAAAGTTACCATCCTCTAGAAAGAGACAACTAGTGGCCGTGCATTCGCTTTGCGTACTTTTTGGTCTGTATTCACTGCACAGCTGAATATGGAGCGCTCAGTCCATTCTCCATGTCTATGGTCCATAGTAATAGTCATAGAGCATAAATCCTTAAATCGTAATAAAAAGGAAGCATCGGTACATCAGTGGGGGAACTCAAATTTTATTATTACATAAGGTTTACACACTTCTCCTCCGGGGCTACAAGAGCCGGAAGCAGAGAATTTGCGCTCCTGTCACTTTTCTGCTCTAAAAGCACCACATTATCCACGTTTCAACGTTTCGTTGAATAAACGCCACAGTTTCACTATCGCCAATTTCGTGTCCTAAATAAATAGATAATTATTTATACAATATACATACCTACATAGGTACTTAGTAACGCAAATCTCTCATGGAGGCAGGCAGCACAAGACACGACAGCAGGTAGTTTAACGGGTGCTTATCTGATGGACAGATCTGTCATCTGCTTATCTGATGGACAAATCTGTCATCTACCCGGGTCGAGAAGGATGGGGTCAGCGAGCGATGTCATGCGGTCTTCCACAGGGTCGGTTTTGGGCCCGCTCCTGTGGAACATCGGATACGACTGGGTGCTGCGCGGTTCGTTCCTCCGTGGCGTCGGTGTCATCTGTTACGCCGATGACACGCTGGTAATGGCACGGGGGAAGACGCTCTGGCAAGCGACTGTCTTAGCGACAACTGGGGTCGCTCAAGTCGTAGGCACGATCCGACGGTTGGGTCTCCAGGTGGCATTGCATAAATCGGAAGCCATTTGTTTCCACGGGCCCCGGAAAGCGCCACTTTCGGGATCCAACATCGTGGTAGGAGGTGTCCACATCGGTATCGAGTCGACGAAGAAGTACCTGGGAGTCATCTTCGATAGCCGGTGGAACTTTGGGTCGCATTTCCAGCGGCTGGCTCCCCGATTTATGGGCACCGCGAATGCATTCTCGCGATTGCTGCCTAATCTTGGGGGGGGCATATACAACACAAAAAAAGACAACCTGGCGGCCCGCAACATTGCAATACTGAGACGACCAATGACCGTCAGGGTGATAAGAGGATACCGTACGGTCTCCTTCGAGGCGGCGAGCCTCTTGGCCGGATCGCCACCCTGGGATCTTGACTCCAAAATCCTAGCGTCGCTATATCGGTGACGCTGGGACGCGCTGGAGCTGGGCGAGCATCTGATGCCTCGTCATGTCGAGGCGTACAGGGCTGAGTGCCACCAGACCCTACTGGTGGAGTGGGAGCAACGACTGGCGCAACCCAGCGCTGGGCACGCCACGATAGCGGCGGTAAGACCCGTTGTGAGGCAGTGGCTGGAGAGACGGCATGACGCCCCTACTTTCCGGCTGACACAGTTATTTTGGAAAGTTCCTGTGCCGCATAGGCCGGGAACCGGCACCCGGTTGCTACCATTGTAACTGTCTCGACGATTCGTCGCAGCACACCCTGAAGGAATGCCCAGCTTGGGTAGTGCAGCGCCGTGATCTCGTCGCGGCAGTTGGTGCTGCGGATACTCTCTCGCTTCCGGACGTGGTCCAGTCCATGGTCGGAAGTAAGAGCGCTTGGGACGCCGTCGCTTCCTTCTGCGAGGAAGTGATGGTCGCGAAGGAGGAGGCGGAAAGTATGAGGGAGGATATAACCTCCTTTCCAATCCGTAGCAGACGCACCGGGTGCCGGAGGACGCGGAACGATCTTCGGCCGCCTTAGGGTGAGGCCTGCAGGCAACAGACATGGAGAGTTTGTTGCCTAGTTAAAATCTAGCAATAAAAAGTACTAACGTACCTAGTAAGGTTAAAACTACATTTCTTTTTTTTTTTCGATCAGTGACGACGTCACAGTAAATAGAGACTGCTTAGGTTTAGACTATTTCCATCGATACTTACATGCCCAGTTTTTTTTTTAGTGCCCATAGATACTGACTCTGAATAGCCTTCAGCATATAGAGCACGGAGACGTCTTGGTAGCCGCTGACGTCGCGGGGCGGCGATTCCGTGTTCTGTGCTGCAGCACACAGCACACACGTACCTACTACCTATTTGATTTTAAAATATAGCGAATATTATAGGTAGGTCTGCCTTTACTCTTCCTGTTAATTCTTAATGAAAGAATGACCAGAAAACTATGTTGAATGGATACTAAAACTCAGCAACATCATCGTGCCTACAGGATCGCAAAACTCAGCAAGTCGTTAAAGCCAAGCAAGACACTGGTTTCGTGGATAAGGGTGGTTACAGAAAGAAACAGGTTTCCGGTGCAGGCGAGTCTGTGCGGGTCGGTACCGATCGGTGCAGGTATAATATTCCCGTGTTTTCTTATGCGCTCACACAAAAAAACAGGTAAAATATGTAACCGTTTCCTTCGAAGATCAACCTGCAGAGACCTGTACCGGGGGTCGGGACCGAAAACCCGCTTCTTTATGTAAGCACCCTAATGACAGAATGTATGTAAATCGGTTTACTAGCTTTCGAGTTATAAACGCAGTAACAGACAGACAGAATTTTTAAAAATAAGGAAGATACCGTATTTGATCTTGCTTAAATTAAACTTAAAATGTTAAAACATTTTACCTTATCTGTAGGTGGATAATTGAATAGACGACTTATCGAAAATCGATATAAACAAAAAAATACCTAATAAAATCCCCAATCACTAGTCAAGACGCGACCAACCAGCGTGGGCCATCGTGTACGTGACTCGGCCACACCGTCCGGTCCCACCTGACTGCGATGATATAAACTGTTTCTATTATCGGCACTCTAATCTCCACAAATATTGGACTGTTGGCTTTGCTGTAATTCAAATGCTACGTGACACATTTAGGCTTATTATTTTCATACAATAATTTTGTGGAATAGATGGTGTCTGATGGCATATTATGTGTGTTAATATTATTTATGGCTAGCTGAGTTACCTATGTCTACACTTGCGTGTCATCACATTACCTACAGGGTCAATGAGATGTATTAACTTATGAGTTTAGGACTTTTTTTTGTTTTGTTTTGTGGTCACAAACATAATCATACCTACCTGTACATTATGTACAGGTTCATAAGTACAGGGTTATGAACCTGTACATAATGTACAGGTAGGTATGAATTAGCATGTTTTATAGTTTTCAAACAATGACGTCAAACTAAGGTTTCATATCGACATATATGAAACCTTAGTTTGACGTCATTGTTTAAAAACTATAGACATAATTTAACCCTTAAATGCATAGCTTCGAAAACGATACAATGCGTTCTCAACCGTTTCTTGTGGTTTTTTTTTTAATTTCAAATCCCAGCTGAATGATCAATCATAGCGTTACAAGTATTTTTGTACCGAAAAAGTGAGGTTTGACACATGACAGTTCTGACATCATGGATTTTGTCACTTTCATTGTCACATGAGAGTCCAAAGACTGCTTCACAGTATTCCACAAATCAGTCAATATTTAGTAAGAAATTGGACGTATAATTTGTATCACTACTGCATATTCTGTCGAAAACGATACTTGTGGTTTTTTTTTCCTAGCACATAGGTATTATTCCCGAGAAAAAAAAATCTTCATGCATTTAAGGGACTAACTTTTGCTGTACAGAGTTCATTTCCCAACTACTTAAGTACTACTATTTACACTTAAAATTCATACTTTTTATCCAAACCTTTTAAGTCTAGACGTATCCTTCGGTAGCTTGAAGCTAATTCTTAATCTCTTTGATACAGTATGGAAGTAATTATTTAACTGACGGGATACGCTCAATGGCAGGATATTTTAATTACAGAGAGTAACGAACTCATTTTCTTAGAATCAAACAGTTTAGTTCATCTAAGTTAGTCTTAAACTTAGCTACAATTAAAATGTCTAGGGTATACCTAAAGGTCGTGTCCCTGAAACATCTCTTGAAAGGACCACTTCCGCTTTATCTCACCTACGGACCGCAAACATGCTACTACCATAGAGCAATGTCACTTGGGTTTTCGGAACTCACTTCACTTCACTTGGCCTTGATCTTGACATGTGAATACCGAAACTTGTACAAGCGAGATGAGAAGCGAAGTGACTGTGACTTTCGAGATGATTTGCGAGATGGCTTTCGAAGTGATTTACCATTTACAGAATAGCATAGCTGGTCTCTTACAAAGCGTCAAAAGTCCGAATTTGGAGTCTGCCAACGGACTATGGAACGAAGTATACCTACTAGGTGGCAAATTCACAGCCCGCATTAGGGGTTGTACGTTGTTTTATCGAAAACAGTTTTACAGAACTTCGTTTCACATAAATTTTTTCTCATACTATCATTTCATAGAATAATCAACACGCAGAATACTTAGATACATTGAAAAAAAATAAATCATTGTTTTTTGCTAAGTACAAATAAAATTTAATGTTTCGATATTCATATCATAGATAGAATAACAAATTAAATATTCTTCATTCTCATATTGTTTAGTTAATATAAAACTTATTAACAAGAAAAATATTTTATCGAGTTACACTTTCTAAACGTTTCAATTCATACCTTTGACAAAATTCACACCCCATTCACAGAAACAATGCAGGTAAATTCTAGTCAAGCAGGAAAACAATAATAATAAGGCGTAGTCGACGGAGCCCCGCTTGGCGGGGTCTTTCGATGTTACTTTTGTAGATAATTAAATTTAAGATATACTGGACGTAGATTATCTAAACATTCGACCATATAACCCTTTACCCCCGAAAAAAAGTTACAATTATTAAAAAAAAGGTAATTTAGGGGGTTTCTAGGAATCTAAGTAAGCTTGAAAAAAAACCTGAATTTTCAGTTTTCCTGAAAAGGTGCCCTCACGATCGTGACACTTAGGTATCATGTACAGGCGCCAGCACATCAAGCTACCCGAAACTCAAATTTTCCCAACCAACCTTGAACCTAAGCTCGGAGAACGGAAGTGTGCCAGTAAGACGTGATAGCCGTGGAATACCTCTCCACTCCTCAAGCACCTGCGGACGTGTTGCCCTCTTATCAATACGTCACTACGTATGTGCTAGCGACAGTTTCCGGGGGCCCATTATTAAGTATTTAAGTAAACCCTGCCATTTTAGCCGTGTATTTTATATAAAAAATTGGTCAGTCAGGGGCCATAGTCTTCTCATAGCAACCCATAATCCAATATCTTTGTTTCACCCCAACCCATAATCCAATATCTTTGTTTCCATATACCATGCAATAAGTCCGACATCAACCGAGGGTTGTTCTTGGGTGCACTTGCATAGTGCATTCAGGGGTAATCATTAGTTGTTGACTCATCATCATCTGCATTCTGCATAGCCTTTTCCCAACTATGTTGGTGTTGGCTTCCAGTCTAACCGGATGCAGCTGAATACCAGTATTTTACATGGAGTGACTGCCTATCTGACCTCCACAACCCAGTTACTGGGTAACGATACCCCTTGTTAAGATTGGTTGACAGACTTTCGGGATTCTGATGACCCGTAACGACTGTCAAAGATCTAAGAATGATAGCCGGGACCAACAGCTTAACGTGCTTTCCGAGGCACGGAGGGGTCTTGGTATGTAAAGATGGTCACCCATCCACAGACCAACCGCGGCAAGCGTAGCTTAACCTGATCGATCGACCCGTGCGGCTGTTATTAATTAGCCACAACCCCCTCAGTTCGTTACTCTATGTAATTAAAATATCCTGCATTAGTTGTTGATTCACTACATTAAGTGTCTAACGGGCTTCTTCGAGTTGGCTTCGGCATTTCGTACGCCTTCCAAAGGTCCGGGAACCCAGAATACCGAGAAATGTCTAGAGACGTAAAAATAATATTACGTAAGTGCATTTTATATGGCAGGTACTACTTAGTATCTATACATTTATATTCGGACAGTCTAGAGCAGTCTAGCCTAAAATAACATCTAATTGTGTTACTGCGTGTACAATAGTACCTAAGTACTCACCTACTTAGTGTTGTAGGTACACAAAACCGTTAACTCAATAATCCATTTTAGTCTAGACTAATTACACATTGAGCACCTAATAATTCACTAATTACTGACGTAGGTAGATAAGTTCAACACAATATAATTAATACATAACACAGGGGGTGGTTATCAATTCGGATGTTTCTATTTTTTTTTTTATGTATGTTCGGGCGTAACTCTGTCATATATGGATGGATTTGCAAAATTGTTTTTTGTTCGATAGAGGTTTGTCCCGAAATGGTCCCATTTCAATTTCGTAAAGATCTGGTGATGAGTTTCGGAGACAGACAACGGAATTCTTCAATAAATACCAGTAAAACAACCGCGATTGCTGCTATCGCATAACATAACATCACGTCTGTATCCTATAAACGCAGATGCAGTACGCAGATGTGTTCAGTATACCATCGTACACCCTCATTTCTGTCAAAGTTGTTATTGAGGTACCTCTAATCTTGCAAGTAAATTCTAGCATAACTTAGGTATAACTAAGTGAAAAATAAGAACTTTAAAAAAAAAAAACAACCGACTTCCAAAAAAACAAATTTCGGAAGTCGGTACTTATCAAAAAACGAAAATGCGGAACCAACGACACCGACTTCCAAAATTAAAGTTATTTTTCACTTTGTAGTGATTTTTGGAAGTCGGTTGTTTTAAAAAAAAAAGTTTTTTATGTTTCCATTTACGAGTAATGAGGTTTGGTTGGTGCTGGCCCAGTGGTGAAGGCCTCGCGTCTCCTGAACGAAGTTGTGGTTTCAATTCAAGACAAGAACCAATGTGACTATTTCAATTCATACACGCACATCAAGCTACCCGAAACTGTCAGATTTTCCCAATCAACTTTGAACCTTATATTTTATCGTTAAAGTTGAAAATCTATTAAAGAAATCTGACAGATTGAGTAGCTTGATGTGCTGGCGTCTGTACTTTCTGAGTTGATCTTGGAAATTACTAACATCGGTGATTCGGTGTACGAAAAACAACGTGAGGAAAACTGGAATTATAGTTAATATAAGGTCTGAAATCGCCAACCCGTCTTGAGCAAGTGTGGTGATCAATGCTCGTGTCTTCTCAGTGTGAGAAGAAACCTTAACCCTGCATCATCATCTGCTTAGCCTTTTCCCAACTATGTTGGGGTCGGCTTCCAGTCTAACTGGATGCAGCTGAATACCAGTATTTTACATGGAGCGACTGCCTATCTGACCTCCACAACCCAGTTACTGGGTAATACGATACCCCTAGGTAAGACTGGTTGTCAGACTCGGGCTTCTGATTACCCGTAACGACTGTCAAAGGTCTACGAATGACAGCCGGGAGCAACGGCTGAACGTGCTTTCCGAGGCACGAAGGGGTCTCGGTATGTAAAGATGGTCACCTATCCACAGACTAACCGCGGCAAGCGTAACTTAACCTGATCGGTCGACCTGTGCGGCTGTTATTATTTAGCCACGGGCCCCTCTTAACCTTAACCCTGAAGTGGGACAATAATATGAGCGAAAGAACGAAGATATAGCTTGAACCCGATATAAGAACATACTGAAAAAACTTTAGCGGTGAAATGGTCTTTTGAAGTTTTTATGAGAAAATCAGAAATTATAGGCGGAATAAGTCGCGGGAAAACTCATTTAATAAAATGTAAATCTAAGGATTTGTATTCAAGCATTTACCGTTATTTGATTGAATAAAAAATGCCTCTAGAATTTTAAAGGTTCGGCCAGTGCCTCAGTGGGCATAGACAATATCCTGAATCAATAATTTTATCGATGTGTTTTCATGGACTTACGGCGAAAATAGTAGTGTTGAAAAATAATAAAAAAATCGGCCAGGATCACAGCACCCTTATTTTATTTGTCTGCCATTCTCTCAATTTCTTTTTTTTTAGCAATCATTTTTAATATTAATATCTTTATATTAATAAAAAAGCTAAAGAGTTTGTTTGTTGGAACTCGCTAATCTCTGGAACTACCAGTCGGATTTGAAAAATTATTTTTGCATTCGATAGCCTAATTCTTGAGGAAGGACAGGGGCTATAAAGCTACTTAACATCACACTATGACCCTTATGACGGGCGATGTGATGCGACGCGGTGGGTCGACATTTCACGCGAAGTCATGGGCTGAAGCTCGCTCATCTATTAGGGCTCTTACCCACGGCAAAATCCCGTTGTTTGCAGGTGCGGTTTTTTGCAGGATCCCGTTCAGTGGCGTACGTGTTTAAATATACATATTCATACAAGCATCCGGTTTGCAGTATCCGGCAAACAGGATGCCTGTGTGAATATGTGTATTTAAACACGTACACCACTAAACGGGGTCCTGCAAAAAACGGGATCTTGCCGTGGGAAAGAGCCCTTAGGCGATGATCGCCAACAGACTATTATTTAATATTAATATTTATTTCGTTGTGAAGAAACAATAATCGAGTATTATGAGCATCGGAAAGCCAACCGTGACATGCATACAATAACTAGAAATGATATTGAAATCCCAAAACTTGATGCTAGTGATGTCAAAGATAAAAGTTAGCAAGATGATAAAAAAATACAGAGATACCCCACACCACTTTCCCCCTTTTTTCTACTTTATTTATCCTTTATTTCAGCCAACTAGGGCCCATAGAAAATACAATACATACTACTAAAAACATTAGAATACTTATAAACTAATACGTAAAAAAAACTATCAAAATACATCACAGTTCAAATAATAAAATATAATAAATCATAATATAACTTAAAAATACTATACATATACCCGGTAATGCTGCAGTAGACATATTGTTACCTTATCAGTGTTAGTCTTTGTCTGTACTTTTTATCCTGTCTGTACCTATCCTTTGATGTATCCGTTTGTAGTTTTTTTTTTTTTTGAGTCTTGTTACTTCAGTTAAACTAAATTTACTTCACAGCCTGGGTTTTAAGAACCTAGGAAACATTTAGCCTGGATAATTTGAAGTTAGCATAAGTTAATTAACCGAATAGGCAAAGGTGAGCTTATTTACCTATACCCAATAAATGATAAATGATAAATGATTTATTTTCTATAAGTAGGTTTGTACAAACACTTTTACATGTCAATCATATTTTTTTTAAACTAGATGAGGTCGGCGTTTCCTATCTGACTAGTCTGAGAAGAAAGGCCGAAACAAACTCAGAGGTCACAGTCTCTTTTAAAGTCCAGACATAATCTTGGTCAGATCATGTGAAGACCATGTAGATTGGTGTCTGAAATGGTCTTTTGAGTAAAGAACCACACAGATTGAGCGGACCTGTCCAGTCAGTGCACGCATTTGTCAAAAATCGTGCAGCTCAACTCGGAACTTGAGGAGCTTTACGTTCTAATAACAATAAGAACCTACTTACATTTGAGCACGTACATAGCAGAGTACGTACCTACACCGGTTGGTACACTTTATGCCTAAAAAGCCATAGAATATGTAGCAGAAAGAGCACTAAGAATGAATACGTATGATTATCAATAGGTACTACGGAACGTACTGTCGGTAGGTAGCAGACAGCTTTTAGCATCCAGCTTGTTTCACATTTCTGCTTTTCATTTCCCCATATTGACGTGAGACCGCAGCGCACAGACAAGTTTTATTTGCTACACAATGCAAAGTCGCGATCGCGATATATTCCATATAACAAACTTTCAATGCAAAGTGCATGTCGTCGACCGTAGGTTCAATTGCAGTAAGGGACAAAATACGATTTTTCAGGAGAGGCCGACAAAGTTTTTTTTCGGACTAAATCGCCCATAACTTTTTTTGTTATTAACCTTTTTCGGGTCTGATTTCACACATAAACTTGTATTTTAGTGCTCTATCTACATGTGTAACATTTATTTAAATAAGTTAGCTATTTAAGAAAATAGATGTCCCTTACAACAACGCTTACTGACCAAGTTTCTTGTAGTCCCGTCCCTTACGTCAAATTGACCTCTACGTTGGATCCAATCTATTAATGAAAAAATAGTGTAAAAGACATGTTGAACAAATTTATGAAAAAAATACAATGTAAAGAGATTTTTGACAGAAAATGAAGTACACACTTTTGACGTACGGATATCTTAAATTTGGAAATCGTTATAAGAAATCATTTAAAAGACATGAAAATGTATTAGAACCGTGTGTGTGCTTTTTTGTATGTCGCTTACATGCAATGTTTGTACATTGTAATAGCAAATTTGTATTTGTTTGAATAAAACAATTTTTATTTTATTGTATAAAAATTGTTTTATTAATAATTGTTTTATTTATGTTACCATTTTTTTAATAATTTGATTTTAATAAACATCTTATTAAAATCAAATTATTAAAAAAATGGTAACAATTTTACCTATACTTACTTTGAATTCTTATTCAAATAAAAGAGTAGCTGCAAAAACCGCGCACAATCCCGACCAAACATGTAGCTGAAGTTCCAAACGTTTGAATTCCAAAAGTAGAAAAGGCTGCTCTACTACTTTCTTATATGCAAAAAATCGAAATAATGAAAGATATATTGAATAATAAACCTTAATTACGATTAATAAGACATATCATTGTAACATATTGTTGTTAATGCATTAGAAAAAAAAATATAGAGTGATTATCTAAATAATAAAAAGGGAACAATTTAATCAGATTACATTAATAAAAAACAACAAAAATAATGGCTTTTTGGCAAATTTAAGTTGTCTGGCCCCTTGAAACTTTTTGAAAAATTTCTGGAAAATCAACTAAAGAGTGCCGAATGATTTTCGAAAATATTTATCATCCGGCAACTACCCTTTCTATTGTTTATTTATAAAAAACAACAAAAATAATGGTTTTTTTAGCAAAATTAAATTCTCTGGCCCCTTGAAACTTTGTAAAAAATTTCTGATAAATCAACTAAAGAGTGCCGAATGATTTTCGAAAACATTTATCATCCGGAAACTACCACTTCTATTGCTTATTTTATAAAAAAAACAACAAAAATAATGGTTTTTAGCTAAATTAAGTGCTCTGGCCCCTTGAAACCATGTGAAAAAATTCTGGAAAATCAACTACATAGAGCCGAACAATTTTAGAAAAAATGTTTCATGCGGAAACCACCCCTTCTATTGTTTATTTATAAAAAATAACGGCTTTTTGGCAAAACTAAGTGCTCTGGTCCCTTGAAACTTTGTAAAAAAATTCTGATAAATCAACTAAAGAGTGTCGAATGATTTTCGAAAACATTTATCATCCGGAAACTACCCCTTCTATTGCTTATTTATAAAAAAAACAACAAAAATAATGGCTTTTTGGCAAAATTAAGTTCTCTGGCCCCTTGAAACTTTGTAAAAATTTTCTGGAAAATCAACTACAGAGTGCCATATAATTTTCGAAAACATTTATCATCCGGAAACTACCCCTTCTATTGTTTATTTATAAAATATAACAAAAGTAATGGCTTTTTGGTGCTCTGGCCCCTTGAAACTTTGTAAAAAATTTCTGATAAATCAACTAAAAAGTGCCGAATGAATTTCGAAAATATTTATCGTCCGGAAATTAACCCTTCTATCATTTATTTATAAAAATAATGGTTTTTTAGCTAAATTAAGTACACTGGCTCCTTGAAACCTACTACCCTACTACAAAGTTTCAAGGGGCCAGAGCACTTTCCCAAAAAGCCCTTATTTTTGTTGTTTTTAACGACAGATGAACTCGCACTGATACCACTTTTTTATGCCCGCGCGCTGCTTTCGCATTGGTATTATCCTCTCTTTTGCACACAGAAAGACGTTGTGAGATAGAAAGGGATGGTAATAGTGCAATAATTCGATTCAAATAGGTGTAACGTTGACACTGCTTAAAGTATGACAATGCAAATTGGGGTAAGGGACAACTATGTCAAAACTCGTGCAATCCATTTAAAGTATGGATGATATTTGTTTTTTGAGACAACAAAGACATTAGTGTAAGGCCAGTTTTATTCTTGTTTCTTAAAAAATAAACCATGTAATGGTAATTCGTTGATTGGGAAGACCCTTGCCTCATTTGAAGTGGATTGGCGGCGATAATTACACCATTTCAAGTTCCTATATTGCATAATTTTTCAGATACATTGTTATTGTGGGGCTGATTCGAAATTTGGATCCAAAAATCATTAGTGTAAGGGACATTTTTTTTAAGCTAGATTTTTTTTATTTTCACCATTCGATAGAGCGAAAAATTCTGAACAAAACTGTATACTCAACTCATTTTGGGTATTTTGTCCCTTACAGCAATTGAACCTACGGTCGACGATGTAATTTAGCTCTTATAACGTGAGCCAAAAAAAATTGTATCTTGTAGCGTTTTCATAAGGTTTGGTTTCGAATGCAAGCGTTGCTTGAGTTGTTCTCTTTAGTAATTCAGTGTATCGGGAGTTAGTGATGTGACAAAAGTGAATTTTTCAATTTGATTGATTCAATGCTCTCATTTATGCTCAATGTAGACATAAAAACCGCTTTGAGTTACTGTTCGGTAGTACTCATTAATAAAAACAATTTAAATATTTATATTTTAATTTTTATATTTTCCTGGAATTTACTATAATTACTTACTATTGAAGACAAAAGTGCATGGAGAGCCTAAGGTCGACTTTTGACTGTGAGGTTTTGCATTACGTTTCATTACTTTTCAAGAGACGGCTAGATGGCGCTGTTCAAACATGAAAATAACACTGCAAAGCTTAATACCTTATTATGCAGAGGCACATAATAAGGTTTTTAATATCTAAAATAATTACTAAGAAATAATAATATATTTATATTCAAATAAACATAAATTATTTTATTTTCTTATTTCCGAGTACTTAATACAGCGCCATCTAAACCAAACCAAACCAAATAAGCCAATTGGCATATTAGTTAATTCGACTACAGATGGCGTAGATCATAAATAATAGAAATCTCTACATTAACAAAGCAGTTCTAATTTTCGCATAGATTAATAATTAGATCGGTAGCTCACATAGATAAGCATGACGGAATCACAGAGCTCGTTCCACAGGGCACCGGTTCGAAACTCAGTTCTCATACACTTTTTTATATTTACCGTAAGTTGGGGTGACTTTGCACCTAATTTAATCATGTAACTCGTAAATGTTAAATAAAAAGTTTTGTACATCTATATAGATTAAAGGACTCTTATTAATTGAAAGATTAGATATTTTAGACTGCTTTTATTAACTAATCAACAGTGGCACATATTCAGGTACATTAATTTTTTTTAAATGAAATTTGGCGCAAAGTATTCCCTTTGGAGGGGACATTTTGCGCCACTTTATAAAATCAGCCTTAACTCTTATACAATTAATAATGGGGCAATTATACCCCACATAGTTTATGGCGCAAACCTTCACTGCATATCATTAAGCTCTTTTACATAATAAAAAAATGCTCTTGTGATACTGGCAATGGCGGCCTGTCAATTTTTTTGACAGGCCAGTTACTTCTTTTGATTGCGTTCAGAAATAAATAAAAGCATAAACGCATTTTTTTATTTTTTATTATGCTTTGAAAGTTTTTCGGATTTGGAGCAAAGTATTCCTGGCAGGCGCAAAATCACCCCAAGTTACGGTAATTATTATATAATATAATTTATATTCTATTTTTTATATTTTTAAACGTTTTTTTATTTTATTTTTTGTTATAAATAATATAAAAAATGTGAGGTATACGATGTATAAATGAATAAAGGCATAATATACTACTATATATAACATTATATAAATATATATATAATTTAATTTCATAATTGGTGGTAAGTATTAGTATTATTAGTAAGAAACATTTATGTAAGAAGATTTAGATACATTTTTCTTACAGATTAAGATTTACTAAGTTTAATTCTCATACAGGATAAGAAATGAAACTATTTTAGTGATATTATAGTTTAAGACATTTAATTCTCAAAGAAGAATACAATTTATTTATTTCTTTCTTTCTTATACAGTGTATAACCTAACCTAACAGTTTTACACCCAATTTACAATTATTTAATTCACTTGTTATGAGAAATACAAGTAAAATTTATAACTAAATAACTCTATTACAAAATGGAAGACATTAAAAAAGTAAAACTGTATAATAGATATTATAAGTATGCTAAATCAAAACTGTGTTGTGCCATTCTTCTATTATTTAGTTTTATTTACATAATGTTATAATAGCTTTCACTATATATGCAACCTTAGTTCTGTAAATAAATATTTTACCTACTCATAAATTATAAAAATATTACGTTTTGCATAATTATGGTTAGTGGTATTGACTATAATGATTGATTTGTGCATTATGTTATGACTAAGGTCCATAGCTTAAGTATTCGTTCCAGAACGAGGAAGAAATTGAAGCTAAACCTAAAATCAATAACAATTGTAAGACCGGGTTATAGCTGTCATTTTGGGACCGAGTTGTTTATAATAATAAATAAATAAATTATTATATTGGACAGGAATCTATATTTATATTGTTTTTATTTTAATTTCTTATATTATATAAGAAATCAAAATCATTAGTGTAATAACATTTTGTTGTTATAAAGTAGTGAATAAATTTATCCCACTTACACTAAATTTGATCACTGTAATTTATCAAATAAATTATAGCTACCCCGGTCTTTGTTATTACTCAATCCAATAGTCAACACTTTATATTCTTTTTTTAATATTTCGTTACCCGCCATTTTGATCGATTACATTTTCAATGGGGTTTAAATCTGGCGATCTCGCAGGCCAAGCAATAATCCGTATGTCCGATTGCTGGCTAAACCACTCTTGCACAATTATGGAACGGTGTATAGGACAATTTATCCAGCACGAACGTTATCACTGGCATGTCTTCTACAGGAAAAACACTCCGCACGGTGGGCAACATGACGTCATTCAGCACATCTATGTAGTTTACACTGTTTGCACGACTGGGTATTACAGTAAGTTCTCCTGGTCCTGCAGCACTCATCCATCCCCAAATGTTCACTGTTATACGACCGGATTCAGAGTTAGGCACAACGTGATCACTATCATAACGCGTATTATTCCTACGCCACAACCTAACTCGCCCGTGCTGGCTAGACTTGAAAGTCTTTTCATCACTGACGATGACGTTGCTCCAGTCGAAATTTCTGTATTTCAAAGCGAACTCCAATCGTGCTCTTTTATTAGCTTCGGTTAGCAATGGCTTAATAGCATGTCGACGATAATGCAGACCTTCACTATGAAGAGCATGACACACCGTCCGCAAAGATGTATCAAACAACTCTGAGTAATATCTTGTTGGTGTAAAGCCATTTTCCTCATAACCTTGCACCATAAGTTGACGCTGGTCTGAGTCAATATGGCGTCTTCTGCCAGATCTACTACGGTGTTCCAACGAACCCTCTTCTTGAAACCACTTTATCCATAAAGTGACAGTCTTTACCTATAAGGGAAATATATTATTTATTATTTTCGTGTATCGATAACCAGGGATAATAAAATAAATAACGAACAGTGATTTTAAAACATTACTTACGTTTAAGCCAGTTTCTCTTGAAATTTCAGAATAATTTAAGCCTTGATTATGCAATGCTATTATTTGGGCCCTCGTAGCCATATCAATATTTGAACGCGAACTCATGATAAAAATAAATATTAAAAACTTGTTAAACGCAATCGTAACTGAACTCACTCAAAGATAGTAAAGAACGTTATGATTGAACAAAAAGATTCAATTGTTATGCAGTCAATATTAAACTACCCTCAATTCTTTTGAGATTTATGATACGAGTTAAAGTCGCTAAACAACTTCAATATAACAAACAGTAGGATAATTTCAACTCATTGCGTAATGACGCGATGGTCCGGTGGCTAATGGTGTTGGTAAATTTTATGCCACCGAGTTCAAATCCTAGTTATTACGTGCTTTGCTTTATAATGTTTGTAATGTCGTAGGAGAATTTGTGTTAAAATTAAGTAATATTGTAACAAGCAAAAAAACAAGATAATGAATGTTCTTTAACGAGAGATGTATATTTTCCAATCCAACTACTATACTAGCGCCATCTATGTCATCCAAGATATATTATTAAGGCGATGAAACCCAGTACAAACGATTTTGGTTTGGAATTCTCCATGCACTTCTGTCTTCGTTAGTACCTAACCTATAGCTATTTTTGTGAGCAGGCATCCGTGAAACACCTATAGTTCTAGGAAGGACTTCTTAAGTGAATTTGGGATCGTAAATAAATGCTGGTATTAAACTAGTGTAATTACGAACCTCTGTGATTTTGTATCTTTGTTTTGTATTTACTTTATTCTGATATGTTCAAATCTTTTGGAAGCGAGGAGATTTTAACTTATTCCCAAAAGGGGATAGTTGTGAAATCGACTGCTTTTTAATCATAGGTACCCCACCTATGATTAAAAAGCAGTAGATTTCACAACTATTCCATTTCTGTATTTTTTTGTCATCTTGCTAACTTGTATCTTTCACATCACTAGCATCAAGCTTTGGGATTTCAATATCATTTCTAGTTATTGTATGTATGTCATGGTTGGTTTTCCGATGCTCATAATACTCGATTATTGTTTGTTTACAACGATTTCAATAGAAAACTCAACTTGAAAGAATTTTATAGTTTTTTGTGTTTTCGTAGTAGGTATTGGTATGCCATGAGGAAACCTACCTACGATTAAAATATATCCTTTTTAATATTAAAATTCATATATTCATCGGGACAGAAAACAAATCCAAGGTCTTAAAAAGTTTTTTAAAGCTTTGGTTTTTGGCCTTGCTACTATTAAGTATAATACAGAAAACTAAACTTAGTCACAACCATTAAGGATAGGTTTATATAATTTTATTCTCATAAAAGACAAAAACGCCACTTACATGAGAACAGACAAGAAACATTCAGTAAACTTATTTTAGGTAACCGTCACCAAAGTATAATGTACAGTATTTATAATTATATATTATTCTAAGCTCATTCAGTAGTTCGACTTTCAACCATTAAAGAACATTGGAGGACTTTTAGTCAAGGCAGTTTTCAGTTATGTGTTTAGATAGCCGAGATTTAAAACTGCTGAGAGAGCTAAAACTTTTTATATAAGTGGGTAAATTATGAAATAGTTGTGCTCCTTCATATGTAATATTCTTTCTAGCGTAGTTAGTGCGTGTTCTTGGCAAAACAAGTAGACTTGGTCGACGAAGACTGCGTTTAGTAATTTGAGATTTTGTTATAAATGATAAGTTAGTGAGGATGGTTTTGTCTATAATTTTTCTAATGAGAACGCAAGTACTATTTATGTGTAGAGTTGTTTGATATTCATTAGCTTTGTTTCTTCAAAAATGTTACAAGTTGGTGTTAGGTATGGATAGCGAAACAATATCTTTATGAGCTTATTTTGTACTCTTTGTAATTCTTGCAACTTCGTTTTTCCGGCACTTCCCCAAATTTCTATAAGATATAACCAAAGACTATTATAACCACTTGACTGCGTATACAGTGCCCCGACGCACGAAAACTATTAGTATTTTGTCGCCTATGTATAGGCTACGGTACTAGTAGCAATTTTAGTTGTGTCCAAGTGTTAGACCTGCGTGCACGCTAAATTAATATAATTTTTTTATAACGTTTATGCAATTATAACGCATCAAAATGCCTTCATGCGCGGTGAAGTGGTGTGGGAAACATTCTTAGACATCTAGTTACAAAAAGGATGACATAACTTTTCATCGGTACATAAACATTACGAAAAATTATTTTTGATTTAATCAGATTATAAGCCACTGCAGGGGTCTATTTA
Source organism: Eremobia ochroleuca (assembly GCA_949629135.1). Lineage (NCBI taxonomy): Eukaryota > Metazoa > Arthropoda > Insecta > Lepidoptera > Noctuidae > Eremobia > Eremobia ochroleuca. Next base: position 6,092,532 of record OX451400.1, on the reverse strand, counting down.
AAATGGTGGCTGGGTAAACGAGCACACTTTTTGAGTCGCGCGTTGATGTCTTTTGGAAAAGTCTCGTTCTTGTATTAGACAATTCTAATGCTTCTATCCCTTTCTTTCCTTTTGTATGTTTATCGTAAAAAATAGTGCTGTTATCTTTAATAGCTGAAAGTTGATATCGAGAAAAATAAAATGAATACATTTTTTATTCAATTCACATACTTTAATAAAATAACTATCTACTATTAACCGACTTCAAAAAAGAAATACCGACGAACTGAGAACCTCCTCGGTTTTCAGTTCGTCGTTTTTTTTTTTTTTGTATTTTCCGGGATTTTTTAGTTCTTTCTGTCCCCGACCGGGGCCGATCAGTCCATTTCCGGGATTTTTTTTTGTAATTGATTGATTTTGATTAAATATTATTTCTATGATTTTGATTTAGTATTTATTATAATATTAAAATCCATTTTATCGATATCGACTATTTTCTCTAAATGAAGTAAAGCAGCCCTAACGATGCAACTTGACCTTGAACTGACCAATTGCAGCCGCGCGTTCTTCCTCATCCCCCGGCCCGCAGTAGTGAGTCGTGTGCTTCGAAGAAATCGGCCCATACGCTCTCTAGTGGTTATATTCTCTATGGATATAACAGATGCGACTTAATAAGAGAATTATAAATAGTATAACGTATCTTTTTAGGTATGCACTGGTTTATACTATGAAGTGATTTAGGCATTAAACATTAAATAACATGTTGGTTGAATTTAAAAATCAAAATCAAAATATTTTGTTTCACATGAACCTACATGGGCACTTGAAACGTCAGAAACTAGGTGCGCGGTTCCAATTGGTCGTTTCCTATAGAGAAGAGCCGACAAGAAACGTTTTTTTTCTTGCCGAATGGGCCCGCTCTTGAACTCGAAACTCCGCGGCTAGATACTCCTTTAAAAAATAATTGGCTTTTACAATGTTTTTAAATTACAGTTTTAATATGTATTGGAGACCACCACTGCGATTCTGTAACCATCACACCGTGAAAACTTTGGTGAAGTGAGCGTGGAGTGAGCTGTCAGTGTCATCCCACATGATACTAGGGATTGACCAAGTATACCTACATTTACAATCATAATCGAGATTTTAATACTATTTTTATGCTAATTCTACTGATCATTTTATACAATTTCAAAGCTAGTATTTTAATGGTCAAAACATTACTATTTTGTGGGGTTTTAATCTAAGAAAAAAAAGGCTGGTCCTTATACAACGTGTCCCAGAAATCAACGTCAAGCCGAAAACGGGCAATAGGCCAAGTCGTGACAGCTATTAGAAAAATATAAAAAAAAATCTTGGTCATGTACTTTTCGAATTATAAGCATTCAAAAATAAATCTCAAAAAGTGACACCCTGTGATGATTTTTCAAGTCCTGTGACTACATTATTAACATTTCGGTAGTTTTTTTCTCTGTGATCTAACCATGAATAACCCTTCTGTAAATTACAGTTAAAAGTTAAAACGTAACTGCCTCAGTTTTAAATTAAATGTTAGATTTTTGCCCAATATTGAATTCAAAATAATGACATCACCCAACTTTAACCGACTGTACTGAAATAAAAATCTACTACACTATTTTGGCAAGTAACTTTAAAAGATGGCGCGTTTAGTCAGGATTCCAAAATGGTATAACATATACTAATTGCTACTTCTTAATTGAGGAAAAAAAGTACATTGTTGGTTTTAGGTGCATTTGAAATAAAATTCAGTCGTTGGATTTCTTTTATTATAATTTTTATTAAATCAGATTTACGAAGTTTTATAACAAATGTTCAAACTGTTTTCCTTCAGCTGCAATGCAAGTTCTACATCTCTTTAAAAATGATCCCGTAATAAGACGGGCGTATCTTCTTGAGTTGATGTATTCAGCGGCTTCTGCAATTCTTTGGCGCAGCTCGTCTAAATCTTGAATTGGTTTAGAGTACACTTTATCCTTTATCGTACCCCAGTAAAAAAAATCTATGGGGTTTAAATCGGGTGAACGGGCAGGCCACGAAATTGTACCACCCCGCCCAATCCACCTATCGGGGTATTCTCGATTGAGAAACTCTCGTACAGTGAGAGCATAATGCGCTGGGCAGCCATCTTGTTGATACCACATGCTGCCGTAAATGTTCAGTGGCACTTCTTCCAATAATTCTGGTAATTGGTTCTGTAAGAAGTTCAAATAACCCTGGGCATTTAAATTCTCCGGCAGCTCGATTGGACCAATAACTTTACCATTCAAAATTCCCGTCCACATATTTACTTTAAACTGGTACTGAGATCTATCTTCCCGCATCAAATTTGGATTTTCCACGTGTCATTCGTGCAAATTGTGGAGGTTCATGTAACCGTCCTTTTTAAATGTTGATTCATCGGACCATAGAATTTTTTCAAAGAATCGCGGGTCCTCTCGGTGCCTCTGCAACATCGTTCGACAAAATCGTACTCTCTCTGGGTAGTCTCGGGGTAGCAGACTTTGTACTCGTCGTACATGGTATGGGTGAAACTCGTTCTTTTTTAAAATACGATGTGCAGTACTTTTGGGGACTCCTATGCTCTGTTCAATTCCACGTACTGAGATACTTCTGTCTTCTTCAACTGCTTGCAAGACTTCGGCTTCGTAGGGCATAACGGGTCTTCCCTCGCTAACCATTTGGCTAGGAAATCGACCCTCTGATAATGACCGATGCACATTAATAAATACTCGATGATCGGGATGACGCTCAGCATTCGGGTATCTCTCACGATACACTCTTGCTGCGGCATTGGCGTTGCATAAGCATTCTCCATAAATGAGATGCATGTTGGCGTATTCCTGTGCGGTGTATCGAGATGGCATGATAAAACACTACACAAACACGGGGTTGCGATTAAAACAAGTCCGGGGTTGTCAGAAACGGTGCAGATAAATCCAAATTACAATGCAAATCAAGTCCAATAAACAAAGCCACAGTTGTAAGTACGAAGTCAATACGAATACAAAAAGATGTGCAGTCAACGAAAGAGCGTAACGTACTGCAGTATTGCACAATTTGCCGACGCATCCCTGTTTAGCCAGAGTAGCGTCTCTATCTGTTTCACTCACACATATGAAATGATGTGTCAATCCGTCTCCCTCTTAGTTAGATAAAAGTAGCGTCACTATCTATCTCGCTCCCACTTGTCAAAGTAGCGTCACCTCACATTAGCTAAAATGAATCTTTCTCGCTCACACTAGTCAAAATAACGTCACTCTTCGTCTCAATCGAACTTTTATGAAATACGGCTTCATAAAAAAAAAATGTTTTTTCTCAATTAAGAAGTAGCAATTAGTATGTGTTATACCATTTTGGAATCCTGACTAAACGCGCCATCTTTTAAAGTTACTTGCCAAAATAGTGTAGTAGATTTTTTTTTCAGTACAGTCGGTTAAAGTTGGGTGATGTCATTATTTTGAATTCAATATTGGGCAAAAATCTAACATTTAATTTAGAACTGAGGCAGTTACGTTTTACTTTTAACTGTAATTTACAGAAGGGTTATTCATGGTTACATCACAGAGAAAAAAACTACCGAAATGTTAATAATATAGTCACAGGACTTGAAAAACCATCACAGGGTGTCACTTTTTGAGATTTATTTTTGAATGCTTATAATTCGAAAAGTACATGACCAAGATTTTTTTTTATATTTTTCTAATAGCTGTCACGACTTGGCCTATTGCCCGTTTTCGGCTTGACGTTGATTTCTGGGACACGTTGTATAAGGACTAGTCTAGGAAAAAATAGAAAAAGAAAACAAAATTGATATTCTGATTGCTGTTTTGCTATTTTATTTTAAAACCCCATAAAATGGTAATGTTTTGAAAACTAAAATACTAATTATGAAATTATATAAAATTATCAATAGAATTAACATAAAAAATATTATTAAAATCTCGATTTTTATTGTAAATGTTTGCTTAGTCAATCCTTAGCATTAGCGGGATGATGTCAGTGCCATACTGACAGCTCACTCCACGCAAGTTTTCACGGTGAGGTTTTTACAGAATCGACATGCAGTGTAGGCCTGTTAACAATTAGGTAGGTACCAGGTACTTGATAAAATAGAAAATGGTCTACAAATCTACAGTCTACAAGGCGTTTTCACATGTGCTATTCTGTAAAAATCTCACCTTGATAACTCGGGTGAAGTGAGCTTAAAGTGAGCAGTCATTAGTGTCAATCTCTAGTATCCGATGGAATAACAGCTCACTTCACCTAACTTCTCACGGTGAGATTCTAACAGAATCGACCGGCTGGAGTTTGTGGTCTGACAGATTTGATGTCTAAGTAGTGCTTTACACTGGCTCAGGTTGGCACGATTCGAAGCAGCTGGGCGGCAAAATTGAATATATATTTTGCCGAATCATGCCACTCCGAACAAGTACGTAGCAAGTTTAATGTCAGCCTGTAATATTATTTTTATTTATAAACTTCAAATACAAACAAAAGGAGTACATATGTTAAGGTCGTAGCAGGCGGTGTTTGTGCCTACTCCCCTGGCAAGAAGGGGATTGGCGGCATTAGATACAGGTAAGTATAGGTAGTTCCACTTCCGGGACAAGACCTTTTGCAAAGAGTTCTACGAGTACTTGCCCATAAATTATGGGTGGTCACGTGAAAAACTTGGGGGGGGGGGGGGGGGGCTAAGGTCCGTAACACGCCCACTTTTTCACGTGACTGTCAGTTATTAGCTCCCCAAATTAACATTCCGCATCCACAATTAACGAGGAAATGTCGGAAACAGACAAACAAAAAAAAATTATAATTGATTCATTTCATAAGGAAATGTTTATCTACTCGCCTTTTTAGAAAATGTTGGTATCTACAAGAGAAGGTTTTCTTAGGTAAAACCAATCTGTTTTGGTGTTAGCAATGTGTTATCCATCAATGGAGACAAGAGGACAATTAAACGTCAAGATGAGAGTATGGGAGCGGTAATCAATTATCAGACATAGAACAACCATTCGGGCGAAAGATTCTGGGAGATAAGCGATCTCATCATTTGCCTAGCCTTTTCCCAACTAAGTTGGGGTCGGCTTCCAGTCTAACCGGATGCAGCTGAATACCAGTATTTGAGGGGCCATTCATATATTACGGAAGACGATTTAGGGGGGGAGGAGGGTCGCCCATGTCTTATTTTTCTTACAAGGGGGTAGGACGGAGCCTTGATAGTCCTTACGTAAGATCACAAAAATGCGCAAAGTTAAGATTATACTTTGAAAAAGCGCTGTTTGTATATTGCAATCAGATCTGGAAAACACTCGTCGACTACCGCAAAAACCCACTATTCAAATCGCATTTTACAACTCCCAGAATTCACAGATGTTGCCTCAAAACCAGTGGTTATATTTTCAGCCGATGGTCGTCCTGACGAAAATTCTAGGTATCCAAAAGTTATTACAAGTGCAATTTAACACGTTTCATGGAGCTTAACATAGATGCCGTTTTTGTAGCAACAAATGCACCTGGTAGAGTGCATTCAACAGAGTTGAACGACGTATGGCACCGTTGAGTCTTCCACTGTCTGGTCTGGTGCCTGGTGCTACCCCACGATACTTTCCGCAACCATCTCAATGCAAAGGGAAAACTACCAATTCTGATTTAAAGCGGAAAAATTTGCTCATGCAAGTAAAATTTTGTCAGAGATTTGGAGTTCCACTATTATAGATAATTAACCAGTAGTAGCAGAATATTTACCTTCAGACAACGAAGACGTTGGAGAAATGACAAATGTAGTAAATGATCAACATTGGTATACATGACATGTGCAAGAGTCCCAATATCTTTTACAAATTGTAAAATGCACGGTGTAAGGAATGCTGTGGTGGTGACATTCGCGAAACCCTTCCGCAAGAGTTTTGTCCTCCACCATGCACGTTATGGTGTGAAACTTCCTTCATGTTTCCCGCCCCAGAGGATGTTAAAGCATCCGATCACCTTGCATCTTTCTTTATGCGACAGTCTTTAAACGTGGAAGTTGAGGCCCCATTCAAGACTGTTCCTTATGATTTTTAGTGTCCATCATTACAAGATGCGCTACTAGGAAGAATTTGTTTAGTATGCTCTAAATACTTTGCGTCGAAAAAAGCAGCGCAACTTCAGAAAAAGCTACAAGGCTGTATTTCGAATATTGGAAAGGAAGAAGCTTTAGCCATATATTCAAGGCGAGGTAAAGAAATGATGTGCCGCATCGGGCCTGATTTGAAACGGGTATCAATCAGCAGTTTCGAAAGATCTGCATAACACAATTTCTTTCGGGTATATTTTTCCAGCATAGCATAATGCTAGCAGCCTATAATGTTTCCCTTACTGGGACACAGGCCTCTTCTCTTTGAGAGGGAGTGGGCCATAAGCCTTTTGGCTTATGCGAGGGTTCAGTGCGCGTTGGTAGATGCCACATGTCTTCTCAAATTTTAGGTTCTAAGACATGTCGGTTTCCTCACGATTTTTTCCTCCTTCGTTTTGACAGGAGTGGCGGTGAAATTAAATACTCAAAGTAAAGTACTTTTCTGGGTTCGAAGTCAGGACTCGTAAGTCGGGCTGGTACCTCTGGGCCACCAGGTACCGGTGCTCTCCTCATTTTTCCAGCATGCTGACTGCAAGTTACTATACGTTTTCTACACAGTTTTAAAAGTCAAAAATATGTAGAAAAATTATGGTACCTCGTCCGGCTTCTCTTATGAAAAAGTTCACCCTTCGCAAACTGGTAATGATTAGTCAATCGCTACCCACAAACATGGGGCGATGTTGCAACCCTAATTTTCTTGAAACGTTTTCCTTAATCCTTGTTAAAACTAAATGAAACATGTGATTGACCAAATGAAGGGCAGCATGGAAAAAATATTACAACGTAAATAAATAAATATTGCATGTGGTCATTACGGTTGCGTAAGAGTTCTGAACAATAGGTTTCGACAATAACTATGTAAATTATGATTTTATAAGTAAACTGGCTCATTATGGATAATTTGGAGTTAAATTCTATAGAATACAGATGTCCATTAAAAGGGTATTACGAGTATAAGCTCAAGTGATTAATGACGATACTTAAGTTAGAGCTTTTGGTGGGTGTCATATTATTTATTCACACCATAAAACGTCAACAACATACATTTTAAGTAGATTAACATATTTTAGATACTACGAAAACTATTTTTAGAAATATATTTTCAGGTTGTTCTATAAAATTTTATTTTCCAAGTATTAAAATAAAATAAATGATTATAATTAAATGACATATAACGCAACCAACTATTTACATTAGGTACTAAATTAAACAACTAACTAATTAAGTACACACTTACAAAAAAAAATCGTTTTGTTTTTGGGTCCCGGGTCCCGGGTATCCGGTCGAAGTACTCGCCCGCATCGCTGTTATCCGGTCGAAGTACTCGCCCGCATCGCTGCTATCCGGTCGAAGTACTCGCCCGCATCGCTGTTATCCGGTCGAAGTACTCGCCCGCATCGCTGTTATCCGGTCGAAGTACTCACCCGCATCGCTGTAATCCGGTCGAAGTACTCGCCCGCATCGCTGTCATCCGGTCGAAGTACTCGCCCGCATCGCTGTCATCCAGTCGAAGTACTCGCCCGCATCGCTGTTACCCGGTCTAAGTACTCGCCCGCATCGCTGTCATCCGGAAACGTGTCCGGAAGACGTTGAATGGCAATGCTAATTCTTTGGCCAAAGAACTTTCTTTTTAACTGGCTTCAAAAAAAGGAGAAGGTTCTCAATTCGGTTGAATATTTTTTTTGCTTGTCATAATTTTGCGAAATTCTTTTTTTATTTGAAAGGATATGCTTTCAGATTGGTCCCATAGAAATTTTATCAAAATCGGTTCTGTAGTTTGGTTTCTAAACCAAAATTACTGGTAAAAATTCAAGTAAACGAAATTGCATCGTTTGCTTTCCTATGATTTTTCAGTGGAAGTAGGTATAGAAGATATAAAGTTAATAGGAAGGTACCTAAATCTATTAAAATAATGGATACATGTCGCATTTACGTTTATGACTGCAGGCAGTATACTGAAAAAAGATCAAACGTAATCTTATTTCAATTCTAAGAATTATAATAACATACAACATGTCCCGGAATTAATGCACACCACCAAACACCCCTATTAAAACATTATGTTATAATCATAATACATAGGGTGACTGGTAATTAGTGACCGATACTTAAACACATGATTGTACTCATAATTACAAATAACTTTTACTATCGGACCAAATCCGAAATCGCGAAAAAAAAATCAGCTGTTCCCTACATTTTGACGACTCGTACGAACATAAATGTAGGGAACAGCTGATTTTTTTTCGTCATTTCACTTTTTGTCCTATTATAAAACTTGTTTGTTGTCATGAGTAGAATCATGTGTTTAAGTATCGGTCACTAATTACCAATCACCCTATATACACTGAATTTTTACTATCAAGTATAACATATTGTTTATTTACTAAATATACTTGTTGTGGGAGAACATTATGGTCACACCGCCAATTTACGCACGCACACGTATCGTAGCGTACTACGACCATTTTGGTTTGTTTTGACTGCTTATCTATTAGGGAAAACAAAGGTGAAGTGAGTCTGAAGTGAGTCATCAATAGTGTCAATCCCTAGCATCAGCAAGACTCACAGCTCACTCTAAGCTCACTTCACCTTAGTTATTACGGTGAGATTTTTCCAGAATCGACCGGCTGTACAGCAAGTGTGACTGTATATTACGTGGTTCTAATTATTTTTGGGATAAAAAAATACCTATATTAAAAATGACAGAAATCGATTCAGTAAACGATTCTGAACCCCAACTACCTCTTTTAATAATATGCATTAATTCAGTTACACATTGTTATATTTCTATTAAAGTGGAATATTACTTGCAATATTGCAGAAATAAAATAAAACGAAAGAAACCGCAGCACTTCATTTCCTATTACTGACGTTAAAGTTATTAAATGAAAAAACCTTTATTAATTACTAGCTTTTGCCTGCGACTCCGTTCGGGTAGAAGTGTTAAGACACCACAATACAATAAAATAACAGCCAAATTTCGCGCCCGCGCTGTTACTCTGTTTTCGCTTAGAGCTCTTTCAGACTCTTTTTCTTTTTGCTCGGCTCCTAAGTGTCTTAGCGTGATGTTAAATAGCATATACATTTCTTCAAGAACTGTGCTATCAAATGCAAAAAGATTTTTTTCATCCGAGAGCTAAAGTTCCAGAGATTAAAGCTTTCAAACAAACAAACTACAGCTTTATTATGCTACTACTAGCTGCGCCCCGCGGTTTCACCCGCATAAGTGTCTATCCCGTGGGAATATCGAGATATAAAGTACTTTATGTGTTAAGCCCAGTTATAAACTATGTGTGTACCAAATTTCATACAAATCCGTTCAGTCGTTTGGGCGTGAAGACGTAACAAACATAAAAACACACACACACTCACACAGTCACAAAGTTTCGCCTTTATAACATTAGTGTGATAAATATACATTTTTACTATAGATATATAACTGAATATAAAACGTAAAGGATAAAAAATAAAACCAACACATTTAAGTGACACTATTATTTCCTGAAAGCAAATGAAATATTAACATCGACGAACGCAAGCAGAGTGAGAATTCCCTTATTGGGAATAAGACACAATAGCGCAAGTAGTGGGTAGGGTGGTATGGCAAGGCATTCCCAGGCTACCCGAGAGGAATCAAAGATTAGTCTGCCTACATCGGGACATGGGACGGATTAAGTTAAGCTGTCTGTTCATTTGCGATTTTTGGCACGACTTTTTCCTATGACATTTGTATTGACATGAGTACATGTGTTAGGAATTTGGAGCGAGTATGTCGTATGTTGGTATGGTATCTTAGTAGACTGACAATTTAGAAAGGTGTATCTACATAAAGGTCTTATCGGAATTCAGTAAGAATCTTCAGTATTTGTTATTGATTCGATGATTAGAAGAGTTCCAGTGTCTGAAATAAAAAAAAGTAATTTTACAGGCATGAAGCCTATGATTTAAATGAAGCATATGCCCATAACCTGTGCTCTTGAAAATGACTATAGTCCTATATAACAACGGTAAGCTGAAAACGTCATTAAGAATAGAATACTCTTTATTATGTACACCATATAAATTACAGATATAAAAGTACAAATTCAAAATTTTTTGGTACCTATATTCAAGGGTAAAAAAGACTACTAATTAAAAATTTCGAATAACATGAGTCTTACATGAGGGGCCCATGGCTAAATAATAACAACCACACAGTTCGATCGATCAGGTTAAGCAACGCTTGCCGCGGTTGGTATGTGGATGGGTGACCATCTTTACATGCCGAGACCCCTCCGTGCCTCGGAAAGCACGTTAAGCTGTTGGTCCCGGCTGTCATTCATGGATCTTTGACAGTCGTCACGTGTAGTCAGAAGCTCGACAGTCTGACAACCAGTCTTGGGTTGTGGAGGTCAGATAGGCAGTCGCTCCATGTAAAATACTAGTATTAAGCTGCATCCAGTTAGACTGGAAGCCGACCCTGACATAGTTGGGAAAAATTAAACTCAAACAGATTCCATACCATTAAATATATTGCAAGTTCTAATCTATTGGGTCACTTACTGTGGACAGTGATTGGATCATTTTATTAACTATATCTGTGTAATAGGAGTAGTAAGAACATTTCAATTGTGATTAAGAGAACCTCTTCATCCAATATATGGGTTTTAAACGTGGAATATTAAGTTAATGGAGTACTCGGGCGTGCAATTCTTCAATGGATTCTGTTGATTGAATTTGTGACGTGAATGAAAGAAATATGATTAGACTGTCGATAGCGTACTCAGCGTAAATGCCATATATTATGTAGATATTACATACTGTTTGTGTTTTCGAACACAAAAAAATCCTACGTTTGTTACAAAAATAACCAAGAAAACTTCAAAATGTTGTCGAATTATAATAAGTGGATACGGACATTTATTCTTCACTTCATTCACTTAGTTCATCATCTGCCTAGCCTTTTCCCAACTATGTTGGGGTCGGCTTCCAGTCTAACCGGATGCAGCTTAATACCAGTATTTTATATGGAGCGACTGCCTATCTGACCTCCACAACCCAGTTACTGGGTAATATGATACCCCTAGGTAAGACTAGTTGTCAGATTTTCGGGCTTCTGACTACCCGTAACGACTGTCAAAGATCTACGAATGACAGCCGGGACCAACGGCTTAACGTGCTTTCCGAGGCACGGAGGGGTCTCGGTATGTAAAGATGGTCACCCATCCACAGACCAACCGCGGCAAGCGTAGCTTGACCTGATCGATCGACCTGTGTGGCTGTTATTAATTAGCCACGGGCCCCTCGATTCATTCGCTTAGTTGCAAGATCAAAATACACTCTTTATTACCTTTTTATTACGGTATTCATAAAGTTATAAATTATTTTTATTATTCTTAATATTTTTATTTTTTGTTGTACAGTTCTTATTCCATTGATTAACTACTCTGTGTTTATTAATAGTGAACAGTTACTATGCGTCACTGATCACTTACTCGCACTTATGTAATGAGCTCACTGCGCTCTACGAGATTCCAACCATTATTGTGAAATCGAAGGAAGGTTATGGGTTTTCTCCTAGTAGTTTCAGGAAAAGGTCTGAAAGGCTGTCTGTTTGATTGCATAAACGTATTTTGAAATTTAGAACCAATCTAATTAGGCGATTGATTAAAGTGAATCTGAGATGAGCCCTTGAAATTTGCTACGCCGCGCTACGCCGTAGCCGGTGCTACGATCGCGTAGAATCTACGCCTACGAAAACTGTTAGGTGAAAAATTCCAGTTTATTAATTTGTTTGAAAAATGTAATTTTGTCATTATTTAGGAATGTAATTCCGTTTTATTTCAGTGTTCTCTCGACTACACTTGGTAATTATATTTTGGGGTTAATAATTTATTTATGTATTAAAATCATTAGTCGTTTATTTATTTATGTTTTAATATTTATTCCTCAATTTTCATGATTGCACCTACTACTGTTCGTCTCTGCATCACCCAAAGGTTGACTGGTAGAAAATGGCTATGCATTAAGTTCGCCTGTGTACATTTATGTGCTTGAAGTATTAAATAAATAAATAAAATCTCCCTTACAACTATCGTTAGAGGTGTATGTACCCAATGCGACAGTGCGGTTATTTTAATAATCTATACCAACTAACTTATTTACAATTTAAATATTATACCAAGAACTGATTGATTGGACTAACATCGTAAATCTTGTTTCCATGTATTCTAGCTCACAAATCGTCCACCTCCTAATTAGGCATAAGCCGTAGATGTGCAGCAAGCCTAAAGCTAAAACTGTCAGTTCCCAGTAAGGGGTTACCACGCTGGCGAACGGGCGGCACCTGCTCCCTGCGATGTTGACCTTACCATTGTTACTTCAGACTTACGTGTTGCAACAGGAACCAGTGTTTTTGTTCCTCTTTTTCATTCATGACCCTATTATTCCTTTTTTAGGGTTCCGTACCCAAAGGTTAAAGCGGGACCCTATTACTAAGACTCCGCTGTCCGTAGGTCCATCTGTCACCAGGCTGTATCTCATGAACATGAGATACAGCCTGACATTTTCACAGATGATGTATTTCTGTTGCCGCTATAACAACAAATACTAAAAACAGAATAAATATTTAAGGGGGCTCCCATACAACAAACGTGATTTTTGGCCGTTTTTATAGATAATGGTATCCGACTCGCAATTGGACGGTTTTTTTTTTTCATTTGGTTTCACTTAGGTATGGTGAGGCCCAAAAAAGTGATTGTTTTTGTCAAGAATTTTGAAGTTCCGTTGCGGCTAATATGCAGGCAGCCTCTAAGGGACCTCTATATCATCACTAATCATCATCTGATCAAGCCGTAAACGACAGTAGTCGCTTAAGGGTTGAGCGTATCATGCCTCCTTTGTTGAAGGAAGACCGCCCATTCTAAACTTTCCAGTCCCGGAAATCGGATAAGTTATTGTGGCAGAGTCGTGAGAAGTATAAGAAGAAGCCTTTGCCTGCAAAGTGACAAATTACTGACCAGCCGTGCGATTCTGTAAACATCTCACCGTGAAAGCTTGGGTGAAGTGAGCTTGGAGTGAGCTGTTTTTCACTAGGGATTAACACTATTAAGTGCTCACTTCACTTATGATTTCACGGTGAGATTTTTACAGAATCGACCGGCAGTACTGACATGCGTTTGTTAGCAGACCAGAGGTTTTAATAATTCGTCACCCTTTGTGAAACCCACGGGTTTAAAAGCTTTCTTTTCCGGAAACAAAGACACACAGTAGGTGTTGACAGTGCTATCAAAGCCGCTTATAATATGAAAGGGGTTGTTGAGAATGCTACCAAAGCTGCTTATAATATGAAAAAGGTAACCGTTTTAAGTTACGGCATCTTTTCTTCCACGACGACGTGCACTTTCGAAATGTAACATTCGACATTGCTTTCATTGGAATAGGTATTATATCTCATTCTATGATTTGAGAACAGCATATAGTTGCAAACATATTACCTAGCAATTTGGTGGTTGAGCTGACTGCCCAGCGGAGTAATTGCGTAACACACTATCAGAGGGGAAATTCTCGTAATTTTAAGAACGTTCACAGTCAGCCGTGCGATTCTGTAACCATCTTACCGTGAAAGCTTGGGTGAAGTGAGCGTGGAGTGAGCTGTCATTCGCTAGGGATTAAAACTATTAAGTGCTCACTCTTTGACAGGCCTGTTGGTCTAGTGGTCAGTGGCCCTGACTGCTATGCCCAAGGTCGTGGGTTCGATTCCCACCTAGGACAAATGTTTGTGTGATGAGCACGATTGTTCACACTTGTTCTTTGTCTGGGTGTAATTTATCTATAATATGTATGTATTTAGAAATATATATGTATGTTTATCAGTTGTCTAGTACTCATAGCACAAGCTCTGCTTAGTTTGGGACTAGATGGCGCTGTGTGAAAGTTGTGGAATATTATATTATTATTATTATTACTTCACTTATGATTTCACAGTGAGATTTTTACAGAAACGACCGGCTAATTTCAGGCTCAATATGTCAAAAATACCTCTAATTTCCTTACATTTTTGACATTTATTGGTCGTTGAGATAAGATTGCGACTAAATTTAAAACGTTTTAAATTACGACAAGGCCGTCTGTAGCAATGACTTTCAATTTGACAGTTCAACAACATTCATTGCGTTATTTACGTTGTTGAGCAGACAAGGTTTTCAAACATATCAAGCAATGGATTAGTCATGTTCTCCAAAATGATTCAGATTTAGATTACACACAAGGAGGGTATTTCACTGCTTCGAAGTTTGGAATAGTCGCTGTGGACCCCGATGGATGTCCACAGATAAAAGTTTGTAGTTTTTTTATCTGTGACTTTAGCGAATGGAAGGCAGGATATAACCGCGTTGTTATTGGGGTGGTTAACAAAGAGCCATGTGTCTTTAAAACCTAGCGCCACATTTTTACGGTTTTGTAAAATTCATTCCATAGTGTTTCTTGAATTTTAAGAGATTTGTTTTATTTCATAATTTGTATTAAGACGGGTTTCGGTATAATGTATCGAATATCTAAACTTGTCCTCTATTTTATTTTATTTATTTATTAAAACTTTATGCACAAGTAAAAAAAGTACTGTACAAAGGCGGACTTAATGCCTGAGGCATTTTCTACCAGTCAACCTTAGGGTGATGCAGAGACAAAATATGGTAGGTGCAACATACGGGATAGATAGCTAGGAAATTTATCTATCATATTATAAAGAGAAAATATTAGATTTTTTGTGTTTGTTTGTAATGAATTAACTAAAAAAACCGCCCAAGTTCATTTCAGAGCACGTGCAATGAAGGGTTCTGTAGTTGGAATGAATTTATTCCAATAACAAACTTAACATTGTGGTTAAAAATCATGTTCTCCCTACAACAAACATACAACTGCAAATGTAAGTTGGTCGACTATTACTCGTAAACTTGTAAAGCTTACATAGCTATGATAGTTTTCCATTTAACTTCCTTGTGTATACTACTACAATGATTTTTTTTACATATTCAAAAACAACTATTTAGCTGCCTATACTTGATTCTAACAAAAATTAGTACTTTAAAGCTTAATATTTCACAAACGGATCCCTGAATCGGATAAATTGTTGTGCCTAAGGTCGTGGCGTGCGCTGCGAAACCTATTGATGATACATAAAATAATGTACTGCATGTTTCTAGTACTTCTTTGCGCTTGATGCTTTATTCACTTTAGTGTACATGTCAAGTTGTTGCTAACTGTATCGGATCAGGCGCCAAAGTGACGGTAGTTCACGCACAAAATAAATCGGCTAAAGAAACATTTCTACCTGACTTTTTCGATTAATTAATTCCAAAAAATTCTCTAATAGGGACGAACATCGATCCGCACATTTTTTCTTTGTTTTGTATTTAAAATTGGTTTAAAATTATAATAGAACGAACTGTAACGTTTTTTACTGTTCATCATCTGCCTAGCCTTTTCCCAAATATTTTGGGGTCAGCTTCCAGCCTAACCAGATGCAGCTGAATACCAGTATTTTACATGGAGCGACTGCCTATCTGACCTCCACAACTTGGTAGGACTGGTTGTCAGACTTTCGGGCTTCTGACGACCCGTAACGAGTGTCAAAGATCTACTAATGATAGCCGGGACCAACAGCTTAACGTGCTTTCCGAGGCACGGACGGTCTTGGTATGTAAAGATGGTCACCCATCCACAGACCAACCGCGGCAAGCGTAGCTTAACCTGATGATCGACCCGTGCGGCTGTTATTATTTAGTGACAAGCCCTACACTTAGCCACAAGCCCCTCCAACGTTTTTGACTGTTATCTAAATTAAATCCATAGTTTAAAGTAAAACTCCTTCGTTTTATTGAGGACCAAGCTCCAGTGTCTCGTCGTAGACAGTACTCATCATTACCCACAAAAAATCCGAGAGGCTATATGCCTAACTGTTACAGAAAAAGAAGATGGTGACATTTGCATTGTGATATGAATCCGTATCCAACTAAATAGTTTCATAATCAATGTTGATTGTATACAGGGTTACTGGTAACTCGACGTATTCCTTGCAGGACATCATAGTAGGGTTAAAATGCAACAAATTAAGCCACCAAATGTTCTACCGAAGTTCAGTAGTTTTTGAGTTAGTAAGGGTTTTAGATTTTTTGTGAAAAATCCCAGATTAAATTATTTGAACCCAATTTGAAAATTATTCACGGGGCGGCTGTACTGAAATTGGAGTTATTATCATAGTTGACGCCGTAGCGGATCGTTTTTAATAATTAAAAGTTCAAAATGACTAAAACTTTGGTGAAGATCACTAATCAAACATTTTTTTTTTGTAATTTTTGCTATTACTTCATACAAAATGTTGTCTTAGCACAAAAAAAAATACTAACGTAAACGCACCCATTACCGCCAGTTTAAGCGGAGTTCAGATTGATATCCAAAATAAGCATTTTCTTAATATGTGGCTTCAATAAAAATAATTTTTCAAGTACTGAAATTATCGATTCTTTTAGTTATGTATAAGAACAGATAATCAAAGAATTACTTAAAACATTAAAAATTAAATAAAAGGAAAAAGGGTCATGTCCCTATTACCGACTCAAAATATCGGGTGTGTGCCTAATACCGTTTTTGTGACACCTAATACCGACCACTAAATAAATGGAACCGTTAAAGTTAAATAAAAATGCTCGTGTATTTTAAACTGTTTATATAAATGCTCCAACACAGTACAGAATGCTATCAACACTTAACAATTATATGTATTCTTATAATAGTATATTCTTAACAGCGTTAAATCAATAAAAAATATCATGTTTATACGAATTATGTATAACAAATTACCAAAGGCCAGCATTGATTATAACTATTATAATGGGGGCATTTGGTATTATACAAGAGTAAATGGCATTATAGAATCTTAGTAAAAATGTAACATAGTCATATAAAATTACAATAACATTGATGAGGCGGTTTACCGTCCACTAGCGCCGCTAATTGAAAAAGTATCATAACTCGTAAATAGAATAAAAAATACAAAATGTGATCTATTAAAACAGTAGAAAAGGCTGTAAACCGCCTCTTAAGTTTAGTAGTCATGTCAAATCAAAAATCAAATCTTGGATTAAGATTGACAAATGAAACAAATTAATAAAATTACATATTCATTTGAAAAAAAAAAATATAAAAAATAGCATCATGTGACTCTGAATCAAATTTAAGATTAACTGTGATCTCAGCATTCACTACAAAATGTTATCAAAACTTAACGTTATTATACAACGTGTAACGTTAAATGCGCAAAACCTCAAACACCCCAACTGATTTCTAATTCTATTGACCTATTTCAGAGAGAAAATAAGTCATTAAAAATATGGTAAAGGTTTTATGTGCTGTTTTAGTTTCACTGGCCATTCTGATTGTTTCTTGCGTCTGCGACGACGCTTTACCGAGGGAGGAGTCGTCACCGGGCAGCTGCGCCGCGCTGACATTGGCTTGCTTGACCTATTAATAAATAGACACGGCAACGTTTTTAATGAAGATTTTTTGAAAAATGTGACCTATATTAAAAAGTAGTTCAATTCATTCTGCTCGTTATTCTGATCAAACTATTTTCAGGTTTTGCGCATTTAACGTTACAGGTTGTATATTCTTAACAGAATTCAATAAGTCTTAAAAAATATACTACTTAATATGAATTATTTGTAACCTAAAGTGTAATATTAGTATATTATTTTACAAAATGTAATATAGAAATATAAAATTAGAATGAAATCTTAATTCTAGCAGTCATGTCAAATCAAAATCAAATATTATAATTTTTTTTTTTTTTTAGTGTAATAATGTATAATTAATAATGTTGACATTCAATAATAATATACTAACATAGTTATAACTATGTTTTTCTAACAATGTATGGAATATTTTTTTGATTCTGAAATAAATGAATAATAATAATATAATATAAAACAAAAAAAGTAAATTAACCTTTGGCAAAAAAAAAATAAGATTAAAGAATAGATTCATCTGACTCTGAATCAAATCCACAATCATATCTCGGCCGCATAATGATCTTTGCTGGACGGTTTATTTCACAATCATCTGATATATAAACGGATAGCAGTAATTAAAATTACCATATGACTTCCACATATAAATGTTAGCTAAGTATTACTATAATATAATAAAGCTTATGTTATTTTAAATCTGTATGTTTATTATGGAATACTATAATGTCTATTAAATAACTTTATGTTTACTTGAAAATAAATACCAAATAAAAAAACATGTAGTATGGGGTCCGTCGTAAATGTACAAGTAGATCGGTAATAGGTTTTCTTAAAGGAAATCGTATAACCTATTACCGACCCAAGGGAATGTGTATGAATTGTGTAAATACATGTGATTTTTGTACATGTGTATGTTTTTAAGTGGTGCGGTTGTTAAAAATATTTAATAATAATGATATTTCAACTATAAAAATACAAACTTAGTTCTTATGTAAATATTTTCATCAAAATATTTACATAAGAACAAAGTTACTGTATACGGCTACTAAAGCTCTTGAATATATGGCGTTAATAGCTCAAATATAAGTTAACATACTAAGGAACTGAGTTAGTATAGCCTCCTGCCTATTAATTTATGCATTTTAACAAAAATCATGGCACACAAAAGATACGACAAGTACTTATCAGCGACATGGGTCGACAATAGGAATAAAATTGTGATTTTTGTTCCTATTACCGCCTATTTTTAATATTGAATTTTAAGCAAAATAAAATAGTATCTCATTAAAATGAATCATTACTTGTGTTCCTGAAAGTATCAAAAATGCATCAAAAGAACTAGAAGTTACATTAAAATGCTTTACGATATAATCTTCTGCTAAAAAAGAAACAAGAGTACTTACGCCATCGGGAATGCCACACTATGGAAAATGCATTAAGGTCGGCGTCCACGGACGAACTCAGCAATTATTATTTAAATCGTCGAGTTACGCACGCAAAAAAGAGATGAACATTTGCAATACAAATACATCTACATTTTTTTTAAAGCAACCAATGGTGTAGCTTTAATACATGACATAAAAATGATAGTTTTCTGAATAGGGCGGTAATGAGCGCGGATTTTAACGGGTCGTTATTAGGTGCGTTTACGTTACACTAGGTTCACAAATTATTAGTAAAATATCCTTGTCTTATCAGCTATCCAAAAAGGTATGAAAGTTAATACAAAGTCTTGGACTGCATTATGAAAATCGTTTTTGATTTAGTACAAGAAGGTGTTTATTCGGAAAATCAAATTAAACAATTTCGTGAAAATTATTATTATTTTTAATCAATATCAATTTGTGGTCTTTAATAACATGTATTTCACACGTCTTGTTCGAAGTGCTGCCCTCGGTTTCGAATACATGCTCTTATTCGCTTCCTCACTTCGGTTTTTGTGATTCTTGATGTGATTGTGGTCCTCATCTGGTCCACCGCATCTGTTATTCTCTCCCTTAGTTCTTCAATTGAATTTACGGGGGTCACATAAACCAGGTCTTTCATATGACCCCAGACGTAAAAGTCTAGCGGCGTCAGATCAGGGCTTCGTGCAGGCCACGGAATCGGCCCACCGCGCCCAATCCATCGGTTTGGATAGTTTTCATCCAGCAATTGTCGAATTGTGATGCGGAAGTGGGCTGGACATCCGTCATGTTGGTATATCATGTTTGCCCTTCTTTCTTCGGGTACATCCGTGAGCAGGGCTGCTAAATGATTTCTTAGGAAATCTTCATAAAGTTCCCCATTTAATGTTCGGGGTAAAATATGTGGGCCTATTAACTTATCGTCGATAATACCCATCCAAACATTAAGCGAGAACTTACGCTGCGATGCGGTTGGTTTCAGTTTCTTAGGGTTTCCTTCTCCCTTCGGTGCCCAGTAATGTAAATTGTGGTAATTTGTGATACCATCACGGTCAAAACATGACTCATCGGTCCACAGAATGTTTTTCAAAAAGTTTTCACTTTCGGCATCGGCATTTAGCATGAAACGACAAAATTCAAGCCGTCTCTGCGGATCTCCCTCTTCTAATGACTGCACGGGTTGGTAGTGGTATGGATGTCGGCCTGACAAGTGAACTACAGACCAGACTTTCCACTGTGACATACCAAGCTCACGCGCTACGATGTTTGTAGATATGTTGGGCTCGTCAATAAAACGTTGAAGAATCAGCTCCTCGTCCTCAGCCCTGTATCTCCGAGAACGACCAGTGTCAATTTGCCTGCTTCTTTGAACACTGCCAGTTTCAGATAATCGCCGATAAGTCGATCCGAAGACACTAACGTGGGGGAGTCGGCGGTTTGGAAAGCGCAGTTGATATGATCTTCGCGCCTCAGCAGCGTTACCGTCACAAAGTCCGTAACAGTACAATATGTCAGCGTATTCTTGATTAGAATATGCAGCCATAGTCAGCACTTATGAACGCACAGCACAACACAAGAGCAAGATATGGGGCAACAGTCAGGGATATAGCCAGATAACAAAACACGAACTTGCGCAACGTAGAGTTGTAACTAACTAACGCTGACGACCAGATTTTGTGAAGTCGCACTCTGTCTCGTACCGAGGGAACAATAGTGACCAATCATAAAGCTTGCCGAGTGTTTGGAATTCAAACGCAGGTAAAAACTACGAATAATGCAATTTTACCTGCTCCCCATAAAACTTCTATCTTTTCCTGTCACACACGCAAAAGTATTGACAATCATAACTTTTTGGATAGCTGATAAGACAAGGATATTTTACTAATAATTTGTACACCTGGTGTAGTATTTATTTTTGTGCTAAGACAACATTTTGTATGAAGTAATAGCAAAAATTACAAAAAAAAAAAAATGTTTGATTAGTGATCTTCACCAAAGTTTTAGTCATTTTGAACTTTTAATTATTAAAAACGATCCGCTACGGCGTCAACTATGATAATAACTCCAATTTCAGTACAGCCGCCCCGTGAATAATTTTCAAATTGGGTTCAAATAATTTAATCTGGGATTTTTCACAAAAATTCTAAAACCCTTACTAACTCAAAAACTACTGAACTTCGGTAGAACATTTGGTGGCTTAATTTGTTGCATTTTAACCCTACTATGATGTCCTGCAAGGAATACGTCGAGTTACCAGTAACCCTGTATGTAAATTCCTCCTTAAATGATTCGAATCGGACCTTTCGTTTACAAGTTACGACGTGAATAAATATGCTAAAAGTAAGAAAAATGCCGCGGTGTGAGGGAACAGCACTACGCTTAGTCTGTTAGTTGCTTACACATTTTATTTTTTGTAAACTAGGAACGGTTAACAATAAATATTGCATGATTAATTTTCCAAAACTGCCCTTTAAAGGAGTTGAAGGGGGTGTTGAAGTTTGAAGGAGAAAGTATGAAATCCACGCGAAAAAGTCGCAGTGCTAGTTAAGTAAAAAATAAAATAAAAGAAACGCTACATCTTCTGTTCTGTTTCTAATTAATTTATTTAATTCCCTATGCTGTTAACAATCACGTTTACGCGTCTAAAGCTGTTACTCAGTTAAATTCGACACTCTGTAAAAGGAATGGCTGCTAAACTGTCCTTCAGTCATAAAAAAGAACTTTGAAATGCTTCTGGCATTCGTTCTAATAAAAGATAACGCGGGATTCTGTTAGGATCCGGACACGGCGTAAAATCCGTTTCTCAATTTAGTGATATTTTAAAGGGGGGCTATTAAACAGACTGGTGACTCACCCTTGCTTCGTTATGTGCACTCTACTCATCTGCTGACAAGTCAAAACATCGAGATATCGGTGCTATGTCAAAGCTAAATATTAATATGAAACAATTACCTTAATACCTAATTCAGAGAATTTATTTCAGAAGGTATTATAGGGTATGGCCTATAATACCTTCTGAAATAAATTCTCTGAATTCTAGTGAAAACCACATCAATTTCAATTGTGTAGTTTAGAAGAACTAAGTGGTCACACGGACTAAAACGAAATGCGAATAAGTTCTGCCGTGCGATTCTGTAACCATCTCACCGTGAAAGCTTGGGTGAAGTGAGCGTGGAGTGAGCTGTCATTCGCTAGGGATTCACACTAAGTGCTCACTTCACTTATGATTTCACAGTGAGATTTTTACAGAATCGACCGGCTGTACTATGTTTCGATACCTCACAGTGGCCTAAATTTCATTTTTCATTCAGAATTAAAATAATATGTACGTAAATAACTAATACCTTATTAATTCATAAAAACAACAAATTTATATCCTAACCTAACTAAAACTATTTAAAAACTAAATTATCATTATCTGCCTAGCCTTTTTCCCAACTATGTTGGGCACGGCTTCCAGACTAACCGGATGCAGCTGAATACCAGTATTTTACATGGAGCAATTACCTATCTGACCTCCACAACCTAGTTACTGGGTAATACGATACCCCTTGGTAAGACTGGTTGTCAGACTTTCGAGCTTCTGACTACCCGTAACGACTGTCAAAGATCTACGAATGACAGCCGGGACCAACGGCTGAACGTGCTTTCCGAGGTAAGGAGGGGTCTCGGTATGTAAAGATGGTCACCCATCCACAGACCAACCATGGCAAGCGTAGCTTAACCTGATCGATCGACCTGTGCGGCTGTTATTATTTAGCCACGGGTCCCTAACAACTAAATTATAGCGTCGAAATATTCTTCCGCATCGTTGTCGACTGGTAATGTACCCAAAAGACTGTCGGCATTACCACGTTGCATGGCAATGCTTAACCTCTGGCCAAGGTAAAAACCAGCACTTGGGACACTGGAAGTGACTATGAGCACTCGGACCCCACGCCCCGAGGGTTTCAACCCCAAACGGCCCGAAAACATAATTACCGATTAGGTTACGTTGCTATACTTTCGCAGCTTTAGGTTTTCTTGTCTTCTCTCATAGTTGCTTAAAATCCTATACTTTGTACCACAACACCTGTTCGTTTTCAAATCGAAAACCAGCAAAATCTGAAAAAAAAAACAACGCTTTACAAAAGTCACTTAATACAGGCTCAACAACTCGCCTGGGAACACATCCTATGATAAAATTGTTAAGTTTTGTCTAGAGTTTTTTTTTTAAATTACAGAATGCTAATCAAGTTACAGTAATCTTGAAATCTATTTATAAACGAGGCATTTTAATTAGCTATCCTTATTTTACAGACAGTTTATTAAATTAAACTCAATGAACAAAACGTCTTTCAAGTGTCTTCTCTTCAGGAAAACAATCACAAAAAGCTAGGTTAATAACAAGCATACACCTTCTTTAACTCAAAGCGATTCTCAGAACTTGATCTTTAAATAAACTATTATAATATTTGGATCCATTTAATTTAATTATTTTCAGCAAATTTAACGGCGTAAGTTACATGATGGGATAAACAATAATCTACAATGTAATTTGTCACTAATCAAATAAAAAACAAAGTTTCTTACAAACTTTTAATCTTGACAATAAGCGGATTTATTTTCGTGCCGAAAGTTCTTCAAGAGATCCCTTTCAAAAAGTTATAACAAAGCATCGACACGAATTTTGCGTCGAAACCTGAAAAATTAACTGAAAATATAAATTCTAATTTCTACTTAGTTTGCTACCCGTTGAAATTAAAAGTAGTTTTAAAAATAAAATTAATTTGGTTTAACAATGCATTTCATTACGAGCCAATTTTTATTGTTTGCGGCGCAATTACGAGTATTATGGTAGCATGCCGTAGGCCGGGGCCTACGCACGCCTACGCTGGGCGCGGCGTAGCAGTGTAGCACCAACCGCTACGCTTTTGGCATTACCCCTAGTTGCTCAGGGGTATATAACCGGGAGGTGCGAGGTTCCGTGGCCATTTGTGTACAACCTTCCCATCGCGCAACACGCGCCCTACTGCTCCACCAGTGTTACAGTGCACTACTCGTACAGTTTCGGAGAACATAAACTTGCAGGTAAGTTTTTTAGTGGCTCGTAAAAGTTCCGTAGGGCTGATTTTGGGTTAGAATTAGTGATAATTTTGTTGAATTTGATATTTTGAAGGATTTTCATATGTAATTTTTAGTAAACAGTGTCGTTTTCTTCGGTAAAAATGCAAGGAAAATTAGGATAATATTTATCTATGATAAAAAATATCGTAGTATATAATTAATGTTTATATTTCGAAGGAATAAAAAACAAGTTATTTCCTGTTTATCCTGAAATACGTAACGAGAATAGAAAAGAAAACTAAGCAGGGACATCCTGGATTTATATCGCTAAATATTTTTTTTCTAATATATATTTTTTTCCAAAAACCCGATTAAGTGTGCTTCGCAATAATATAACGATCAAGTGGCAAGTTATTTATAAGTAATTGTCTATGGTTAATGCGGTGCAGGGATGCTTACTGACCTATGTGATACGATCTACATAGCTCGATACCTCAGAGCATAAAATGAAAATAAAACTACTCAATAAAATCCAAACTGATTTTAGCTCTTATTGTATATAAAAAAATATTGAGTTAAAAAAAAATAGAAAAATCACATATATGGGTACAATTTGTCTTTATTTTTAGTATAAAATCGTCGTTAGCGCTTACACTTCTATTTGGTTTTAATTTATTAAACACACGATACAATAATATGAGTATCTGTGAAATAAATATTAAAAAAAAATTAACGTAATCCACCGTAGTCCGCCTTTGTACCTTTTAGTGTGCGAAAAGTTAAAATAAATAAATAAATCCAGACTAGAAAATGATTTCATTAATATCCCAAACGCCAGCTTAATTTTAGTAACGAATTAATCTGCGCTCTAGCTTATAATATTTTCTATGTGACCTAGTGTCGGCCTTTGCCTTACGTATTGTAAAATAAATTCAAAATGGTAAAACATTATTACGCATATTTTAAGAAAATAGCTCTACTATAATTGCCCGGAAATTAGAAAAGTCAGCAAACTCAATTTTCTTTAATGAACAATGTTTACGGAGACTGTTACTAAAACATTTAATATCTATCACAAATAAAAAGATGATCTGCAACAAAATCTTTATGGCATGTCGGAGCAATTTAATAATCTTTATCTACTGATAATAGCAACCCAGGGATATATATTTTGTATATTTTTTCGACAACGAAGTCTATGATTGTTACATTACATTTAATTACATTAACTTCGGTACATCAGGCATATAATCAACCTCATCTGCCGAACTTTTTCCCAGCTGTGTTGGAATCAGCTTCTAGTCTTACCAGATGCAACTGAATACCATTATTTTAGACGAAGCGACTGCGTATCTGACCTCTACAAAACAGTTACAAGGTAACACGTAACTCTTTGTAAGACATTTAAGCAACCACTAATCCCAATATTCCTTAAAAAAAATCTACACTTTGTGAGATCCAGGAATCAAAGCAAAGCCCTCACGCTCGCCTTTATCGCTACCAAATTATCCCTAAATCCAACAACACTTGCTCGAACTGAGAATCAAACTTAATACCCCACGTTCAGCAGCCTCGCTTGCAACTTATAAGTTGTACACATGAGTTACTTAGAGCATCTACATTACTTAATTTGAATTCATTGGCAAGGCTGAAGGAAGTGGAAGTACTCATGAATATAAACTACTGCAGAACCAACTATGGAATATCGAAAATATTATATTCTCTGTAGTGTGATTCTGTAACCATCTCACCGTGAAACTTAGGTGAAGTGAGCGTGGAGTGAGCTGTCAGTGTCATCCCACCTGATACTAGGGATTGACCGAGCATACATTAAAAATCATAATCGAGATTTTAATAATATTTGTTTTGCCAATTAAATAGAATTAGCATAAAAAAAAGAAAAAAAAAGATCATTTTATATAATTTCAAAGTTAGTATTTTCGTTGTCAAAACATTACTATTTTGTGGGTGTTTAATCTGGGAAAAAAGACTAGTCAAATCAAGGACTAGTCTACGAAAAAAAAAAGAAAAGAAAATTGATATTATGACTAAGTTTCTGTTTTGCTATTGTATTTTAAACACCCACAAAATAGTAATAATTATTTTGACAACTAAAATACTACTTTTGAAATTAATACAAAATGATCAATAGAATAAGCATAAAAAATATTATAAAAATCTCGATTATGATTGTAAATGTTTGCTTAGTCAATCCCTAGTATCAGTGGGATGACACTGATAGCTCACTCCACGCAAGTTTTCACGGTGCGTTTTTTACAGAGTCGCATACTTACTCGAAGTAACAATAACATTTGCACATACAAGTCATTTGTAGCTTCAATATTATTGTACTAGCCCAGCACAGATAAGCAAATTGCAATAGGGCTTATAAATAATCGAAAAACGGCGGCCAGGGCCTGGTTTTACTCAAAAAACTTCTCTACAATTTATCTCACTATGGTGGTTATGATGGATGATCGAGAATCCACCAGGAAAACCTGCTTGTTCTAGACGGTATCACTTACGAGTATTCCTAGTGCCTCCAATACGTGTAAAAGGATGGAAGACCGTGTCAAAAGCTTTGGCTAAAGCACGGGGCCGTAATTCTCTATGATACAATGAAAGAAACCGCACGAAATCAACGCGAAATTGGCGGGCTTAGCTAAGGAATTTACGTGGTTTCGAAATAAGAAATCGTTATGTGGTCATACTGAATTAGGGCCCTGTGCTAGATGTACGAAAATCACATTAAAAGGGGAGATAAAATACAAACACCATTGAGTAGGGAATCATGAATTCCTAGAAACATTTGCAAGGTGAACTTCCTCTTAATCAGTACTATGAATGAAGTAAAACGCGCACAAATGGATCAAAGGCTTCCGCTCCTAGGTCAATAACAGTAGAATTCGGATCACATCAAAGCATTGCTCATTTACCGGTTGTCTGTTTAAGTAGCAGTCGGTAAACTGATAAAAAAGTGTATTCTTTTAATTGAATTGGTAATGAACTGAAACTCGACGACAAAATTGACGATAATCGGTTGTTTGTATTTTTTAATTCTAGGACGTAATTGTCTCTTTTTCAGCGTTCTGTAGTCAACAAGGAACCCTTATAGTTTCGCCATGTCCGTCTGCCCGTCCGTCCGTCCGTCCGCAGCTTAGCTCAGAGACTTTACATTCTTAGTACTAGAAAGCTATAATTTAGCATGTATGTATGTATAAATCATGCCGACAAAGTAAAAAAAGATATCTATGTATCTTTTACCCATGTTTGCAAATAAATAAATGAGTTATGATTTATGAAGTGGTAAATTAAAATCATGAAAAATATTATTTTTTAGGGTTCGTTGAATAGGTGTTTCAAAAATATTGCGGATTTGTTAAAACAATTGTTCGATTTAGGGATCCGTTTGTGAAATATTTTTGTTAGAGTCAAGTGTCTCTCCCCCCTCCCCCCTCCATCCTGCTAGCTAAATGATTGCTTTGGGATATGTGAAAACTTTTGTAAAAAATTTACGGCAGAGTATATAACGAAATTAAAAGGAAAACTGTCACAGCTAAGTAGGCTTTACAAGTTTACGAATAATAGTTGACCAACTTACATTTGCAGTTGCAATGCATGCGAGAACATGATTTTTAACTACAATGTTAAGTTTGGTTTTTGCTATAAATTCATTCCAACTATGGAACTCTTAATTGTGCGTGGTCCGACACGCACTTGGCCGGTTTTTTTCCCGTTAAGCACTCCATAGTCAGTATCTGTTGAAAGAATAAGCTGTTAAAAGAATAATGTTAGAAGTATTGAATTTCATTTATTGGACCCGAACAGCATTTTAAAAAAAATATAACAAAAGTGACAACAATAGAGTAAAGAGTACAAACCATAACTTTTTGTACATAGGTACACACCTAATAAGTATGAATATACAACAGTATCTACAAACATAACATCACGCCTGTACTCCCCGATGCGTTAGGCAGAGGTGTACTTAATAGTAGGAACTTTTTTTATTTTATTTTTTTTTGAATGGCTTCTCGCAGTACAACCTATGAGGGCTTGCCTGTGGATGCCTCAATAAATTAAGGCAAAGGCTTAAAAAAAACTTGAAAAATAAGCGACTACACGCTAAGGGCACCTCCTGTGGAGTACGGACCTCGGTTTAGGGCGTCGCTGGGAGAGGGCAGCAAGGGACAGGCTGGATCGGAATTATTTTGGGACGAATTTAAAACTACAGGTTCAGCGGCGCGGGCTGGCTCGAGCAAGGTTCGGGGTGGAGTAGGTACATTCAGATTTCACCACTTAAACAACGTGTAACGTTAAATGCGCAAAACCTCAGACACCCCAACTGATTTTTAATTCAATTGACCTATTTCAGAGAGAAAATAAGTCATTAAAAAAATTGTAAAGGTTTTATGTGCTGTTTTACTTTTACTGGCCATTCTGATCGTTTCTTGCGTCTGCGACGACGCTTTACCGAGGGAGGAGTCGTCAGCGGGCTGCTGCGGCGCGCTGACATTGGGTTGCTTGACCTATTAATAAATAGACACGGCAACGTTTTTAATGAATGCTTTTTGAAAAATGTCACCTATATTAAAAAGTGGTTCAAT
Organism: Eremobia ochroleuca; assembly: GCA_949629135.1. Classification (NCBI taxonomy): domain Eukaryota; kingdom Metazoa; phylum Arthropoda; class Insecta; order Lepidoptera; family Noctuidae; genus Eremobia; species Eremobia ochroleuca. The sequence goes on along the minus strand of OX451400.1, from coordinate 6,063,851 downwards.
TAATTCTGCTCGTTATTCTGATTAAACTATTTTCAGGTTTTGCGCATTTAACGTTACACGTTGTATATAAGTCCCATATCTTAGGGAGCAGGCCCATTGCCATCAACTGGGCACAAATCTAGACTCCGAGCCGCTACTGAGAACTGATCCTAAATACAGCATAAATACGATAATACCATAGTTTGTTCGTTTTAGAATTGTTTCATTAGTAACAATGTGAATAGATAGTTGAGGGTTCTGTTTAAGTTGTTGTCTATTCTGGACAAACCTACTGCTCCTTCTTACATGACTTCCCAGAATCAATATTTATGCTCTGCCCATGCTAAAAATCTTCGTTCCACCAACAATCGTCTTCTACGATGTCCTTCTCACTATTCTGGCTTCATTCATTCTTCTTTCTCTACCGATATTTTTTTTCTCCTGACAGTTCATTTTGTTTATATGTATGTATATATGTGTCTATCTATGTATGAATTATAGTAATTTCCTAGCTATCTATCCTGTATGTTGCACCTACCATATTTTGTCTCTGCATCACCCTAAGGTTGACTGGTAGAAAATGCCTCAGGCATTAAGTCCGCCTTTGTATAGTATTTTTTTTACTTGTACATAAAGTTTTAATAAATAAATAAATATTGAGGTTTGAAACAAATAACCGCGATTTTTTAGATAAAAAACAAACGACAGAAAAATTATTATAAACTTGTATGGCCATGTCTTCTGGAAACAACACACGTTAAAATACCATTATAATAAAAACAGAAAACAATAAAATTCCACCGCGGCAGGCATTAAGTTTTTAAAAATAAATGGCTACCAATGAAAAAGGTATTATAAGTGATGGAAATCCCGACCGTCAGTCGTCCGTGTCATGAAGAATTCACGAGAAATAACATGGGGACAACTGTACCTTACCGTAATAGAATAACCTGTTTCGATGTAAAAATTTTAGAATAATCCGAAGATTCCGCTTTGGATTTAGTTGATTTTCTAGCGAAGTATTCATACTTTAAAGCTGTTGAGTTTATTTTTCTATTATTTTCAATTCATGCTTAGAAATGCTTATAAAATATGTCAATAAAATGTAAAGTTTTATTTCAAAATGCACCTAAATCAGTGGCCAGGCTTTTAATTGAGCTGATTGTTTTGTAAGTAATAAAACCTTTAAGACAAAAAAATCATAATCAAAATATTTTGATACACATAAACCTACAGCCAACCAACGGCACTTATGAAACGTCAGAAGCTAGGTGCACGGTTCCAATTGGTCGTTTCCTATGGAGAAGTGCCGCCAGAAAACTCCACGGTTAGTCTTTTAAAAATAAATTGGTTTTTACGTTTTCAGACTATTAATATACTTATTAGGTAATACGGGCTGCTGTCCGCAACTCCACGTCAATTCGCGTATTTTGCGTACCTATTAATATATTCTGGGAATTGTATAAAAATGTAATAAAATATAAACTTTCTCTCTTTTCTCTGTTGAGCAAACTTTCAAAACGATATAAAAGAGACGATTAAAATAATATTATCTATACAGATCTTCATACATCTAAAACTTTTTCGTACTCTAGTTGAATTATTATATATATGGCTACTTAACGCCAAAAAAGTTGAACGACAACCATTTATTAAAAAAAAAGAAATAAAATATATTTTGCTTTTTTTTTTGTTAATGGTTTCTGTTATTTTTTTACATTGATGTGGCCAGGGGTAACAATATAAATAACAAAGAGGTTTTATACGAACCCTAAATAGGCTAGGTGCTGTCAGCATTGGAATGCTAACGGTACCAGGATACTATGATAGGTAACAGGTAACACGGGCTGGTGTCCGTAACTCCACGTCAATGCGCGTATTTTGCGTACGGATATATTTTGATACTATGATATGGGGTCGTTAAATCAGAAGCAATATAAATTCATTATTTATTTTAAGCGGGTATGCTCACTTTTCCGCGCCTAATACATCACTGGTATTTTTTCGAAACATAAACCAAAAAAATAATTTTGAAAATTAATTAATTCTAAATTATCTTGAGTGATCGAATGCTACCGGTTATTTTTCTATCAGGCTGAACGATGTAAGGTTCCCTTTTGCAGAAACCCTTACAGTAACCTATTTAGTAGTTGAATTAACATAAAAATACTTTTTTTTTTGTAACAGATTAGAATGATAAACTGAGAAATTACTAGATATTTATATTTTTGTCTTAGTATTATCCATATAATTATTTTCTCATGGTTCCGGGAAACATGTTCAGAGATTAAGCTTACGAACTGAACGAGAACTGCATATGAACAAAGAAGGAAGTTTAAAAGACAAGCAAGTTACAAACTTAACGGGAATTGAGACTTTGTTCGACAAAACTACGATATCTCTCGTAGGTTATTAGTGAACGTTTAAAACATACATTACATGAAAACCACGTTTTCAAGTAATATTGGTAACTGAGTTCTAGGGCTCCATATCAAAATGGTAAAAAAGGAACCATTACGGTGCGACGTCACAGTTGCTTATTTAAGCAAATACTAATATGTTTTCCATTTGAAATTTGGAATAGTTCTAATCAATAACAATAAAAAAATGTAAAATATTGTTATAATATTTTCATTACATTGGCTATGTCAAATGAGATATCGTATAAAAAGGGCCTCATTTGTGCATTAAAAAATATATTAATATTTTCTTTTCAATATGGATAAATATTTTACTAAGGGTCGGAACATCGGTGCGCGAGTCCGACTTTCCACTTGCCCACTTTTTTTCACATAAGACTCGTGGCAATTGGAAAAAAAAAAAAAAATGTCTTGTAGAACCCTGTAACGAACTACAAATTGTTCAATAATTTGTAATTTGTTATTTGCAAATTGCTAAAAGGGTTGTTTTTATTGTTAGACTTTATCCAATTTCTACTCTAGAAAATAAGAGGATTTTTATCGAGTTTCCGAGTAATCCAATCAGTAGCTAATAAATTGTTTTGTAGAAACAACAAAAAATGTTTGGGCCGATATGAATTTATGTTATTGGTCCTACTACACTGTGTAATATTAAATTTTCTGCTATCTATATTTTATAAAAAAGACGCCATGTTGCTTTTGAAATGTCGAACAACAAAGTAAAAAATCGAGTGGCACTCATTTAGGTATTGTCGCTTCCGCACTAGAGTAGGTACTCAAACCTTACGCATTCAAAAATGTTATGGTCTTCTTCGTTTCAAATAAGGAAAAAAATGAGCTTGGAACGTTTAGTTTATGCTCAAGTGTCACTATAACTAAAGTCATAAACGCGAAAGTATCAATTTCTTTCTTTTGAGTGCCGCAATGTGTGGTTGGGTTTAAATGGAATTTTGTATACAGATAGGACGTAGATTATATAATTATTAATTGCATAGTGGACAACTGCATAGTAAATGTATAAAATATATGTTTTTTAAACATATATTTTATACATTCACTATGAAGTTGTCCCAGCAAACGTTTGAGTGAAGACAGATCACAATAGAGGGTAGGATTCAATGTAAAATTTTAAATAATCTATATAGAGTAAAAAGTAAATACAGCCTCAAATGTTATATGAATAAATACATAATTATTTAAATACAGTAATACTAAATATTTAAAGTCTTAATTATATACACACCGATTACGTAGATATAGACAAAATAATATATTCTAATATTAAGTCATTTTGAAAGGAAATGCTCTCTCTGACTTTGAATCACTGTCAAAATCACAGTGATCTTTATCGTTGTTGTAATAAGATTGCTGTTGGTTTGCTGGCATTGACAAGTCTCTTAAAATCACAGTGATATTTATGGCGGTTTCAATATGGTTGCTATTGGGTTGCTGCTGTCAGAGATAAAATAACTGTGAAAGGCCTGTAACGTTCCTCTTCGGTTTTTTTGTTTTGATATATACAATATTGGTAGAATTACGAGGTAGGAAAAATATGCAAGCAAATAAGGTTTATATCATAGTTAGGTATACAATATATCAATATGGATGTTTTGCCTCTATTATTGGTTCTCCCTGAGTGCGTGATCTAATTTCATAGGCCCATTTCCCATCTATTTCAAAAGCTCGGTAGCTTTCCATTTTCCAGGACGTAATTATTTTCTATGCAGTTATTGGTTTTGTAGGAGTATCCTTTTAATATCGTAAACAATACCTATCAGACAAAGAAGAGTCAAGACTGATAGTTTTTGAATTTCATGTTGTATGGTGCTTTCCTCAATCAATACTTAAAATCTCTTTGGTAAATATTTTCTCATATATATACCCAAAAAATACTGGCCGCTTATTAGAAATATGATCATTATTTCTTTTTGACAGAGTTAAAGGCGTTCTATATTTTTTTCGTAAATTATGGCCAGTGACTAGATAACAACAACTAATTATTGGAAATAGAAAAGTAAACTATCTAATGTCCGAAAAAGAAACAGCTTTTAAGGCTCAAAAAAAATGCATCCGGGCAATGTTTAAGCTTAAAACTACCGATAGTTGCATACCATACTTCAAACAGCATAAAATCCTGACATTGCCCTGTTTATACATATTAGAAGTTGCTGTGTTTGTTAAGTTAAACCCAAATCGTTTTAAACGTCTTGCCGATGTAGTTTCTCGTAATAGGCGCGATAATACCTTACTATGTCATCGGTTCGCTAAGACTGCACTAATGCGCAAAAGTGTTTACTGCATGGCTCCGGTCATATATGATAAAATACCTAAAAGTTGGAAAGAATTGCCGCTATCGTTATTTAAAAAGAGGCTGCGAAGCTTTTTGGCAGTCAAAGCATTCTATAGTGTAACGGAATTCTTGATTGATAAAAAAATTGAAACTTAGACTGTTTAAAATAAGAATTATTATTGGTTTTGTGTTGTTTCTTGTTCTGTTTGTTTTGTTTTTTGTTAAAGTTTAGTTTTTAGATATAGTTTAGTGAATTAGTTCTTATCTTTGTAATTTTTGCATGCCTACTGGTAAAATATGGCTGAACCTATTTCCTTGAAACACCATGTACTGTACCCATATTTGCAAAATAAAATATCTTTTATCTTTTTTATCTTTTATCTTTTTATCCTATCGCGGGTATGCTGGAAGAGATTTCTTATGAAATAAGCATCGCCTTTGTACCTATTTTTCTGTTCTGTTTTTTCTTGTCTGTTTATATATGTGTGTGCATAAATGGTAAAATAAAAAAATAAAAAAGTAAAGTACCTTCACTTCACCCGTAAAAAAATTATAAACATTGCACATTTTTTACTCTTTATAAGTTTATCCTTTGGCATTTTTTACACACACGTTTTTCTTGCCGTGAAAAACTTCTATTTATTCGCTGTGTGTAGGTACGGTCGTCAGTGTTGTATGGATCACTAGGGAAGCTTGTTGACGGACACATTTTTTCTACGGTGCGGTTTATACGCCGTACAGTAAAGAAACCTTGCCGTGTACAAAGGGCCACAGGCTGAATAAAAACACCCAATGTCAAAAAAAAAAATGCATTACAAAATGGCGGATTGATAAAGAACAATATTCCCATCGTAAACTAATCGCCTCGCCGCTACCTGGATCAAAGCTTCCATCTATCTTTAAACTTATTACCTTCACGGAATGACTGCATAAAGCGAGTACGCGCCTATCCTTAATGGCGTACTGTATTGCTCAAATAACTGTATTAATCTCGTTTCAAACGAATATGGTGACATGTCCTGATAATAGTCACGTACCTTAGCTGTCATTCGTAATAAAAACGTTATAAAAAGGTTTCTGAAATTCGCAGGGACTGCCATTAAGTGCTTCGTCCCTTCTTCATCCACGCCTTTAGGGTATACACAATAATATAAGGTGGTTTCCTTATATATGCCTAGTTATTGATGGAAAGTGAAATTATAATACTGAGGAGTTTTCATCCTCCATTGAAGAATTTTTTGTGAGTACTCACCGCTTGAAGTACCAACTTGAACTTGAAGTTGAAGTATCTAAAACTTTTACCTTTTAAATGGTAGATAAGGTTGTCAGATTAGTATAAGGATAAGTGCTTGTCTTTAAGACAAGCACTTTTCTTTGGAAAGTACAATTAACTAGTTTAACATTTTTCAGTTAACTTTTTTTAGCTGAGTCCGTTCCATTTCCTTCAGGGAACAAAAAAGTTTGTTTAATTTCTAGAATCTACAAATACAGAATCTATAAAAATACAAAATTTCAATACCTACTTGACCAAAATGTATTAAAAAGCTGATTTTTTTTCTTGATCTCAGAGTTGGTCCCATAGTGAAAGTTGTTCATATTCATGGGTAGAACACCAAAAATTTCGAAACGGTATGAAAAATAATGCAATATATGTATGAAGTAAAAACAAAAGTTCAAAGTGGGCACTGTTATCGGCGTTGTACCATTAGGTCTATAAATATTTGAAAACAACGCAAAACAAAATAACGTTCTTTTTTCTGGTAAATAATTACCGTTTCAGAACCTAAGTAACTAGGTATTGCCTGTGGATACAAACAATTCTTAGGTACTTTGTACACACATGTTTTTTGCCGTGAAAAACTACGGTTTATTCACCGTGGCACGGTCGTCAGTGTTGTATGGATCTCTATGGAAGCTTGTTGATAGACACGTTTTTTCTACGGCGCAGTTTATACGCCGTACCCTAAAGAAACCATACCGTTTACAGAACGCCTTATTCATAATCAGCTTATAACGTTCCCACTGTTGGGACAAGCCTCCTCTCTGTAAGAGGGGCCGTAATCCATCTCGGGGGCCCGTGTGGGTTTCATGCCGGTTTCTCACGATGTTTTCCTTCACCGTTTTGAGTGCAGTGGTGATGAAATAAATTACACTAAGTCAAGCGTCTGACTGGATTCGAACACACGGGGCCGCTACCACTGAGCCACCTCACAAATTCTTATGAACACTCCTAATCTCCGATAATCCGATGTCTAGCCAACTAATAAGTCTCGGTTCTACAACTACAGCATAGAAAAATGTAGCGCCAAAAATGGATTTGTGTAAAACCTCTGTCCATCATGATAAATGTCATACGATATTAAATTGAATATGTTGAAACGTGTGTGGGATGTACATGGGTTTATAAAAAAGTCAGTCGAGCTGAGATCGATTGTGTCCAGTAAATAACTAGTGCTTTACATAATAATTTCTCCTTTTAATACTAATAATATCTTAAAATTATGTAAGTTATGGTGTAACTTAAGAACTCTAATATTTATGGTAGGTATACCTAGTGCCTTAACATAGGTTCAATTTTTATTATTTTCACAACTAATCTTACATACTCTTTTTGCTTCGTTTACGTTCATATTTCTAGTTATATACGCACGCCGGTTGTGAGTACGCACTTGACTTTTTTGAAGAACATCACCAACAAGATTAATCCTTTTAGGGCGTTCTTTCCCGGTGTTACCACAAACTAACGACGACTACAACAACGATTATATTAAGAGTTAAAATAACTTAAATTGTCAATTATTTTACGATTCGGTGTCATAAGAACTAAGGTATTGTCAATGAACGGACGGCGAGCAATGGGCAGTTTGCCGTCCGGTAAGGACCAGGCCCGGGTCGACGGCGCGTTGTGTTCCACGCGCGCCTCAAAGACATGTCAGCAATAACTGACGGGGTTCTCTGGGGCCGATGCTTGCCAGGGTCGCGGGTTGTTCGAAAGAGTAACCGTGGCCCTTGGCACAGGCAACTGAAGGAACACGGGTGAGTTTTAGTCAGTAAAAGTCTGACACGCCCTCCCGCTCCGCCCAGAGCGGGAGAAGTTATTTGATAATTTCCCACCCAAAAAAAAAAAACGTAGTGTCAATGAAATAACAATGCTTTTAACAGTTTATAGCACCAACCTGGACTGGGATCGCGTGGTGGATTACAGTCCACTCCCTCTCACAGAGAGGAGGCCTGTGTCCCAGCGGTGGGAATATTGTAGGCTGATTATGCTTATAACTGCCGGTCGATTCTGTAAAAATCTCACCGTGAAATCATAAATGAAGTGAGCACTTAATAGTGTTAATCCCTAGCGAAAGACAGCTCACTCCACGCTCACTTCACCCGAGCTTTCACGGTGAGATGGTTACAGAATCGCACGGCAGTTTATAGCATAGATGTTTTATAGGTTTATGGTCATAAAGCACGTGTGAACATAGATTTGCGTAGGTAAGTTTGTAGACTATCCCCTCGTTACACAACCGACACATATTTGGGTACAAAACAGACTATTTCCAAGCACAAATGTCATTTGCATCCTGATGTCACATTGGTTGCGGTGCATAACGTAATACTGCCTGAATTAATGGCTGAAAAATAAACAAAAGCGGTTTATTCTTAAACAGATTTCGTGGGACCAAACAAAAATTGGAATTGAAAAGGTCGTGTTGTGTCAATCAGTTTTTGTTTAACAAATCATTTTGTGTGCGTGGTTTTTAATATTTGTTACCAAAAAAGCTCACGCTTAGAGCTTTTTATGTGCTTTACACTTAGAATCAGCAATGAAATTTCCCCTAAAGATACTGCGCTTGAAGATGCATTTTTCTTTCAGCCGTGCGATTCTGTAACTATCTCACCGTGAAAGCTTGGGGGAAGTGAGCGTGGAGTGAGCTGTTATTCGCTAGGGATTAACATTATTAAGTGCTCACTTCACTTATGATTTCACGGTGTGATTTTTACAGAATCGACCGGCTGTAACCATCTCACCGTGAAAACTTGGGCGAAGTGAGCGTGGAGTGAGCTGTCATTAGGGATTAACACTATTGACACTGCTCACTTCAAGCTCACTTCACTTATGATTTCACGGTGAGATTTTTACAGAATCGACCGGCTGTATTTTTCTTATACGAACTATTAAAAAAAATCAGCCAGGATTAACAATGTCAATCTATGGTGGCCACCATTCAGCAATTAGCTTCTAAGGGTTACATGAGGAAGTTACGTACTTTAAAAAATAGCTAACCAGGATTAGATAAATAATTCTTACTAGGTGTGGATGGCCAATGATCAGAAACAGTTCATAGTTTTTATTATTTTACATAACATAACATAATGTCACACCTCATTTCCCCAAAGGGATAAGCAGAATTGTACCAATAGCACACCTTCATTTCAGCAGCTATGTTTTTAACCCTACAGAACATAGTGTCCCACATATGGGACATACCGAAAAATGTCTTATATTTCAAAAATCGATCGAAGCCAAATAGCCTAATCTGGTGTTGACAAGATTAACTATTATGTATTTGAGTTTCAAATTTAGTACCAAATATTTTGGATAGATCTGAATAAAAATTTAATTATTTATGTTTTCTTCAAATCGGTAGGTGTGTACTTTGAATACGACTAACGAGCGGTGTATAATAATAGCAAAAAATTGTCAAAATTGAATTTTTCAGTGTCGAAATAATTAGCAGAGGTAAGTTCATGTTCATATTTGTCATTTTACGTGTAATCTTGAAATTTCATTGATACTACGATACAAATTCACATTAATGCGTGATGTGCCATATAAGGGTCATACACAAAAACATACGTTTCTATTGAGTTATGATTTTTGTAAATATTTTTTCATGAAATGGCATCATATCAGTGTATTTTTTTAAGCCAATAAGAAAAATCATGCTCTGTAGGGTTATGTCCCATGTTATAGTGTTCTAACCTATTCCTATCAACCAGACTCCGGGCTGTTACTGAAAAATGTCAGATGGAAAAACCCAATAACACTTTGTCCGGTCTGGGAATCGAACCCAGGACCTCATGCTCAGTAGTAGCGATTCCAACCACTAAACCAGCAAACAAATCATTAATACAGCTTTTTTTTATTTAACGATATTTCCATGCCTTGTAAGTTGATCGTAATTAAATTCATATTCAATTAAATATGTCCAGTTTATTTTCCTTACTGAAACTACTGTTAGAATTTTCCTTCCGAAGAACTTAATTGTGTTTCCTCTAAGTAGTTTTTGCAGTTGGATCCTTCTATTAATTAATTTAATGTTTAATGTTACTCACAGATTGTTTGTGGTTCAATTAATTAAAAAATCAAGCTACGAGTACAACAGCTTATTTTTTCTGTTTTCGTTTCTACAGAAATTGTGGTCGGAAGCAAAAATAAAACCACGAAAAATAAAAATTGTTACGCTTCAACGAAGGTTTCGCCATACATTAATAAAGTTTTGACTATAGCTCCCTTGTAGGATTGCGTGGGAGTTGTACCATTTGCTTAATGCTTTACCAGAGGTCTTCAATTTCCTTAGTTGTCAGTCCTTCTGTGTCTGTGGATTGTTTCGAATAATTTAGAAAATCGTTTAAAAGGTTACGCGTGTAGTCGACATAATAGAGACTCCTAGGCTAGAGAAGTTATTATATAACTTTAGCTCCGGACGGTGACGGTGAAAAATGACACAATAGCCTCAAATTGTGGACGGGTCAGGCCCCGTATTTCATACAATATGTCTGGTAATGGTATATTTTAGAACGCTGTTACTTAATCTTTTCTTCTTGATATTGTTGAGAATGACTCCGTTTTTTTTTAGCTCAATTCATACATAATTCTAAAACATAAATCCACGCCAAAACTACGACATCGGTGCACGAAAGTAACAATAAACCATAATGAAATTTCCGCTCCCCTTGTTCCACGACACCACAAAGTTTCTTCTTAAAGTAAATACCAAAATACCAAATAATCAATATAGATTTAGAACACGTAACAAAATACTGGTGTAGCTCCATCAAAAATCAGCAGGTTCAGCAGGTTCAGCTCATTCAACAGAACATATTGTTTGGAGGCGAGAGATTTCAATTAACCGGGGAATGACTCGGCGTTTGCGCACAAGTAATGAATAGCAAGCTTCGGCTCTCATTAACACTTAATGAACAGACTGTTGAGCATTTGACACCTTAAAGGTGGTCTCGTCGAGCTGCGGTTTTATTCAGGTTCATTAAACCTATGTGTTCGAGGCACGAGATCAATCGTAAAATAATCATTGATTAACAGTGTTTAATGTAAGGTCTTTAGGATGTGATTAACAATCACGATAATTTGGAGTAATTGGTTTATCGAAGTATCTCTTAGTTTAATCCTGAAATGTTACGTACCTAATGTCTCTAAGAATGTCTCTTCATTAAGTACCTTCCTACAATGTGGCGTAAACTGAATTGAAATTAGGTAATTGTATTTCTGAACAAGTGTTCTACTCGTATTTAATTTCATATGCATACTCGAAACAAGCTGTATTCTAAAAATTTACTAGCACTCACAAATATATTCATAATTCATGTTTATATTTCTCAGTGGTAGTACATTTTCTAACTCTTACATTGAAGAAGAAACTCCACTTCCGTATTTCATCTATTTTAGCAACTGAAATTAACTTGGATTAACTCAAATTATGTAATGTCTCAGTGTCCAAACCATGAATAACGGTTTCGGATATCCAAAATATCGTGGTTAATCCTTTTAAATACGGGCTAAAGTCTCATTTGTACCACCGAGGACCCTAATCTTTGAGATTATGCCCGAATGTAAACAAGTACATTAGAGTTGAGGCTTTCAGCGGATTATATCCTCTGGTCATTTGACGCAACACAATATGGAGTGTAATCTATTAACTTGTTTAGGACGGGAGGAGAAATAAGTTTAGCGTCCCTAAACAGATTAAGTATTTCGAATATGATTTATTAGTAACCCTTGACACTTACTTTAAAACTAGCCTAAGCCGCACATGGTACATAAAACCATTTATATTCGTGTTTGGTCTCCATAATATAATTTCCAAGCATATTTGAGATGAATTGGAATATTCTTTTTTGTCATGGGAAAGGATAATTCAACCCACAGGCCACGTAAGGGTAAAACCACTTTTATTTTTCTCGTATTTACTCAAGAATTTACATGACAATAGTTTGCACGTTGTATTACCAAAATATCTTCGGTCAACTTGGTGAATTTGATGTTAACATAATATTGGTGTAAGAAAGTGTTTGCTCAAGCAGTTTGTTATTGAATTAGTTGGAGATTCAGAGCCGCAAAGGTTTAATTGAACGCCTTAATTAGTCAAAGGAAACTAGATTGGAGCAAGTTTGTTCAAAGGAATGTGGTACTTATTACATTCCGTTTATTCCAGTAGCAGTCCAGTGGTCGGATGCATACTTATTCGCTTTTATCTTGTAAACAAACTCACTTCAAGTTCCGCGAGCAACTTAATCGCTATCGAGTTAGGACGTCGCCGCGTTTAAATCGAAAAGTAAACTTAGTGTTGGTTAGTTTTGTTACGAAACTGAGATAGCGACTCGGTGGCTAATAGTGGAGGAAAATGTTGTTATAGGAATATTTATCTTTACGGAAGCACTGAAATATTTTTCATGGAATTCCGAGAAGTATGTATGTATAAAAAATGAATAATTTAGACACGTAATTATCTACTCTATTGAACAAGCAAGAAATTCTAACAGCTATATGTGAAGTTGTTTATTTATATTAAGATCTTAATGTACCATATACTCAGAAATAATATTATTATGATATATTTTTAGGGTATACGGGCGATATGATTTTAGTCTGATATTAATCCTCAGTCAAATCATATTAGGTACTGCATATTTTCGTAATGAAGACCCTAGTAGGAATTGTCGCATCAATTTATGATTGGTGAATTGATATGAGAGCTAAGCGGTCTAATTTCTAATAGAGCGGATTTTCTAGCTAATGGAAATGGACTCAAAGCTGGCTTAGTGACTAGGATTTCCTATCGGATTATTATAGGCTATATTCACGGGAGTAAGCTGGCAGTAACAACGTGGAATGATATTTCTATGCAAACTAAAAATATGCTATCAAATATGCATTAAGTGTGGCGATTAGGTTATATAATTAATTGAAACCACGTATTCTACCAGTATATTACGTATTTTAAGCACACACACACACACTTAAAATAATTAATAACAATTCATTCTAGCAGTGAGACTTTTTTGCGTTTGAGTATTTAACCATAAATTGTGATTATTTAGTAATAATAGGTTAAATAATGTTTAAGTTGAATTGTTGATACATTTATAACGCGCGTGTCTAGTGCCTCATCATCAAGGATGGTTTATTTCGTGGCAATTTAGAAGCTATTCATTTTGTTTGAAACATTCAGTTTTCTAATATTAGTAAAATTGTTTATTTTATTATTTGTACAGACTGATAACAATTTGTAATAACCGGTGTACTGTTTAATCTGTTAAACTAATCGCCATTTTATATGACTATTCCTGAATTCAAAGTTAATTAGAATAAAATATAGGTAGGTAGTATCCTTTGGGTGGTCATAGTGAAGCTGTAGACATATAAAGTACAGTCAGGGAGATAATAAATAATTTGCCGAGTTATAGAGCCATCTTAAATACAACTAAAAAAGAATGACAGTAATGATTTGAATATTCGGAAAAAGCTGGTAGTCGATCGAAGCGGCAGTGCTTGGGGCTTATTTCCAGGAGTGGACGTCATTTTATTTGTGTTTTATTATCTAAGTTGCTATTCGTGTCTGTCTGTGTGACCGCGTTGATCTTCTAAATTGCGCAGGGTATTTTGATGCGGTTTTCGTTGTCACTATAATTTAGAGAATTTATTTCGGAAGGTTTATGTGTATAATAAATTAATATTAAACTTACACACAATAAAGAAATCTCCATGTTTGTTTTGAAGACTTAAAAACCGTGCGAAGCAGGGGCGGGTCGCTAGTTAAGAATAAATTCAGTCCACTTATGTACAGAAGCCAGCACATCAAGCTACCCGAAACTGTCAAATTTTCCTAATCCACTTTGAACCCTATGATATATGATAAAAATCTATTAACGTAAAACTGATAAAAAGCAATTTGAACGATTTATAGTATGAAATAAAAACAAATTTTTGGTTGACAGAAATTGGTCGTAGGTATACGTTCCGACAGTTACGAATACAAAATTTGGCGCGTAGATCTACGCTCCGACATACCAGAGGTTAAAGACATTTGACAGATTGTAGTAGCTTGATGTGCTGGCGTCTGTACCTAGTTAGCTCTAGAAATGGAAAATTCGTCCGTTCCCGATTTCCCATACATTATTAAATAACCAATTAATTTGATAAATACCAGAGATCAATTACTAACTACAATCAAATTAATAGATTACCTAAGCACATCAACTGAAATAAGTCATTATGGTGGCACCCATGACATATGTCACATTCCACTAACGACGCTGACAAGTCAGACTACGCGTTATTCAATCAAAGATGACACTGCTACCTACTCAATTAGGTAAGTTACTCATTTTGTAAGTGGATAGGTAAACTGAAATTATTGTTGGTTTGAGGGTTACTAGTAGTGCCTTTTCTGATAATCTTATTCAGACATTACTAGCTGTGGAGTGGCCTGTGGCTAAGTGGTAACAGCCGCATGGGTCGATCGATTAGGTAAAGCTACGCTTGCCGCGGTTAGTCCGAGGATGGGTGGGTGACCATCATTACATACGAATTTGCCCCTCCATGCTTCGGAAAGCACGTTAAGCCTTTGGTCCCGGTTGTCATTTGTAGATCTTTGACCTTCGTCCGAAGCTTGAAAGTCTGACATCCAGTCTTACCAGGGGGTATCGTATTAACCAGTAACTGGGTTGTAGAGATCAGATAGGTAGTCAATCCATGTAAAATACTGGTATTCAGCTGCACCTGGACCTGGAAGACTAGAAGCCGACCCCAACATAGTTGAGAAAAGGCTAGGCATATGATAACTGACTTTAGACATTGATATCTACACTAATATTATAAAGAGGAAAGATTTGATTTTTTGTTTGTATTAAATAGGCTCCAAAACTACTGGACCGATTTTAAAAAATGTTCTACCATTAGAAGCCGACATTATCCCTGATGAACATAGGCTACTTTTTACCGCGAGAAAATGCTTCATTCCTACGGGAAAACGGGTAATAGGATTTAAACGGCGGGAATTCCGAATTCTACACAAACGAAGTTGCGGGCGGATGCTAGTGTGTAATAAAATGATTGCTGGTTGGTGTTGAATATACCATTGGCGTAAGATTTGAGGGTTAATTAAAGTCAATAGATTGACTCTAGTCTGCGTTTAAAATAGCAGTACCTACATACCGTCGACCGTAGGTTCAATTGCAGTAAGGGACAAAATACGATTTTTCAGGAGAGGCCGACAAAGTTTTTTTTCGGACTAAATCGCCCATAACTTTTTTTGTTATTAACCTTTTTCGGGTCTGATTTCACACATAAACTTGTATTTTAGTGCTCTATCTACATGTGTAACATTTATTTAAATAAGTTAGCTATTTAAGAAAATAGATGTCCCTTACAACAACGCTTACTGACCAAGTTTCTTGTAGTCCCGTCCCTTACATCAAATTGACCTCTACGTTGGATCCAATCTATTAATGAAAAAATAATGTAAAAGACATGTTGAACAAATTTATGAAAAAAATACAATGTAAAGAGATTTTTGACAGAAAATGAAGTACACACTTTTGACGTACGGATATCTTAAATTTGGAAATCGTTATAAGAAATCATTTAAAAGACATGAAAATGTATTAGAACCGTGTGTGTGCTTTTTTGTATGTCGCTTACATGCAATGTTTGTACATTGTAATAGCAAATTTGTATTTGTTTGAATAAAACAATTTTTATTTTATTGTATAAAAATTGTTTTATTAATAATTGTTTTATTTATGTTACCATTTTTTTAATAATTTGATTTTAATAAACATCTTATTAAAATCAAATTATTAAAAAAATGGTAACAATTTTACCTATACTTACTTTGAATTCTTATTCAAATAAAAGAGTAGCTGCAAAAACCGCGCACAATCCCGACCAAACATGTAGCTGAAGTTCCAAACGTTTGAATTCCAAAAGTAGAAAAGGCTGCTCTACTACTTTCTTATATGCAAAAAATCGAAATAATGAAAGATATATTGAATAATAAACCTTAATTACGATTAATAAGACATATCATTGTAACATATTGTTGTTAATGCATTAGAAAAAAAAATATAGAGTGATTATCTAAATAATAAAAAGGGAACAATTTAATCAGATTACATTAATAAAAAACAACAAAAATAATGGCTTTTTGGCAAATTTAAGTTGTCTGGCCCCTTGAAACTTTTTGAAAAATTTCTGGAAAATCAACTAAAGAGTGCCGAATGATTTTCGAAAATATTTATCATCCGGCAACTACCCCTTCTATTGTTTATTTATAAAAAACAACAAAAATAATGGTTTTTTTAGCAAAATTAAGTTCTCTGGCCCCTTGAAACTTTGTAAAAAATTTCTGATAAATCAACTAAAGAGTGCCGAATGATTTTCGAAAACATTTATCATCCGGAAACTACCACTTCTATTGCTTATTTTATAAAAAAAACAACAAAAATAATGGTTTTTAGCTAAATTAAGTGCTCTGGCCCCTTGAAACCATGTGAAAAAATTCTGGAAAATCAACTACATAGAGCCGAACAATTTTCGAAAAAATGTTTCATGCGGAAACCACCCCTTCTATTGTTTATTTATAAAAAATAACGGCTTTTTGGCAAAACTAAGTGCTCTGGTCCCTTGAAACTTTGTAAAAAAATTCTGATAAATCAACTAAAGAGTGTCGAATGATTTTCGAAAACATTTATCATCCGGAAACTACCCCTTCTATTGCTTATTTATAAAAAAAACAACAAAAATAATGGCTTTTTGGCAAAATTAAGTTCTCTGGCCCCTTGAAACTTTGTAAAAATTTTCTGGAAAATCAACTACAGAGTGCCATATAATTTTCGAAAACATTTATCATCCGGAAACTACCCCTTCTATTGTTTATTTATAAAATATAACAAAAGTAATGGCTTTTTGGTGCTCTGGCCCCTTGAAACTTTGTAAAAAATTTCTGATAAATCAACTAAAAAGTGCCGAATGAATTTCGAAAATATTTATCGTCCGGAAATTAACCCTTCTATCATTTATTTATAAAAATAATGGTTTTTTAGCTAAATTAAGTACACTGGCTCCTTGAAACCTACTACCCTACTACAAAGTTTCAAGGGGCCAGAGCACTTTCCCAAAAAGCCCTTATTTTTGTTGTTTTTAACGACAGATGAACTCGCACTGATACCACTTTTTTATGCCCGCGCGCTGCTTTCGCATTGGTACTATCCTCTCTTTTGCACACAGAAAGACGTTGTGAGATAGAAAGGGATGGTAATAGTGCAATAATTCGATTCAAATAGGTGTAACGTTGACACTGCTTAAAGTATGACAATGCAAATTGGGGTAAGGGACAACTATGTCAAAACTCGTGCAATCCATTTAAAGTATGGATGATATTTGTTTTTTGAGACAACAAAGACATTAGTGTAAGGCCAGTTTTATTCTTGTTTCTTAAAAAATAAACCATGTAATGGTAATTCGTTGATTGGGAAGACC
This sequence comes from Eremobia ochroleuca, assembly GCA_949629135.1. Lineage (NCBI taxonomy): Eukaryota > Metazoa > Arthropoda > Insecta > Lepidoptera > Noctuidae > Eremobia > Eremobia ochroleuca. The sequence goes on along the minus strand of OX451400.1, from coordinate 6,046,387 downwards.
CTTGCCTCATTTGAAGTGGATTGGCGGCGATAATTACACCATTTCAAGTTCCTATATTGCATAATTTTTCAGATACATTGTTATTGTGGGGCTGATTCGAAATTTGGATCCAAAAATCATTAGTGTAAGGGACATTTTTTTTAAGCTAGATTTTTTTTATTTTCACCATTCGATAGAGCGAAAAATTCTGAACAAAACTGTATACTCAACTCATTTTGGGTATTTTGTCCCTTACATCAATTGAACCTACGGTCGACGATACTAGAGTACCTATTCTGATAATTTATTCCTTATCGATTGTGTATTTGACTTTTGACTACTCAATTTAATTAATAAAATAATGTTTATGATGTAATTCTGACCATTTGGATTTGGCTAGCCGAGCAATAATTTATGCGTTTTGTATTTGTATTTTTATCGTTTTTTGTTAAATGGGTCACAGACCTGAAATAAATGAAATTGTTATTATTATTATAAATATACCAGCAGCACCCCGCGGTTTCACCCGCATAAGTGTCGATTCCGTGGGAATATCGGAATAAAAAATATTATATGTGGTATTCTGATGTATAAGCTACATTACTGTAAAGTTTCATACAAATCCGTTTAGTAGTTTTGGCGCGAAAGAGTAACAAACATCCATCCATCCCAACAAACTTTTGCGTTTATAATATTTTATTAGTAGGATTAATAGCCGTGCCTGTGGCTTCGCTCCCGTAACTATGTATCTTTTGGCATTGGGTATAAGTTAATCAGAACGTTAAATCATAGTATATTTATTCGTTAAATCCTCTACCACATCATCTTATAAGTACAGACGCCAGCAAATCAAGCTACCCGAAACTGTCCCAATCAACTTTGAATAAAGTTGAAAATTGAGCAATAAAGTTGAAAATTTACTAAAGAAATTCGACAGATTGTAGTACCTTGATGTGCTGGCGTCTGTACATTATTTATATGCACTGACAAACCCAGTATTCCTTACGATTGTAAAAACAGATAGATAACAGTTTTAAAAAAAAACACTACTCGATTAATTAAACTTTTAATTTTATTTGGGGTCCTACTAAGTGATTATTATTCCTTGCTATTGACCTTGAAGTTTTTCCATTACATCTTATTTTCAAGTTAAAAGAAGCAAGTCAAAAATACGAGTTTCTACAAATCAAGCACTCACTTTAACTTCTATTGATGTTTTGATTAAAAAGGCGAAGTTTTCTTGATGCAGCTGGCTTTCCTCTTGTAATGGGATCCAGGAGTATCTCTGACAAGGCCCCAACAGTAATCTGCGAGCATAGCAGGCTCCAGTGCAGTCTTCAAATCGTTCCATGCTTGTATTTTAATATGGTTAAGAGTAGATTGTAGATTCATCTTTTACAGATGAATCTTCAATCAGCTTTTTATATCCGAACCTACGAATACGCCCTCTTTGATTTTTGCCTCACTATGCTTGGGCAACTTTTGCTTTTTCCGCTTCTAGACGTGATATCAAAATAAAATGCTTACAAATATTGATTATTACTAAACCTCAATGTGAAACGATATTGAACCAAATCAGATATTTTTTTAGTGTTGAGTAGTGAAGAGCAGTGTTGGCACAGTGGTAACGGCCGTGACTTACGAGATCGGAGATTCGAATCCAAGCAGGCACTTTGTACAAAAATCATTTCATCGCTACAGTCACTGCTCTCAAAACGGTGAAGGAAAACATTGTGAGGAAACCGGCATGTCCCAGAACTAAAAAAACGACGGGTTGCACTCCGGGAGTGCCGGCAGAAGTGAAAACTTGAATATTAACGTTGTGCATTTTTGATATTTATTTATTTATTTAATGGTTAGGGAATCATTTTGCACGAATTGCTTTAATTATCAATATAAAAGTACTATCATTTATGTGGTAGAATACAATATTTATTTATTGCGCTATCGTACACAAACATGACAATTTGTATTACATTAAAAAGTTTAAACACACACCAAATTTCGCGCAAGCGCCCTGCGCCGCCTAAACGAAACAGCAGGCGCAGGCATACATTTTCGCCGCGCCGTAGAAAGAGAGGGGGATACTTCCTTTCCTACGCCGCGCCGGCTGTCTACTCTCCATCCGTCTTACGAATTTTCGATCAGGTCAAGTGTCCTGACGCGAGTTTAACATTTTTTACCCATTACAAAAAAAGTGTACAACGCCGCTAAAGAAGTTTTCACTTCAAAAAATCGAAGACATACGAACCATACCAACGACACAATACAACGATACAATATATGACATCTGATCTACCAACGCGCACTGGGCCCACGTGGCCCACGACACATTATAGGCAGATCAGTTAGTGAAAGAGAATCCAACCTTTTTAGAAAATCCTTATTTGTTTCCCAAGCTGTCCTAGGTCCATAAAGTTTTGCAAACACATCATCGTATCAACGTAAACGAGTACAAATGTGTGAGTTTATTTAGACAAAGTCGAGATTGTGCCACTATAAGTGCCGAGGGAGACGTTTAGCTATTTGTTCTATTTTACCACGGATGCGGATGTAAGAGGTTTGTGGTTTAGAATTCACTTGAGGATTATAATGCAGTACAAATGTTCACTAGATAGTATAATAGTGCCTAGTGTGATGATAGTATCACATGAGTGTTTTAATACCTAATTAGGTACAGTTGCAATACAACCATGATATGAATCTTCTATAAAAGGCTCTTATACCATAGGGTGTTGTACAGTGTTGTAAGAACTCTATGTAAATTCATGGAAAGCTTAATTGCTGAGTTTGTAATATAAACAAACTATGTATTACATTTTTGCAATATCGAACAAAAATGGCGGAATAGGACGTGAATTCGAATAACCTATAAGTTTTTTTTTTTTTTTTAAATTACGGCGTTTGGTAGTGAAACGCACGTGCATGACAATGTTCTTTTTATGAAATTCATAAAGATACCACGAATTGAATAGTGAGAATGTGGCTGTTTGATGAGTAAGAAAGGGATCGAAAAAGCAAAGGAGTTCCATAATGAAATTGAGTACAACATTATAACACTCGTTTGGATGATATTATGGTTACTATGACACTGGTTGTTTTAATGTTGGCAATAAGATAACTGTTTCAGAGACTTTTATAGAGTTTTTATAGCATGGGTGTAGATAAATTATTATAACGCTTTTTATTATTCTTAGGACTTTTGTTCAAAAGGGCAAATAATTCATAAAACTGACATATTCACAGCTTTGCCTGCTTTTTACCTATTCCTATTTTCCTACTTTTTTATTACCTACTTACGTTGTTTAACTTATTAGTTATTACTTTATCTTTTATTTTTGCCCAGTTTTTGGATGATGCAGGCTTACAGTAACAGTAACTTTAAACTTTTTGTTTAGCATTTTTTGACTATCACAATAAGAGATAGAACTTTATAAAAGTTTATTTTGAGACTATTTTAAAGTAACGAAGAATTTTTGGTACACCTGTTTTAGAGAAAATCTAATTGCAATAATTATTATTTCACTCGCACATTCAAAATTAAACTATTGTTTCCAACTCAAAAAATATCATCTGACCAGACCATGGATAGCAGCAAGATGTATGTGTGTGTGTGTCTAGTTTCTGCCTACCCTCATGGGACGAATGCGCAAGTATATGTATGTTGATAAGCTTATGTTTTAGTTACATTAAAATGGTATCAGTTGTACACCCAGTTGCCTTAACAAAATAATTAAATAATTACCATAAAAAATAATTAACTCTAAACTTAAAATTACATGATATTTAAGTATTTATTCAGAATCAATTCCTCAGGGCAATACTCGTAGAAGTCGCACCCTGTATTTTTGTGGGCGTAACCATAAATTTACGGTTCCCTCTAATTATTGTAATTAATTACGTTGTAGAAATTTCCGCCGGGAATACAGTGAGGGGTAATGGCGCGAAAATATCACTATCTATATAAGTGATTACAATTTTCGCCGATAAAAGATAGATTACTTTGGCCTCTCATCTCTGTAGTGCCTAATGCTGAATACGAAAAATCGAATGACTACTTTTATATAACTTTTAGTCATATAAAGTAAAGAAATATTTGAATCAATAAAAAATATCTACCTACCTATGTAAAAAAATATCTACCTATCTATGTAAAATTACCGACTTAAATTATTCGTATACAGGGTTACTTGCAATTCGACGAATATCCGTCACGAGCTGGGGCCAAAATACAACAAATTGAACCCCCCATACATACATCTGGGGGGTTCAATTGTTGCCGAAATTCAATAGTTTTCGAGATATTTGAAACATTTTTGAAGCCACAACGTCTTTATATCCGTTATTGCGCATGCAACTGTATAATCACTGTGCAATTTAGGTTTCTTTAATTTAATTCATATGTAACGGTAAATGATAGATTTTATTTCTATAAATAAGTTTGTGCAAACACTTTTACACGTCAATCATATTTTAATAAGTAGACGAGGTCGGCGTTTTAGGAAACGGTGACCGGTCAGCCGCCGGTAGTCGGATAGGTCTGACTACCCCGAGAAGAAGTGTTTTGATCCAGGCCAGATATTTGTAATCATATATTAGCTGCGGGCACTATTTAGGTAGGTAATACAATCTTTGCGACACCCACACGTGACCAGACCATACATACAGCGGGTAGGTTTCTCTTTGTATAAATCCACTCGGGACCTAGGTGTAGTTTCGCATAACATATGTACTAATCCTAAGATTAAAGTCCAAATAAGGATCTAGATATGTTAGTCTATTTTTCAGGATACCTATGTAATTCTCTTTCATAAATCTATCTACAAGGTGTAACTTAAATAACGCATATCCTCTTACAGGGTCAAGGGGTCTTAAGGAGTGAACAACTTTTACTATGAGTACAATCCCGAAATCGCGAAAAAAATCAGCTGTTCCCTACAGTTATGTTCGCAAAACTCGTGAAAATGTAGGGAACAGCTGATTTTTTTTTCGCGATTTCGGGTTTTGTCTCGTAGTAAAAGTTGTTCATGATGATGAGTACAGTGACCCCTTAAGAGGTTGTGCGTTATTTAAGTTACACCTTTTATACTAAACTAATAATAAAGATGAAGAGTTTGTTCATTTGAACGCGCTAATCTCTTGAACTATTACTACTACTGTAGCCCAAAAAGAAGTAATAATGCGGGCAGGCTAGGCGATGCGATGCGAAGGGGTCAGGGGAACAAGAAATTTTACGCGGACGTAATCGCGGGCAGAAGTTAGTATAAAATATTTATGATTTCAAAGACGATTACGATTCGTAAAGCTCTCTGTATGTATAGACGCCAGCACATCAAGCTACCAGAAACTGTCAAATTTTCGCAATCAATTTTAAACCTTACGTTTTAGCAATAAAGTTGAAAATCTATTAAAGAATTTTGACAGATTCTAGTAGCTTGATGTACTGGCGTCTGTACATTTTCCACGTTACGAAACATAGCTGACATTAGTAAATGTTCATGCTCATGAAATATTTCAGGGATACAGTGATACTCGTATGATTGAGTCGTCTCATATAACGTTCATGTTGAAATCTGATGTTATTTGGTTGAGTGTTTCTATTAATTCCTGAGGCTTGGTTTCAGACTTATATTCTTGTCCAGATTTGATGTAATACGTGTTCTGTTTATTATATTTTATGTCTGAAATCTTTTCTGCCTACGTTATATTGAGTTCAATGTCATCTATTTACCTTACAAGTCTAGATATTTATTGGGGGGTATGGGGTTACCCAGTAATTGGGTTGTGGAGGTCAGATAGGCAGTCGCTGAATGTAAAAATACTAGTATTCAGCTGCATTCGGTTCGACTGCAAGCTGACCCCAACATAGGTACGAAAAGGCTGCTTAATTTTCAAGTCTAGATTGTATTTTATGACAGGTGGATGTCATCATTGTTTTCATTTTCAAATAACAAAAAAGACAAGACCAACACATTATTACGATAATTTCTAACGTCAAAACATGTAAAGTGATGGCAGCATCGACCCATGGTTTCTTCATAACAATAAAGATGAAGCTTTACATAATCATCGCCGAAAGATTTTCTATGACGTGATTATACCAAAACATAAAAATCGAGATGATTTCAGTTAAAAGAGTCCTTTGTAATGTCAGATAAGAATTTACAAAATATCGCTTCCTTTTTTATCACCTCACAATTGTTTCATTTTTACCAGCTCTTCAGTTTAACATCAATATCAGAAGCAATAACCCAGGGACCTTATTATTCAGTTATCCCCCCAGATAATCAGGGGCGATCATGAAATACCCCATCCCTTCGGTGATTGAATTCTATATGATCGTAAATCGTTTAAATTTTGCACACTCGACGGAGCGTTGAGATTCAATAAGATTTGAATGTAATATTTGACCCCTGAACTTTTATTTCTCTGCTGATCGTTTTATTTAAGCCGATATATGTGGTTTAAGACGTGGGTGTCTAAGCATTTGAATTACATACCATTTGACAAATAGTTTGAGATTAACTTTGTTCTGTTCAATTTGGACGGGACGAGGAGTTCAAATGTGAAGCTATGCTTTGAGAAAATGGATAACGCTACATAAGTTATAGGAATGTAGATATTATATGTGTCTGTAGGTCTTAAAAGACGTGCAATTGGAGAGCCGTGTCTATGTCCAGCCGTGGACTGCTGCAGGCAGATGATGAGGACTTAAATACAATCTACAATCTAACACTAAAATATACATACTATGTACTTGTACATGTTAATAAAGGAAAAAAGGGAAGCGCTCACTGGGAATCAAAAATTCGACAACATCGCTGTCAGTTGGAAAGGTAATTTATCTAAGAATTTTCTCTCCGTGTAGGTTAACTTATTATGTTCTCAATAATATTTAAAGACAGATAAAATATACCGTACATTTTTATTCTATAACTTACGTATTTCATAACTTTGGTTCGAGATCTCAGCGAGATTAATACTTAAAATGAATTATGTAACATTCGTTCAATAAAAAGGTTCATGAGATCCAACGAATGTTCTTGTGAAAGAACGCTATTTTATGGTATCGCGAAACCTCAGTATTTCATTGAAGCAGATGACTTATTTTTATAGCATCTTTAAAATGGATCGTGTGGAGTAAGACAAATGCTTGTTGTCCCTGCACATACCGGCTGACTTTTTTATCATCCGGACAAATATAAGGTATGAAAGGTGGACGTAGTAAGAAGCCTATGGTACAGAAATCTGTTTTCCACAAAAAATAAAACAAATAAATCGACAAATATTATTAAAAAAAGTCAACTTAAAGGCGGGTTCTCTACGCGCGGAAATCACCAATAATTAGAGACAAAAAATAATAAAAAAAAGAAAATCTGTGCCATAGGCTTCTACTCTGTTCACCATTTATAGGTACCCTGTTTTTCCGCAGACGGTAAAAAAGTCAGCCGGTATATTATGGAGTTTATCGAGCTCCTGTAGGGTTCCTTCTATCTGGCAGAATCTTGATGCTCCGAAATTTATTTGGCATAACACACTTGGTATAATCTTATTTAAACGAATATTTTTAAGGCATATAATATAATTATTGTTTGGTCGAATGCTTATACAACGTGTAACGGAAAGGGGGTATCAACCCTGAAGGAGGTGAATGTGCTCATGAAACTCAACAACTTTCCCCAAAGAACATAGGTCGAAATATGAAAAAAAAATTTGGCCCTCCCATAGTAAATCAATCAGCTGGTAGTCAGTTTTGTAAGGGAGGGCCAAATTTTTTTTTCATATTTCGACCTATGTTCTTTGGGGAAAGTTGTTGAGTTTCATGAGCACATTCACCTCCTTCAGGGTTGATACCCCCTTTCCGTTACACGTTGTATATCCGAATTTACATTGGCATACTTTTAAGATGGCAGAATTTTATTTGGCATAGTTAATTACCTTTGGCAAAGTTAACATTTTGCATAATTTCGTTTACCATATAATTTATTTAGAGCGACGATTATTTGATATAATTTCACTTGGCATACTATGAAGATGGCAGAATTTCATTTCAAATATTTTTATTAGACATATTGCCATTTCTATAAAATAGCATTTTTAGCATTAAATTCTGTAAACTTTCTGAGATATGATAGTTCTGCCTTTTAATGACTATCGATACGAAATGAATGCCAAAAGACGAATGTTTGTGTGATGAGCACGATCATTTGTTCTTTGTCTAGGTGTAATTTATCTATAAAATGTATGTATTTAGAAATATATATGTATGTTTATCAGTTGTCTAGTACTCATAGCACAAGCTCTGCTTAGTTTGGGACTAGATGGCGTTGTGCAAAAGTTGTGGAATATTATTATTATTCTGACTGTGAACTTTCTGCGATATGATGATTCTACTTTTTAATTATTATGGACTAGCGACCCGCCCCGGCTTCGCACGGGTGCAATGGAGAAACACTGATAATTTTAGAGCCATTATTTCTCGTAAAAAGTATAGGATAAAAATGGTTACTGTGGGTTATCCCTAAGAGATAGACATATACCATCGCGGACTTTTTTGTAGACCTTTTTAAGGTGTACAATACTGTAGTACATTATTTTGATCTATCTTGACGGGTTCAGCCAGCGTTTACAATGTAAGCGCAAAAAAATGTGTTTATTTACGACATCACATTAGAAACCTCTAAAATTATCAGTGTTTCTCTACTATATTATGCATGTATTATACATATAAACCTTCCTCTTGAATCACTCTATCTATTAAAAAAACTGCATCAAAATCTGTTGCGTAGTTTTAAAGATCTAAGCATATATAGGGACAGACAGACAGGGAAGCGACTTTGTTTTATACTATGTAGTGATAGTAAAATGCCTAAAGATGATTCTGACTTACAAAATTATGAGTTTTGAATGTATAATAAATGAGTGTTTGCTAAACGATTTTCTGCGAAATAAGTTAATGATATCCGCAGTTATGCAAAATACTCGTAATATTATGACATAAAAAGTTCTGCTATAAAGGGTAGACCCGCTCCTGTAACGTGATATTAAGTTCAAGTAAACAAAGATATCTCGTGGGACAAAATTAAAGACGGTGATTTGAAGATTTTATTAAAATGCCAATAAAAAAACGAACAGCACCTAGACTTTATTTTTTGAAATGTGTTACTTTTAGTCTGCTGCTAATTTGAATTAATGACGTCGAATTAAAATTGTGTTAATGAAAAAGAAATAAATGGAGTAAATGTCACGTTAATTAGATTATCTACTAAAGGTAGTTAATGAAAAAACAGTTTAATGTTGAAATAAGGTTCGAAATAAGTTAAAAATATTTTAGACTATAGAAGACACGAGGGGCCCGTGGCTAAATAATAACAGCCGCATAGGTCGATCGATCAGGTAATACGCTTGCCGCGGTTGATCTGTGGATAGGTGACCATCTTTACATATCGAGACCCATCCGTGCCTCGGAAAGCACGTTAAGCCGTTGGTCCCGGCTGTCATTTGTGGATCTTTGATAGTCGTTACGGGTAGTCAGAAGCCAGAAAGTCTGCCAACCAGTCTTACCAAGGGGTATCATATTACCCAGTGACCGGGTTGTGGAGGTCAGATAGGCAATCGCTCCACGTGAAAAAAATACTGGTATTCAGCTGCGTCCGGTTAGACTGGAAGCTGTCCCCAACATAGTTAGGAAAAGACTGGGCAGATGATGATGATGATGAGAATGGCTACTGAAATTTTGAGCGTCATACAACACGTCACCTTTACTGAATTTCTTTCTCCAGATTCTGTTTGATTTTTAAAGAATGTCTTTTGTTTTTTAGCTCTTAGTCGAGTACATATTGCCTACATTTTAACTAGGTTGTGTGAAAGTTGGGAAATATTAGGTGCTCAGGTTTAATTTTATTTAAAACATAATTTATAACAAATATAGAAGGGCGATTAGGTTATCACATTAAATTATACGACGGTTACTACAATTGGTTATCAGTCTGTTAAAATGATATAAAAAAAAAAACATAAAAATTGGCACGATGTAAACCACCCTTAATAATAAAGTACTAGAACGTGCGGGACAATGGTATCAACAATTCAACACAAACTATGGTATTGTTACCGAACAATCACAAATTAATTTTTAATAATCCTTACATAGGTAGATTATACGAATTTTATAATCCATTATTATAGTTTAAAAAGCTAACAGTCTTAAAATAGTAATAATAATATGTACAGACGCCAGCGCATCAAGCTACCCGAAACTGTCAGATTTTCCCAATCAACTTTGAACCTAGCGCTAAAGTTGAAAATCTATTAAAGAAATCTGACAGATTGTAGTAGCTTGATGTGCTGGCGTCTGTACAAGTGGAGGGCAAATAATAAAAGGGCATCAAAAAATTCGTCCGTATCACTGTCAATAGGAAACGTGCCTCATAATCACAAATTAAGTTAAATGGAGGTCCCACGGCTAGAATATTAATAAGTTTTATTAATTGTGTATATTAAAATACGTAATGTAGAATCGTGTTTTCAAATGTGAAAACCTAATCACCATACTGTATAACACAACATTGCGCTGTTAATCACTGTAGGGGTATTCGGCTATTCGGATGTTTATACATAGAAAGTCTACCCATATTTCGTCACATTATGTAATTATGAATGCCGCAACCGTAAAATCCTTTTAACCAAAGTTGTCTATGATTAATGGCTTCATTCTGAATATAGAACTTGTATTATAATATAATCAAAATGAGACAAATGTCCAAAGTTTCAACGGGATTTTAACGAATTCGTCGCTTTTAGCGCTTTATAAAGCGGTGTGAGACAATACCTTCTTCGGGGAACAATAAAGCTTAAAGATAATAATAATCCCACAAAAAAAATAAAATGCTACTTTTATTTAACCTTTAATAAGTTACCGAAGTTATTATTGGAATAGCATTACTTTGGAACTTTTATCCATTAAGATAATTTCAATACGCCTTTTATCATCAAACATTTTTGTTCTCACATAGTAGATATGTGGTTATATAGTTATTAAAATAAATTAATGTATATTTGTGTTATAGTTTAGCAAATGGAGTGGGACACCTACGTCCTAAGCCACTTTTATAACATCTTTGCTAGAAAATTAGACGTTCACATACCTATCTACGTTTCGTTTTACATAACGTTGCCCACACTAGAATTTCTCTGTAAAATTAATTCGTTAATTAATGGGTGCGAGCGGGAATCGAACCAACCACATGCTGCGTTGGGAGCATAACTCTAAGCCATTTCGCCTCTTCACTATCCATATTACAAATTGAAGTACTGTATTTTAGTTTTTTACTCGCCACTATCCCAAACTCACAAAACATAATAGTCGTAATGAACACTAATGTTCATTAAATTTTCTAATTAGTAAGTATCGCATATGTTCCAAACAGGGAGTTGTCTGTTGGTTGTCAATTTTAGGGACATGTTAGCATGTCCATAGTTGTCAAAAACACTGCGGAATGTCCCATGTGGCCCAGTTAGGGTAATTATAAGTATATTTACGTAATCAATTTTCGTTTGGTGACAAAATATTTGAGTTAGATGGTTTTAGAGTAATTGGTGGTGTTTTATAGGGTAGTTGTTATTTAATTAAAAGTTTCGTTTCATCAATGATATAGGGTCGTTACACCACCCCACACCCTTGTACCCGTGTACAAGGGTGATTTAAAATGACAAAGTGGATTTTACAAACTCTAGTTACGTAATGACTGCAAAATATATATTTTTTAGATTATACAACGTGTAACGTTAAATGCGCAAAACCTCAGACACCCCAACTGATTTTTAATTCAATTGACCTATTTTAGAGAGCTTATAAGTCATTAAAAAAATTGTAAAGGTTTTATGTGCTGTTTTAGTTTTACTGGCCATTCTGATCGTTTCTTGCGTCTGCGAAGACGCTTTACCGAGTGAGGAGTCGTCACCGGGCCGGTGCGCCGCGCTGACATTAGCTTGCTTGACCTATTAATAAATAGACACGGCAACGTTTTTAATGAAGATTTTTTGAAAAATGTGACCTACCTATATTAAAAAGTGGTTCAATTAATTCTGCTCGTTATTCTGATCAAACTATTTTCAGGTTTTGCGCATTTAACGTTACACGTTGTATAATGTTTATTTGCCAAAAACAGTGTTTTCGTTTCCATATAGTCTGCATTAATTACATTAGGTGTACATAGAAAAACGAAAATAAAACGCAAAGGAAACATTTTGCTTATGAACTCCTCTCTAGGTCGACCCTGTCTCGTGGAGCCTACGTGGAGCACACGGCACAGCAGATTTTTCCGATCAGTTCTTTTTTTTTTCAACACCATTGAATTATTTTTCTGGGACTCGATGAGCTTCACGGACACCCCACTTTTCGGTTGGTCGCCTTGTAGATTCTGACATAAAGGAGTTACAAATGTTACAATGGTATGGAATAGTGTGGCAAGCTAATACTAAAGAAAACGCAGGAGAAATAAAATTATAGATTGATGTTTCATTTTATGTAAGAACTACCTGCGCCCCGCGGTTTCACCCGCATAAGTCTCGATCCCTTAGGAATATCGGGATAAAAAGTATTCTATGTGCTAATTCTGGTTATAAACTATCTGTGTGCCAAATTTCATAAAAATTAGTCCAGCCGTATGAGCGTGAAGAAGTAACAAACATACAAACACATATACATAAAACACACACACATATAACATGGTTGGCCATACTATATCTACACACATCTACACGGTGCTTATTGTCTGGAAGACAGTAAGCCTTGCGATGTCGTAAGAATCTATTGTCATACAGAACCTACGTCATTGTTCTGTAATATGGCTTCTTCTTCAGTTGTGAGTGCACGACACAAGGAATAGATACTACTGAGATAAACACGGAACTATTTCTTGGCACCTTGTAGTTTTCGCCGACAACAAGTGCTAACTAATCTCATTTTGAGTTTACTTACAATATCCAACCATTACAAGGCACAACGAGTTTAAAAAAATCGGCTTATAAAGCGGTGGGTCTGTCATATATTATGTGATGACTCTTTTTTGAACACGATGTAAGGACGCCAGCACATCAAGCTACTACAATCTGTCTTTCTTTAATAGATTTTCAATTTTATCGCTAAAGTCTAAGGTTCAAAGTTGATTGGGAAAAACTGATAGTTTCGGGTAGCTTGATGTGCTGGCGACTGTACTATAATATAATATACAGCGTGTAACGGAAGGGGGGTATCAACCCTGAAGGAGGTGAATGTGCTCATGAAACTCAACAAAGAACATAGGTCGAAATATGAAAAAAAAATTTGACCCTCCCATAGTAAATCAATCAGCTGGTAGTCAGTTTTGTAAGGGAGGGCCAAATTTTTTTTTCATATTTTGACCTATGTTCTTTGGGGAAAGTTGTTGAGTTTCATGAGCACATTCACTTCCTTCAGGGTTGATACCCCCCTTCCGTTACACGCTGTATAATGTCCGAGTATTCAGCCTATATTATTATTATTATTATTTGTCTTTAATTCAGGTAGAGCCCATAAATTTATTAGTATTCCTTAACATGTTAGTATATAAACACACAATAACTAATAATACTTACTAACTAATCATACACCTCACGGAGACACCTGGCAACAGTACATGCACTGCACACAGGTGCCCCATAAGGCGGCCCTCAGTCTTACTAACGACAACGCTCAGAAGACTGTTGTCTATCTAATATCTGTTGTATATGTTCCCACTGCTGGGCCTCTAGATGAGAGGGAATGGGCCGTAATCTACCACGCGGGCCCAGTGCGGGTTGGTAGATGTCACACGACTACGAATTTTTGGTTCTAGGACATGCCGGTTTCCTCACGATGTTTCCCTTTTTGAGAGCAGTGATGATGAAATTATTTACACAAAGTAAAGGTATGTTTAAGTTCCATATTACAGATGGCGAGCTTATACTCGTATTGCCACCAACCGAGCACGAATCCAGACTCGGAAATTTTAATACAGTAGAAGTTGGGACACGCTATAGGACTTTACTTGAGAATGAAAGTGAGAAAAATGAATGGACGACAACAAGAAAATAATAGTGCAAAATGTGAAAGAAGACCTATATATAGCGCCTGCCTGGGTTCGGACCCACGACCTTGACTTTGACAGGCCTGTTAGTCTAGTGGTCAGTGGCCCTGACTGCTATACGCAAGGTCGTGGGTTCGATTCCCACCCAGGACAAATGTTTGTGTGATGAGCACGATCATTTGTTCTGTGTCTGGGTGTAATTTATCTATAATATGTATGTATTTAGAAATATATATGTATGTTTATCAGTTGTCTAGTACCCATAGCACAAGCTCTGCTTAGTTTGGGACTAGATGGCGTTGTGTGAAAGTTGTGGAATATTATTATTATTATTACCTACAACGCGTAAGTCGGGGCTATTTCCAATGTGCCACCACTGCTCTGCCCGAGTACACGAGATTCTACAGAAACTACTACCACTACTACTTACCTACTTATTTTAATATGACTGAACTCACAGTAATTTGTCTAACACATAACATATTCAGACTGAATTGAAACATTTCAGGGACTTCTAAGATTTTTACTTGATTGTTTCATTGTTTCATTGGTCATTTTCTCTAAAAATCATGGAATCAGTAAAAAGATTCATGCTGTTTATCCTTTTGGAAATGTGCTTGTTTTGGGCCTACAGGTGTCCGGAATAATTTTAGCTTGATGACAGCGTTTTAATATTACAAAAATAAATAAGGGACGCTTTATAAAAAAGATCCTCATTTAGCTATTAAGTTTATATTTTCTTGCCTCAAATATATAAAACAAAAGCAATCAGTCTGTACTATTTTATATACAAAGACTTTTTTCTTGAATAAAAAAAAAAATACCTGTCGATATTCATACCAATTAAAATTCCAAGTATTGCACTTATTTATTATTACTAAATCGTTTATTCCAGAAATTAAATCTTTATTTTTGTTATTAAAGAACTTACAGATATATTACCCAGCAAGCACACATAAGAAAACACAGAAAATATACACAGAAAAACATTTCAATTAACAGCACTTATGACTGAGTTTATGACCGGAAATTGGGTATCACACTTTCAAACACAATCTGAATCATTTTGAACGATATCCATTGCTTCTATGTTAGGAAAAAATTGTCTGCTCAACAACGTAAATAACACCATAAATGTTGTTGAACTGCCAAAATGAAAGACATTCATACTGTTAGTGTGCTATAAAATTACCCCACTGGCTTGATTTTGGCTTAAACACCAAAAAGTACAAATCAAACCTTTAGCAGCACAAAAACAAATATTTTCCCACAGAAAGCTATTATGGTAATTTCCCTTGTTGACCGAAAATTTGTAACGTTTACTGGTTCCTCGTAATTTGCACGAGAAGATAAATAAAATTATGCTGTCTATTCCCAATAGGACTTAGGGAAACAAATTGTTACCAGAACTTCTCTGTATTTGTTCTAAAAACCTCTGTGGGTGTACATTGACCATATAATTGGGGTTATAATTTTATTATGGGGTTTTAATTGCTTCCACACCTACATTTATGGTCGTAAAACTGTATTTACATGTGTATAAGTTGTTTAGCGTTTAAAAACACGTTTTAATTACGCAGAATAGTAAAAAGTTTGACGGTTGTATAAATCGATGTATTATTCGTGGTCAACAAAACGTATGCATTTGCTAGCCGATCGGACACCTTTTGTACACTGTGTAAAGAGGCCACGTAATTATTTTAATTAACGAAAACAAAATTATTACCCATTCTGGTTTCAGGAGAAAGCGCCAGGGTAGCCACTGAAATCCAAATTTTCTTACGTTTCTTGCCTAATCTAACCCTATTGATGGATAGTTCATGAAATAGTCATTCAAAAAGGGTTATCTGCAGTGCGATTCTGTAACCATCTCACCGTGAAAACTTAGGTGAAGTGAGCGTGGAGTGAGCTGTTGGTGTCATCTCACCTGATGCTAGGGATTGATCAAGCATACATTTACAATCATAATTGAGATTTTAATAATATTTTTTTAACTAAAGGTGTTGAACATATTTTGAATGTGACTGTACCTTAAGACACGTCAACAATACAATATCCTCTATTCCAAATAACTAGTCTGTAAATGTCATGATTACTCCCACTTGTAGCAAATACATATCAGGTATGCAATATCTAGAAAGTTGAGCCACAAACACACAATATGTATGGCGAATATGACTAATTATCGTTTGACATCTGATGTGAATACCGCAAACTATTTGTGGATAGGTACTAAAGCTCGATTTACACCAAAATTTAGGCATGAGTAGGTACTGTATGTGAGAGATTAGCGGATTTGGAAATTAGAGCTGTATAATATCAAACATAAATAAAGCAAGACAGTCCTAAAATCATCATTAAACTTGGCTCTTAAACAAATTATCTTCAAATACTTCAATTATTTTATAGACAGTTCATTCATAAAATATTCCTACCCACTATAAACTAAACCAAAGACAAATCATATTAAACAGAGACGAAACATTCAAAGAAACGGAGAGAAATAATGTAAAATGTCGAAAAGTTCGCGCCATTAGTATTGAAGGCGAGATTCTGATTGGTTCGAGTAGTTAGAACATCATTTACATTCATGTGGCGTTAACAGGACTTCATCCAACACTAATAAGATTTGTTGGAAAGTTAAGACAGAAAGTCTAATTCGTACAATGATAAAAAGTAGACCACAATACAATAAAAAAATCTACCCTTTTGGGCACTTTATCCATTGACGGACGATTTTTTGAGCTCCTCTCTTTTTTGTTTTTGGGTAAGTAACAATAGTCTTAACCTATGTTAGTACTTAACTAATAACCTAGACAATGTACAGGTGACAAGTGACCCCACCAACGGGCTGTCATGTCTCCCGGCTATAGCGCGTAGAATGCTGCTGGGGCTGCCACGGAGTCTGTTTAACAGCGAGGCCGCTTTCTTACGTCGTACAGCATTGAAGCAGTCGGTGCGTGGCTCAGCAAACATAGATGATGCGCTACAGAACCGAGGCAAACGCAACACCACTCTAAATGCGTTGTTATACTGGATCCGCAGAGCATTGTAGGCCTTTTGGGTGTAGCGGAACCACAGGCTCCCCGAGTACAGCGACATGCAATATTAAACAGCGTTATTTTGACCGCCACTGTACATCGGAAGAACCGGCGGGCCAGCATATTAGCCCGAACCGACAATGCTCTGCGCTCCCTCTCCATATCTGTGTCGTCTTTCAAGTCCTCCGTCACCAAGTGGCCCAGGTATTTAAAAGAATACACCCTGTGCAACTCCACACCGTTCAATAACACAGGAGGGACGGTGTAGGGACACTTGGTATCGGACTTGAAGACCATGTATTTTGACTTGCCTTCGTTGTATACAAGGCCATGGGAAGTAGCGTACAACTCGCAAATATCGAGAAGCTTACGGAGTGCACCGACCGAAGGGGCCAGCAGCACCATGTCGTCTGCATAGCTTGTATATTGTATTTAAGATTTGTTAAAATAAACTGACCTGACAACAAGTTTTAAAAATACCCTTAATAATCTCTAAATCTTAAGTGACTTTACCGTTCTTAGCACAAAGATTGCAACAAGTTATTTTTAAACTTCTTGTGAAATTACTGGAAGCAGACAACAGGACACTACTGCCTGTCTTAGTTCATAATAATCCTTTGATGTCCAACATTCCTTGCTAAAATTAAACAATATAGTTACCTACTCTAAAGCGCCACTACGATGGTTGTCATGTTTTCCAATATAATAATTTGGCTTTACACATTCGTACCTACAATTTACAAACAAATGTAAACTCACGGCTTCTTTCCATGGGGATAGGTAACCACAGAACGCGGTCTGCTACGATCCTTTCATACTCCTTTTGCCTCGTATATGATAAATGATTGGTTGAAAATCTATTAAAGAAATTTGACAGGTTGTAGTAGCTTAATGTGCAGCAGAGGTCGATTTTGTAAAAATCTCACCGTGAAATCATAAGTGAAGTGAGCACTTAACAGTGTTATTCCCTAGCAAATGACAGCTCACTCCACGCTCACTTCACCCAAGCTTTCACGGTGAGATGGTTACAGAATCGCACGGCTGGCGTCTGTACAAACACTTTTACACGTCAATCAAATTATTTTATAACCTAGATGAGGTTAGCGTTTCCTATGTGACTATTCTGAGATGAAAGGCCGAAACAAACTCAGAGGTCACAGTCTCTTTCTTTCGTATAATATAGACCTTCTATATCAACTGTCTGTTCTCTGACATAACTTTCTTCTCTCCAGTTATATATCTTCCCATTTACAGTATCTTAACTTGTCTCCCACGTAACTAGAATGAGAATTCTTAACAAAATAATAAGTGAATAAGTTCTACTGCTGAATGGAAATGCAGCTAATGAAAAATTACATTACTCGTAGAAAGCACTTTGACTGGGTTTTCAAATTAAGATGGTATGTAATTATGCATCAATTCAGTTTCAGAGAACTTTTGTATATTCTCATCCCGACTTTATATAATTTTATTTCCATATAAAAAACGAAAAGCAAATGTTTGATTTACCTTACTTCGAAAATGAAGTTTTTTTTTAGCAGATTATATTTCTTGTTACTGAAAAAGTTCAAAAGTAAGTTTTACGAATAAACGAATTTCATTTCTTGTCGTGTGTGGTACTAATATTAGATCAGCAAGGTATTGTATTCTATCGTAGGTATTGCACAAAGCTGACTTATTGACTGCACTCATTATCTCACTTGGGATAACTAGTCTAATTTCAGTTCTAGGAATTAACCGGGGTATAAGCGCGAAGTACAGAGACGCCAGCACATCAAGCTACCCGAAACTGTCTTTTCCCAATCAACTTTGAACCTAATGATTTGGCGATAAAGTTGAAAATCTATTAAAGAAAAACAGATTGTAGTAGCTTGATGTGCTGACGTCGGTACATATATGTATATTAGCACCACACTGCTAGCCACCCACATACCTAATATTTAACTTTTAAAATTCCACGGTTCACCAGAAACTTGTACGAATATGCCATTCTGTTACCCTTTTTTCCTCGTGCTATCTTTCTAGTACAATTCCCAGAAAGATAAACAACTTTGTTTTTTGTTCAATATCTTTTCAACTTTGAAATTGGGGAAAAGAAAACTTTGTCCGCTGAACCGTTTTAATTTCTTTTTCTAGTTGTTGTCTTTTAACTTTGGACGCTTTTCTTCTTGATATCGTGCGTCTAATCGTTTGGAGTTTTGAAATATTATTTAGTGGCTTCTGAAACAGTTAAAAGTTTATCTATTATATATCGTGTCGTCACTATGTTGTAGTAGGTACCTAATAGGTTTAATAGCAGGTGAGATTTCAGGTGGCCCTCTGAAGCTTCCACTGGTGCCTTCAACTGATTGATAAAGTTACTCATTCCCTTTGTACCCCCAATGTTTCGACAGCATATCCGCAATCCTGTGCATCGTAGGTGAACTCGACAATTTGATCTGAACGTTCTACGTTTATTTCTTTTACCATATTTCTCTTATGTCCAACCTTGCCCTACAGGAAAGTCACTTTTTACCAGAAACCCACATAAAACATGACATAACTCGCTGTCAGATCACGAAGGAGTTCATTAGTGTGTAATTTGCGGCGGCTGGTGGGCAAAGGGGCGATAAAATCCGAATCATTGATCAATTAGTGTCGTACCTACGATGTATCGATGCTGTTACAATGAACGAGGTAATTATGTACTGTTGTACCTGTCTGTGACCTGTGATTTTATAATAAAACTCCTCTTTTTATATCCTTCACATGGGGTTTAAAACATTACGACGAAATGTGATTGTGCTTTATTCAATATCTGGCTATCCCTACGGGGACAGACGTGAGATTGTATCATTTTTAATTCTGGCAAATACATTATATATATATATCTTTTAAATACAAACAAAAAGCCTTAATTTCAAATTATATTATAATAATTATGTTTAAAATGCGATCCGGTGTATATTTATACGATAGAAGTTTTCTCATTTATTTTTGGGAAAGGCAAGTCTGATTGGGTTGAAGTTTGTTCATTTAAAAACGAATGTACGCTCTGTATTGCTACCACAGATTGGTACCTACTGTTAATTAAGGCAAGAATGGAGAGAGCATTCACATTTATTGAAGCCTTTACAGGGCGATTGCTTAATTTTGACATTAAAACTTTCACATTCCGGCCTTGCTTGTCATCAAACTATATCGATATTTCCTTTCACACACATTGCCCCTGTCCTTGGTCAGGGTGAGCTATAAATATAAAACAGTAACACTACAAGTTAAACGGTCCGGTGCATATAATGCGATTTACATCCGGATATACCGTTGAATTAGCTTCGGATTAGGGCTTCTGGCTGGCTCCGTGCCGGTGACACGGCAAAGTCTGGCAAACAGTGCACTGTTTCGCAAAATTACGTGCATGTAGTTACGTATACGCGTGTTGCCAGCTGATTGGATTGTAGTGTGAGATTGGGCACGTAATTAGAGAACAATGTGAACGTGATTCGGAGCTTTTTGTTTTTTTTGATTTTCCTCTATCTGACCGGCTTAGAATTTTGTTGGACTGCGAGAAGATAAATGTGTAGGATGGCAAGGTATGACATTTACCTAAACGCTTTAAAGGTTCTTTTATTCCGAAAGTGGTAAAATAAATTGGGTAATTTTATTATTTTGAGATATAGAATGTTTTTTTAAAATTGGATCTGTTTAGAATTTCAGTAACGCAAGTAGGTATTTGTGTGGGATGAGCAAAACTATTCAATGACGTTTACATTCTTTAAAGGTTCACATTCTGAAAGTGGTAAATTAAATTGCATCATTATGTTATATTTTCCAACTCAAAGAAAGGAAAATATCAGAGTCGACTGCAACTTCAGCGTCTAATCCAATTCGCATAGACATTGCATGCTTATTTAATATTATTCATAGGTCCTACACGAATATTACGGACAAAAAAAAAATCAATTCTCTTTTCTTAAATATTTTTGTATAACATTTTTATCACTATTTTAAATTGGAAACAGGGTTTAGTGTTTCCTAAAACAAACATTCCAATAATAATCTAAAATGCTATTTTCTATATTGAGAACAATGGACTGTGCAGGTGTATCATTAGCGATTACATTTCGTCTGCTGCTCCTGAACACTCAAATTAGAGCAATTTGCAACATTTTGCTGCATTCTCGCTATTGTCTGGCACAACACAACGCTTTCGGCTTTTTGGCTAATTGACGTTTAATGTACGTTTGATGTTTACTTTTGCCAAACTGTTTTAGGATTGTCATGACTTTCGTACCTGAGTTTTGTCTATTAGGTAACTTGGTTGGGTAAAAACTTTCCTGATAATTGGTGGTACTTCATTTTTTTGACAACTTGTTTTAAAATATCTTTGTATAAGGGTACGAAATATTCTTAAAAAATACGTAATGGTAATTGTTTTATCTCTTAATTCAAAAGCCGCCATTTTTGTTTACTCAGCCCCGTCTTCCGAACAAAGTCCAACGACTCTTTGCCTGAAGATCATAATTAAGTACCAAGACACACAATGAAGTAAGAAAGTAGATATTTACGTAACTAATAGAAGTGCCTTAAAGTACTAATTTTACAGTTTGGCCATTAAACGTGATCACGTATTGTGTACCTGATCGTTGGTCCGATAGTAGACCAGTGGGGCCCAGTTTGGCCCACATAAGCTTGACGATGACCGCCCAGTGAAGCCTAGTGGAAGTCCCCTTTAGTTCGGAAAATAGAGCCTTAGAACGCAACTATTCGAATATACTGCACTTTGAGAACTACTGAAATTTTGCACCTCTAAGTAAAAGTCAACATCTATTAAAATTCCGAGCATTTTACGCTCGGAATTGGTTGAAAACACAGATAGAAAACATTTTAAAACAGAAGTTATCAAATTCCTAAATTATGCCTACTGTTGTTGTTTTCAAATAAACTCAAAAGGAAGTTGTGTTTACTTTAAGCTTAAAACCGAAAAAGTGTTTTAATAAGTTATCTCTGTTCGATTTCTTAATAAATAAGGGACGCTCTGAAGCCTTTGGCAATTAATTTTAGCGAAAATCAACGAGTTGGCTTTTTTGTGTTTGATAGCTGGTGGTTCAGAAGTATACTTACCTAAAGCATTAGCAAAAGCAAGTAAAACCTATAAGGAAAATTAATGGATTCGGGGTTCCTTTTAAAACAGTTCTTCTCCGTAAGTGCAGCGACATCATCATCTATCCAGTCCATTTCCATGTGTTTTTCCAATTCAATTTATTTTTTTCGAATTAAATCAGGCGTTTTACTAGTCCTTCTCGTCACACTATAACTCTGCGTCATATTGTCAAAAAACATTATAATTTACTTACATAAATATGATTCTATGATCTTATGCTTGAGATAAATATTAGTGTAGTCCTGTCAAATTAGTCAGCACCTGACGTAACTTGACGTATTTTTCGTAGCCATTTTTTGAATCACGTCTAAACTTATCTATAGAGTATCTTAATTTGACAGGACTAAACTAATATCTTCTGTCCTTTTCTTAATGAAATAGGAAGAAAAAGATGCACTGAACTTAAATTTAGTTTAGTTGGTGAACAAGGAAATTGGCGCCAATGTCTGTTTAGACAATGTCTGTAGACACTGAAACAAATTGCTGATTCATGTTGATATCAAGCTCTTAGAAAAAACTTTATCAATCGTACTTGTCTTTTTTTGAAGAAAAAAAGTTACGCACGACCAAACTCATTGCTTTTTGTTACTTTAGGACAGAACATATAATTCTTTGTTTTTTACACCCATCTATCATTCTCGAATGTAACAAGATAGCGGAATGCAAAATTGTAGTGGGTAGTTACATCCTAGTAGGTACTAGAAGAATCCATTACCATCTGTCATGTTTTACGGCCTTTTAGTGAGTCGTGAAGGCTTTCATGGTTGGATGACACGTTACTTCTCCAGTAGATGAAGTATTAGTAACGAGATAACGTGGGGCGTCCGATTTTTAACATCAGTGATTAAAAATGTACTGTTATTTTATAACCTTTAACAGCTTAGGTGAATTTTAAAAGGGAGTAGTAATCACTTTATTTTTCCTCAATAAACGTGAAATCTTGCTACTGGTGAGCCCTTATTTTCGAGGTTAATAGGCTTCTCCTTTATTGCGTCTTCTCTACAGTTGCTACTTGCATTGCTCTATAATACTTAAATTTCTCAAAACGATTTATAAGGCGCATCACACACTACAACGCAGCAAGTGACGGGGCGTGGGAAACGGAGAGAAATTCCCCGCGCGGAAGCGCGTTTTTATTGAATTTGTATGTTAAAATCCAGCGCGGGAGGCGCGTTGTCTGCGCCCCGTCGCATTGTAGGCGCGTTGTAGTATGTGATCCGCCTCAGGTATTATTATTATTCTTAAAAATATTTTTTGAATAAACAATAAGTTCAAAACATGAGATACACACATGCGTCACGCAAGTTGAATAAATGAATAATAATAATATAAAAAAAAAATTAAAGAATAAAATAAATCACAGTCATGTTTTGCCTCAAAGTCAACAATATCCAACCAACACGGCTCAATTAACCAGCTTGATTTCTAGAACAAAAGCAACATTCCTAGCCCTACTAATCTGACTTACACCACAACCCCTTACCGTCCTCCCACACTTCTCCGCACACTAACCACCTTCTCTCTTTGTCCCCAGCAATGAATTTCTCAATGCAGTTGGCAGTAGCAGTGGCGGCGGCAGCATGTCTCTGCGTGGTAGCCGCGGCACCCGAGGGCAGACTCACGCGCACCAAACAACAGCGCCCGACCCGCGGGTTTAAGAACGTTGAGATGATGACTGCTAGGGGATTTGGCAAGCGGGACAGGCCACACACCAGGGCCGAGCGTGAGTTTTACTTCTAGGTTTAATGCACTCAATTCTGGGTCGGTTTTTGACATCCGAGAAGTCTGGGCTCAGTGTTCCTATTAAATTAGTCGGATTGTAAAGTCAAAATGTACAGGACTGACATAAGCTACTAAGTGCTGTAGAACAACAAAACCGTTTGAAAGGGATTGCAACCTTTTTTTGGCGATTGCCCTCTGGTGTCAGCCGTAGCTTCAAACACGCAAATACCTACAAAGTCACGATGTTTTGCGCGGGTATTTGACGATCTGGGCAAAATTTGAACACATATTTTGGTCTTTGAAATCGACCGGCTTGCAGACTAAATTAGTATTCAAAATAAACTGAAAACAGAGGACAGAAAAATATAATATTAATACAAGCCATCTTTTCACCGTCTCTGATGGAACACCGATCCTGGACTTCGGGTCATGAAATGTGTAGTTTTGGATTTGCACTTGATTTTTTTTTTCTATTATCTCTCTTTTGTTCCTTTTCGACATCTAATTAAAACTTTTTCGTAACCTTATCAATTATTGAAATACAGAGTAATGTTTTAACTGTTGTTTTGTAAGATGTCGTGAAAGCCTAAGGTCAGTTTTTCTGTTAATTTAAATTCACTTTTGCACTTTTTACTGTAACACATTTTGTCTTTTTCACTTTTTCTGATTCACGCTCGCGAATTCAGCAGATTTTTTTTAAATCCCCTTCCGATGTGGATGTTGCTACAAGTAGGTATTGTAATGTAAGTGTAATGCACTTTAATTTCAGATTTCTGTAAAAAGGTTTTCCATTCCAAGTATTTACTAAGTAGATGTTATTCACGCGTTATTTGGAGAAATGGGGATGACACTTCTTTTTCTCCTGTCTTCTTTCACTCAATTAATTAAAAAAATGTAGATGTCAATGCTTTGTTATGTAGTTGACTTGTCAGAATCATTTTCCTTTTCTATTTGGTCTAAACCTAGACCTCGCTAAACTCGAAGAATAAAATAATACGAAACTTAAGGAACCGCCCTTTTTATGCTTATAAAGTTGATGATATTTTATTGTTACTGCTTACTCGTATATCGTATTATAAGAGAAAGTTAAAGGAATTCCAAAAATTCGAATTATTGATATTTATTCCAAACGTAAGTTTTCCGTCAATTTATTAATGAATGTGAAATGCCGAGCGAAACGTAAATAGCGGTCTTATTGAAAAAGATTAATGAAGTTCCCTACGCTGCCCGCTGTGTCATTTAAGTAATTAATGGAAAAATGGTGGATGTGTACAATTAACACAAATAAGTAGAGGTAGTAAGGTAGATAGATACTTATGTAGGTATAGCATAATAAGCCAATAATAGCCACTGCTGGGACATACGTCATGTTCGTGAGCGCCGTCAGTAGGGACTGGTCATCTCTTAGCCGCCACGGCTTATTTTAATTTATTTTCACATCTGAATTGTTTTTGTTTTTATTTTTTTTTATTACGGACGCTTTTAACGTGCACGTCATTCTACATTCTCACATATACAATTTCAACATGAATGATGGAACCAATATTTTGTAATAATTTTATGATTTAAAAGAGTGTCCGTGGAGTGCCCGTTCTTCTCCACAGGTACCTACTATGCTTCGGAATGGGCTACTAGCTTCATCTTTCTGACTGACCGACTCCTTGACAATTGAAAAGTGCCTGTAATTGGTGTATTTGGAATTTGCTTTGAGTTTGATTTATTGACTTTGACACAGGTCTCCTCTCGGTGAGAGGGATCTATGTAGGTATATATTTACTATCTTTAAAACTATTTGTGTACTTACTGTTTATTTTTGTTAGCCGAGAGTGTAAGTTAGTCATTACTAACATCACGATAATGATTGAAATATTTGTTTTCTCGATTTTTCACATTTTTCCTCCCCAAGTTTTACCGGGATAGTATATCCAACAGAAAATGTTCTATACCAATAATATTATGATGCATTTTATGAAGTAATAACGAATATTTAGACCCGAGTGATGTATGTGAGTTAGAACACAATGGGGGGGGGGGGGGGGCATCAATCTTCCTAGTCTGCCAACTTATAAGTTGCGCTCGTTGATGGCTAATGGAGCGCATAATTCGTACAGAATAATATATTAGGAACAATCCTCCTACCTTAAAAATTAACCTTTATTGAAATTCAAATAACACGACAATAGTACGATAAGTTTCCGCAACTTTTCACTCGACATTGTTCAATATGTAAAGTTCTTCTGTTGGTATTGAAATGTTTTCGATTACCATAATCTTTTGACAATGAAATTGTGCTATTCAAACGTACAATTTATATCGTTATTATTCGTTTTCAAAGGGTAAATAAATTTACTTTGGGGATAGATTGCGGGCACCCCAATGCGCTGGGGGTAGACCTTTCGAAATGTAACAATAATGTAACAGTAATGTAACATTATTCCTGAAGGGGACGTAGAGCATCAAGCGCCGACCACCCGTTCGCACCGCGGCACGCCCACCTTTAAGAGTCCCACAGTTGGGATCGCAAGAGATTTTGGTAAAAGAGCTCCCGAATTGGACGGAGAAGGTACCACAACGAACCTGATTGAGTTTCCAGCCTCGCATCACTGTGAATGGCAAACATTACGCCGAAGCCGACAAAATGCCGGACCGTGTAACAGACTTAAACACAGTCCGCACGTGTGTAACGAAATAAAAGCTAAAATCCATTCGGAAATGGTTCGCAAACCTTTGGACAGGCCCTTTTCGGAGTGACGCTTTGCAGGTGTTTGTGAGAGGATAGAAACCTTGTTACTGCTCGATATTATGTACTCGCAGGTTCACTGCGAAAAACCCACTTCATAACTCCTTTACTCGGAGAGAAGTCACGAATAGTATTTTATATGGGATCGCGGTTAAATAAAGTACATTTTGAATAAAAACAAAACGAGATCTGCATATAACAACACATTTTTGGAATGTTCCACTTCTCTCTGAATAAAGGTGCAAGTTTTCAACTTTAAATGAATGTTCTAACTAGAAGAATTTTAAACCTACTAAAACATCAAAGTTAAAAACTTTCAGTGGTTCTCTGTGACTGGAGAATGTTGTTTGTCGAGCTTCTGTTGAAACAAAGGGGATCCTGCACCACGTCGACTGGTGTTAGCCTTTTGTTTTGTTATTTGCTTTTTGCTGATTATACACATACACATAATTAACATTTGAACATGTCTTACTCCCAATCGTACATCAGCAGACCAGGACAGCTACGAACCCCACGCTCGCAGGAAGTTTAACCCCAAGAGCAACCTTTTGATCGCCCACGATTTTGGCAAAAGGAGTGGTAATGATGACGTTAATGATGAAGGTAAAATATGTCGAAACTCTCTCAATCCAATGCTAAAAGAGCTTTCCAAGCTTTCAATAAAAGAAAATATAATAATATTAAGGATATCAAAAAAGAAAGGATTTTGTTAAAAAATAGACGCTTGCAGTAAATAAAAAGAAAACGCTTTATCGCTTTCTATCGGTGATCTAAAATAATTCACCACCGTGACTTGGCATTTCAACAGAGGAAGAAATTAGAGTGACCAGGGGAACTTTCAGGCCCAACTCAAACGTACTTATCGCGAGGGGTTACGGGAAAAGGGCCCCTTTGCCAAAGAACGATCGAGGTATTAAGTCGAGATAATCTCTGATCCAATATTAAAGAAATCACACACTATCGGTGACTTTTGGGTGTCGTCCGTCAGAAACCGGCTTAAAGCCGCAAAAATGTTATTTATACGACAAATATTCGCATCAACCGAATTAAAGCCTCCGGGGACGGGCCAGACGGCGTACTGTGCCAACATAAACATGCCATACTCGCTTATTAAAACATGCAAACTCTGACACAAGTGAAAACATTGAAATAAACAACACACACTGGAGCTTCTGTGCGCTTTACTGGATGATCTAGGGATGTATCATATGAATTTGTGAGCGCAAAAATACAGCGTTGTTACGGATAACAAGTGCGATCGCTTTTTTTAGATTTACTATTTTTGTCATCCTTATTCGTAGCGCTGAATATAGTGATACAGAAATGTGTTCCCTTTATTCATGATTTCCGTCAATGCTGTATTTATGTGCGTGTGTAGCACTGATAGGGACACGAATGCTAGTCTCCTGTCTCATTTCTGGATAGATAATTGGGAGGTCTCATTTGATGAGATTTGTCCTCGGCTAAGTATATGTGAGCTTTTATTGTGACCGACTTGAGGGTGTTAATGTTGCTTATTACGTCATGTGAATATATATTGTGTAGTTAATGGAGAGCAACAGGTATTTGCTGTCTCCTTATTTAATGAGGTAATTACTGGACAGTTTTGTTGACGAAACTCGATCAGTGCTTAAGTGTATTCTCGTACATACAGCGTATGTAATTACGACTACTGAAACTTCATGTAGGAAAATAAGCTGAGATATTGTCAGCAATCGAATGTAATATTTACCAATTTCGATTGTTTTTGCTTGTAAAAGTGTTGATGTTACAGATATTTCTTTCGGTATATTAATATTGATATTGTTTTCAGCAGTGTACGGTCTCGACAACTTCTGGGAGATGTTGGAGGCTGCCCCCGAGAGGGAAGGACAGGAACCTAACGACGAGAAGACTTTGGAAAGGTAACAGTCATTTATACCCCGCATTTTTATGGTCAGGAGAGCTTTCACGAAAATCTTTACGTCAACTTTTCAAAATGATTAATACATTTTCTATTAACGATGCATTGAAATTTTATGGTTTTACCGTTAGATCGTTGACTATTTCATTGTAGATAAACACGATATAGTTCCATACTTTATCAACATTTTAATCAAATACATTGCTGTATTTAACAAATAACTTGCGTATACAGAAAAATAATAATAAAATACATCCATTTATATTCACTACCTAGTTTCATAGAAATACATGTACAAATATACGTTACTTATGTAATTCGGATTCTATTGTCCAAATATTTATTGTATAGAAAGAAAGAATTCTTAGGACTAACAAGATCTCATTACGAGGACCGGCCAAAAATGTACGAAATAAATACCTACAAATAAACGATAACGTGACGCTATGTTTCGTCCTATAATGTGATAACGTATGTCACATGATTGTAATAAAATATGTCAGTTTATATACTTTTTGTTAGTAACCACTTTTTATTTATGTTACTTTAACATAAAACTTGGATGTTTTATGTTAAGTAAGTTAAGTATGTGAGTAACACAGGGACTAATCTTTTGCTATTTTCCGGGAAACACATTATCTTATTACCTACATATGAAGGTCTTAAATATAACTTGTGAAATGTGGGTTTATTATTGCTACACCTTTATCAAAGCCATTTGGATAAAACAGTCGTGAATTTATGATAATTATGTTATATGTACATTGTACATACATATATTATCGCTTTTATATATACTTTGAGCTTATGTTGTCTATTGGTTGTTGGTGTTGTTGGTTTGTTGTGTTACTAACCGTATATGGACTACGTCTGAAATAAATATCTTATTATTATTATTATTATTCCGTTATTTCATTTAAACACTTATAAATTACATTTTTAAATATTTTTGTAAACAAAAGATAAAAAAAATATATTTAAAAATATAAAAATAGTAGCTCACCGGTATCGGGAATAGGGTCCAAGCTAAGTGGCGGTCAGGGAAGACACAGAAGTACCGCTTTCTGAATCAAGTGAATAATTGATTGATTATCAATCAATCAATCAATCTTTCTCAATGTTTTTTTTTCTTATTATTATTTATTATACAACTTTAACAATAACATCCGATTTAACACCCGAATTTAAACACCCATTTATAAATTCTAAATTCGTCTCATTCAAAAAGTTGTCATTCGTTCTATATTTGCAATATCAAATATAGAACGAATAACAACTGAACGAATGAAAATAGAACTGGAACCATATCGAGTTCTATTTATATTAAACAAGAGGTTTCGTGTTCACACCGTGCCATGTACAGAGAAAATATGTAGGTAATATAATTAAGGCTCATTGTGCACACACGTTTTTCTTGCCGTGAAAAATGACGTTTTATGTATTTATTATCCTACTGGAACGCCATACAGCAATGCTGCTTTCCATCCATCCTGTGCGCGGTGGACATCGAACGAGCGGCGATACAACAGGCACGCTCACACACGGCTACGGTTTACCCACCGTGTGTAGGCACGGTCGTCAGTGTTGTATGAATCACTATGAAAGCTTGTCGACAGACCCGTTTTTTCTACGACGCGGTTTAAACACCGTGTGTAGCCACGGTTCGTCAGTCTTGTATGGATCACTAAGGAACCTTGTACACACAGCGTCAGTATGTGCTAACCCCTCAAGTTTTAAAATGTTACACTGCTACAACAATGAATTCATTACGAATAGTCTAAAGAATACTTCAGAAAGAGTTCATTGTTTCGACTTGTATTCGAACCACCGCATCACCGAACGCTCATACCGGCACTTTGACGAACTAGCCAGCGATGTTAACCCTATTATTGTTTGTCGTTATATGCATTCACAAAATTACTAACGGTTTATTGAAAAAAAAAAAAAAAAAAAAATTAAAACTTACTTTTAAAAAATAACAACTAACTTAAACTTATTTATTCACTAAAACAATACAAAAACCAACTTGGGCATATCACGGATTTGAACGCTCATGTCTTTTGGAGGGCAACCACTTAATGGAGCTGTGTGTACACGCACACGTTTTTTCTACGGCGCGATTTATATGACGTACCGTAATGAAGCCGTGCCGTGTACAAAGAGCCTAAAGGTAGAAATTGGAAGCCAGGTTCAAGTTGCTGTTAGGATTTCGCTATCTACTCCGATGCCGAACTAGAAAGTGGAATTAAAACGAAGTTTCCACGTGTACCAGAGAAGTTTTAACTCTGTTTGTTTTTTCGATTATAGTCCTGAAAAACACTTTAATGGTTGAAAATGAAAAAAAACTCCTACCAATATGCAATATTTATTTAATACTTTAAGGACACAAATGTACAGAGGCGAACTTTATGCGATATCATTTTTATGTCAGATTTTTCGTTCTTGGACAAAGTATTTCGTTAAAATGTGGAGATAAAAGTAAAATAGGTAAGTATATAGAAAACAAACTCTCACAAGAAAAAAAGCAATAATTATTGTGTGACTTTAATACCTAAATCTATCCCGAATTAAGTTCCTATTTCATATGGGAACATTTACCGATATACACGCAATTTACAAATAAACCTAACCAAACCGGAATTTATTGCTGATTGCAACACCGATTAATTGTTCTGAAAACCAATTATCAAACTACGAAATTAGCATTAGTGAATCGAAATTAATTTCTATCAGTACGATTTGTTATTCGATTACCTACCTATGAAGGTAATTCGTTATTAGGAATTAGTACTTTGACTTCTATATACAACGTGTAACGTTAAATGCGCAAAACCTGAAAATAGTTTGGTCAGAATAACGAGCAGAATTAATTGAACCACTTTTTAATATAGGTCACATTTTTCAAAAAATCTTCATTAAAAACGTTGCCGTGTCTATTTATTAATAATAATAATAATAATAATAATTTATTGCAATTAGTACACACAGAGAAAACACAAGCATTACATTACACAGAGAATCATTTAAATGCTAAGTTTTGTTGAACTCTGGTACCCAAATTAAGATTTAACTTGTGTTATGAGTACCAGGTCCCACGCGCTTATTTTGCTATCTTATATTAGCTTCTGAGTGGATCGTGTTAATGAGTGAGGATACGTAAAAATTTGGAAAACAAAAAAAGAAAAAACAAATAAAGAATAAGTTTAAAAAAAAAAAAAAAATAAAAAAAAAAAATAAACAAAAGTGTGATAAAGACTATGTATGTATGAATATGTATTTAATAGTGTGTAATGTGGTTGTATAATGTATGCACGTTTGTATGTATGTATGTAAGGGTGTGTGTGTGTTGTGTGTGTATGTATGTTTGAGAATGTGACCTATATGAGTTTCGAGTAATACGGCATTTTATGGTTTCTATTACAGAATTTATGATTTAAGTAGGTTCTCAGTTTCAACGTACGATTTATTCATAAGCCAGTTCGTTACCTTCTTTTTACATTCGAATCTGGTAAGTGGATATACGTTGCAATTTTTATTTATGTAATTATACAGGCGACAACTAATTACGTTATAGTGCCGTGCGGCTAGGGAGCTACGATGTCGTTGGGATTGGCATACTGCATATGGACGGCGTTTTGGTGCACAGCTTATGTTGTATTCAAGAGAGCTATGTTTCCTCAAGATTGTACCCAGGACAAATAGTTGCCTCACAGATAAAGTTTGACATTCATCCATAAGCTGAACTGTCGGGTACCTAAAGGGTTTAAAAGCCATAACTTTAAGCACAGCTCTCTGTGCTCGTTCTACAGGCAGTAAGAGCGTTTTTGCTGCACCCCCCCACACAGTTATGCAGTAAGTCAGAATAGACTGACATAAGGCGCAATATATCACCCTAAGAGTATTTAGTTCGAGACAGTAACGAAGTTTTTTAAATATGTAGATAGTCTTACGAACTCGCGCGGTGAGAACCGTTAGGTGATTTTTCCAGCTAATAAAAGGATCAATATATACTCCCAGG
Organism: Eremobia ochroleuca; assembly: GCA_949629135.1. Lineage (NCBI taxonomy): Eukaryota > Metazoa > Arthropoda > Insecta > Lepidoptera > Noctuidae > Eremobia > Eremobia ochroleuca. Next base: position 6,013,754 of record OX451400.1, on the reverse strand, counting down.
TATTTTACCTGGGTAGACCTGGTTAGGATAGGACAAGCACAGGGTGAAGAGGAGCCACTGAAGGAGCTTGGGTCGCAAGTATGGGCTTTGAGAGTACAGATTTCGTTAGATGGTTGAGAGGAAGATGTCAGAGAGAAGGTCAAGTAGGTCGTTTTGACTGGATTAAAGGTTAAAAGATTACCTGAGAGCCACCGCATTACTCGTCTTAGAGCCTGTTCGGATCTATTAAAAACCTCAGGCCAGCTCTTGTCATGGACGAGTAGCGCAGTGTCATCCGCGTAAGTAAAAATGGAGCAGTTGGAAAGAGAAAGTAAGGTCAAGCAAGCCAATGTCAGCGCGGCGCAGCGGCCCAGTGACGACTCCTTCCTCGATAAAGCGTCGTCGCAGACGCAAGAAACGATCAGAATGGCCAGTAAAACTAAAACAGCACATAAAACCTTTACAATTTTTTAATGACTTATTGTCTAATAGGTCAAATTGGTCAATTGATTTAAAAATCAGTTGGGGTGTCGGTATCAGGTTTTGCGCATTTAACGTTACACGTTGTATAATTGCGTAGTACACTATCAATCTTAATCTCAATGATTTTGAAGAATATTGCTAATCCATTTCTCCATATGTTCGAAAAATTTGTCTGCTCAACAACGTAAATAACGCAATGAATGTTGTTGAACTGTCAAAATGAAAGCGATTGCTAGTGATTGGGTATTAGAAAATTACCTCGCCGTATTCTGGAAAGATGCTCGAGTGAGAAACTCGATTTGAAAAATATTAAATATGAAACCTGTCAGATTTCAATCTAGATCCGTGCTTATTCTCGTCTAGAATACCTGCGGACTTCATATCAGAGTGAGATATTTAAAGTATTAATATTTTTAATGTTACATCATAATTTTATATGTCAACTCAGGGGTTTATTTTTATTTTGTAAACATTAACGTGTTTATACGTTTATTTAGAGCCTCCTTCACCTTTGTTTACCTTTTTGTGGGTCACGGTGTTTGTACGCTAATGCCACTTCATGTTGTGTTCAGATTTGAAAATATTGTCATTGATAAACCACAAGGACGCAAGAGATTTTAAAAAGACAAACCTTTTGGTGTATAACAGCGTTCTTCCAGCTCGAATACTCGTAAATTTTAGATATATAGATTTTAATAATACTCGTAAAAACGAAAATAGTGACATATATAAAAAAAATCGAATATTTTCATACTTAGAGCCTACGTCCCACTTTCATCTGGAATTCAATTGAATGTGAACGAAGCGCTATAGCAGCAATAGGTACCAACTCAAAAAGAGACAAATAAAACCGTTTCCTTCCTTTCGAATTCGTACTGATGACTGATGACTGTCATGTAAAATACTGGTGTATTTAGCTTTATCTGTAAAGACTGGAATCCGATCCGAACGCAGTTGGGAAAAGGCTAGGTAGAAAATGTCGATGTTGGATATAGTATTTTACTTTAGGCACTTAGAAAGTCTCAACAGCCCGACTCAAAGTTTGTGAATTGACGTGAACTCCCCGTCATCAAAATCATTAACGGTTAAATGCAGGAGTTTACCGAAAAAAAACACGTACAATAATGAAAGCCGTAAGCTAATAAAACCACAGACAAAGTTAAATAATAATCCCGTTCAATCGGTCCTGGGCCCAAAAAGACCTATTAATATTTACAAAGCGAAATGTGTTGAAGTGAGGCATTTACATAGAGATCTCTGGGAAAACGCTTGCTGTAATCGGTAAAATGACAGAATTATATACAAAACTTTTTAAGCCGTTCCCATAAAAGGTTAAGCTATCCACTTAGATTTTCACTTTTGAATTAAGAACTTTACCTTTCTTTTTCATTTGAATTCTGAGAATATGTAAGTGTGCGGTAGGCGGGAAAATTTTTACCAACAAAAGAGTTTTAAAGTATTAGGCTACTGTGTGGGTTCAGAAAAGGATGTATTCTTTTTGGAAGTTTTCAGAATAAGCTGGCTATGGTTTGGCAGCTGTGTATTACTCGTATAACAGAGGGGCAATTGTATTGTCATCATTTTACGAACGTTCAATCTCAGTCTCAATATGTCAAAAATACCTTTAATTTCCTTACGTTGTTGACATTGATTGTCGCTGACATGAGATCGCGACTAGATTTTGAACGTCTTTAATTGCGTTAATTGGCCTTCTCGGGCTCTGTTATAACGCACAGCCGCAAAACCATAGCCTGCAGTGCTATTCTGTGACCATCTCACCGTAAAAACTTAGGTGAAGTGAGCGTTGAGTGAGCTGTCAATGTCATCCCACCTAATTTGGAGGATTGACCAAGAATACATTTACGTAAGGGATTGACCAAGAATACATTTACAATCATAATCGAGATTTTAATAATATTTTTTTATGCTAATACTGTGCTCATGTTATATAATTTCAAAACTAGTATTTAACTGTCAAAACATTACTATTTTGTGGGGTTTTAATCTAGGAAAAAAAGGAAAACAAAATAATTGATATTCTTACTATGTTTCTGTTTTGCTATTTTATTTTAAAACCCCACAAAATAGTAATGTTTTGAAAACTAAAATACTAGTTTTGAAATTATATAAAATGGTCAATAAAATTAGCATAAAAAATATTATTAAAATCTCGATTATGATTGTTAATGTTTGCTTGGTCAATCCCTAGCATCAGTGGGATGACACTGACAGCTCAGTCCACGCTCACTTCACCTAAGTTCTTACGGTGAGATTTTTAGGGAATCGACCGGCTGTTTGGCAGCGGTTTCCATAATGTACATGAAAATTAATGTAGATACTTCCGCCTACACGCTCCAAAAATGAGTAATTACCAACAAGGTAATCAATGGTAATACAATTATTCGTACACATACACATATGTATTTAATGTGCGTGTCATAACATAATTTCCTGTTTAATCAGCCCTATATTTGAATATCAAAATAATTAAGCGGGGTTTAAATTAAAGTAAAATTGTAGTCTTCATTTCTCGTATTGTCGCTAAGTAATTCTAATCTGATCTATTGTAACTAGCCTGTAATGTCCCACTGCAGGGTAATGGCCTCGGATCTCCTTTTCCACACAATTCTGTCCTTTGCGAGAATATAATAAAAATATAATAGAATATAGCTAGGTAACAGGTAATAGGTACTCTTAATACGGGCTGATGTCTACAACTCCACGTCAATGTGTGTATTTTACATCTAAGCCTATTTTACTGCACCGTTAGATTGATATACTGCAGGGTAATTGCGTAACACACTATCAGTAGCAATGGGTTTCATTTTGACAGTTCAACAACATTCATTGCGTTATTTACGTTGTTGAGCAGACTCGTTTTTCGATCACATAGAGCAATGGATTGGCAATATGCTTCAAAATGATTCAAATTGAGAATAATAGTGAGTTACGCAATTAGGGTGCAGGGTGCAGAAAGACTCGTCGCATAGCCGTCAAACTACGCACTCTTTACATCAAACTAAGTAACATTGCATCCTGTGAAATTACTTTTATTTTTGGTGTGAAAATTTGCTGTTTGTTTCTGTCTGTATTTAAAGTTTTGTTATAATATTAAAACCTTCTTTTTTTTTGTAAAAAACAAACGTCAGTAAAAGTTGACATTTTGACCTTCAATATCTCCATAAACAGAAGGTTTCCCAGGTATGGTCCAGTACAAAAAAATGGTTACAATGACGGGGAGTACAAATGAGTGTCGACTTCATTAAAGTATCTTTTTGCACCCGTTATATCCATAATTTTCTATAAAATAAACATTATGATCTCTGCTCGAACCACCATGGTCATATTAAATCTAACTAAGCACCTCCCAATGTTAGGCCTGTGGTTAAAAGACACGACAGAAGACGCTTTCCTGACATTTCCTTGAGTTCGATTTGTGGTAGTTCGGTACAAATGATAAATCGTGTGGTTATTGAGCACCTTTTAGCTTGAAGGAACATTTATCGTATGAATTGTATCGTACTATTGGATTTGTATCGTTTATATTGCCGTTTAGATGAATCCCATTGAAGATGTAGTGAGATTTAATATTATAAAATAATTCGTATTTTTATTACGTACAGGGGGATTCGCTAAGCGGTTTCCCATCATTATTTTTACTGCGGAGTTATGCTAAGGCCCTCAGTTCTATAGCCCACCTATACCTAATATATATTTTTGTAACTTTGAAAAAAACATTTACCAGTGAATCAAGTTTCTTTTTTTTTTACAATATTTTAAGACGGAATCCGGGTTTTAGAAGCACCAAAATTCCTCATGAGTACCGTTAAAAATGTAACTTTTCTCAAAAATAATCTTACGTTTCTCCAACTACCTTCAAAAACTGCAATAAAAATTAAGTACTGGTCAGAGACACAAACTTTTTTCTCTTAACCTCAAAAGGTGAGGTTTGTTTAAATCCGGGGAGGGACGGTGGGAGGAGAGGAGGGAACAAACAAATGCCCCCGCGCTAAGGCCGTTATTCCGTTTAGATAAGGCTTGACATTTAGCAAATCCGATCTACCTTTCTGCTATTCCGATAAGCCAACGTCCTGTTTGCTTTCATAAGTACGTTTTGAAATTAATTAAAGGAAAGTATTAGGAATACTGTCGAATTTTATAAATTAAACATTCAATCAATGAAAGCACTTGGAAAAATTAATGTAATTTTGTTACCCTGTGCCAATGGCGTTTATTTTAATTCGTTAAGTAGTCGAAAAATAACATAAAATAATTTATTTTTGTTTGTCAAGTAATCTAAAAGTAACATGATACCAACGTAAATGTCAAATATTAATGGTAGATAGATAATATTACAAGTGACAAATAAATAGAAATTTTGTCGATACCGTAATTTAATTCCATTAATTTGTTATTTGTATAAAAAAATAAATGTTGTTAATTCTAAATAATATCAGTATCATAATAAACGAATAATTATAATGTATTAATATAATTATATTATTAATTTAATCCAAGTAAATTCGCTTTGCTACGAGCGTAGCAGCTACGCGCTACGAATCGTGGACCGTGGCTTTAAAAGCGTAGCAAGGCACTCGCTACGAGAATCAAAGTCAAATCATCATCATGATTGTTTAGTAGGGATTATGAAAAAATATTTATTTATTTATTTATGTCGATCCTTTAGGCCGGTTTCAACGAGTAAAAAGACATAGCTATTAAGAATAATCAAATAGGTCGAAAATATACCCTTTGTGATTTGAATATGAAAATAAAGCATAGAAAATACCAAGTTTATTTAATATTTTTCCACTTTGTTCTTATTTCCTGTATTACATACGTACGATATCTTCATATTTAAGGGGATAGGAAACTTAATATACGGCTCAATGATAATACAACGTCTTTGAATATTATTTAAGGTTACGATCAAAAGGGTTATCTCAGAATAGCTGGGTCATCTTCCACTTCGGTAGTTAAAAATAAATATGGTCTTATTTGTTTATGGTAAAGTCTTTTGCACGACCTAGAATGCGAAGCATTAGAGTGCTTTACGATCTAATTTTTTTGTGCCTCCTTTCTGCAACTTGCTAAAATAACTTAAAATTAGAATAATAATGATTAGATGCTTTTAATTAAAAACAAATATCAAAAACTTGTGTCAAAAATGCAGAGAAATTAGAAGTATTTTTGAAAGATTGAGACTGAGATCAGATGTGAACGTTCTTAAAATTACGAGAATTGCCCCTCAGTTTATCATTACCTTCTCTTTTAGGGAAATTAATTGCTAAGAAAATGGATACCATACGTCAATTTGCCATGTTATAGCCATTTCATAAAACTGTCAAATTGTCATTATTTGACAGTTTTATGAAATGGCTGTTGTGATTTGAATATACAGACAACATAAGTTGGTAGTCAATTTGCTTAGCAATTATTTTTCCTAACTTTACAAGCATGTCCATATTTTTACTAATAATATTTTTTTGTTCAGCAGCATTCCCCTGGACTGGTTTGTAAACGAGATGCTGAACAATCCAGATTTCGCGCGATCTGTGGTTCGCAAGTTCATCGACCTCAATCAGGTAAAACTTTGTCATCATCATCATCCCCTCCCCTAGAATAATGACCCCAGTCCAGTTAGCCAGCCCAGTGGGCCATTTGGTGGTGTCCAGTTTATAACTTACTAGTGGTACGACCGAGTTTCGCACGGGTGCATACTTTTTTCGAATTTCCGAAATGTTCTTTCATACAAACCTTGTCTTGGCAACACCAAATACAACAAAAAAAGAATTATACAATTTGGTGCAGTCATTCGGAAGTCATGCACGTACAGACATTTCGACGAATTTGTTTTATACCATGTAAGGATTTATATACAGTCACGAGCACAAATATGTATACACATAGCAAAATTCAGTAGCGATTTTGTAGGGAAATAAGGATTGCAACTTTGAGATAAGACCTATTTCATAATAGTTGTGGTTCCTAAATACTATGTCCGCAACAACATAAAATTACAATCAATACTTTAGGAGAAAATCACTTTTTAAAGTAACTAACTGTATACATATTAATGCTTTTGACTTTACCTATTTTATTTATTATTCTATAATTATGATTAATTTTGAATACCTAGTTGTTTTTATATCATTGTTCCTCTCAACCAAAGCACCTGCCATCTTATCTCTTCACCTAACTGACTGGTAGAGAATGCCTAAGGCATTAAATCCATGTGTGCCAAAAATGTAAATAAATAAATACAGACCGCGTCACTTAAATAGCCTCACTCCCAAAATTTTTTGTAAATCAAATTCTATCAGAGCAATTGCTTCATTAATTTTATAAATAAATTATACTAGCTTACTGTATAGTTTACTTGTATAGTTTACTACATAAACTAGACAATTAATAATAAATAATAAAAATTTCACTCTGGAGTAACAAATTAGGTGTGTCACTTGAATAGCCTCAGTAAAATAAAACACATAAAAAAAATATTTTAATTTAATTTCAATACTTTGTATATTTTCCATTACTCTTAATAAAGTCAAAAAATCAATTGGGAGTACAATCATATAACGAACGAATGTAATTTTGGTCGAAATTATTCCAAGTTCTATGAATTTCTTTTATAAGATCTGTGTTGTTATTAAAATAGCGTCCATCGGCAAATAACTGGCTAGATAGATAGCCCCAAACATTTTCTATAATATTCAAGTCCGGAGAGTTCGATGGCCAATCTAAAACTTGAACTTTATTTTGATTAAACCAATTTTTTGATTCATGTGAAGTATACGAAGGGGCATTGTCTTGTTGAAAAATCCACTTTTTTTTTTAAAACTTCACGAATCTCTTTTATTTTTTCTTCAAGAAGGTTTATGTACAGTTTAGAAGTTTGTTTTTCTTTAATAATAGAAATGCTGATGATACCATGATAAGAAATCGCACCCCAGACCCTTACGGAACCACCTCCTGAATAACGACGTGATAAAATTTTCTCTTCTTTTCTCAAATCGTGAAAATAATATGAATATCCATCTGGACCGTCTAAATTAAACTTTTTTTCGTAGGTAAAAACAGCATCATACCACTGATCAGTCCAGGACATATGTAATCTAGCAAACGATAATCGGGCCTTTTCACGACTCTCGAGCAAACGGGGTTTCTTCTTCATTTTTCTCCGTTTGATGTATGATGAAGAGTTTATTATGCGTCGCACTGTAGATAATGAAGCACTGGTGTTTACCTCGTTTGCTATTTGCCGCACTGTCTTCGAAGAATTAGATGCTGCACATAAAATAAGTCGGCGTTCTCGTAACGAAGCAGCCAATTTTGTGCGACCTTTATAATTGATTCCATTATTTTCTTTATGTTTCACGTAATTATTAATCACTTTAACACTACGACCAATTTTACGCGCAATATCGCGATGAGACAATTGTTTATCCAAATAAAAATTTATTTTTTTCTATTTCGATATCCGTTAATTTTTGACCACGCCCCATAATGATAATATTCCAAAAACTACGAGTATTATATATGAAATGAAACGAACACTAATAGTACAATGAATTACCATCGAAAATTAAAAACAAACAAATGCGAGGACATTTGGAAGTCAACTGAGGCTATTCATGTGGAACAGATAACTCAAGCGTCGACTTACGCGCGGTGCACCGTGGATACGCTCGTACAAGTTCGTGCGTGTTTTGTTGTACACGGTAGACGAGTAATCAAAATATGACAAATAAGTACGTATTTGTATATTGTATAAATATAAATTGCTGAAATATAGGGTGAGGCTATTCAAGTGACGCGGTCTGTATATGTCAGTGTCGTTATGTCCCATCACTTCGTAATTGAAGCACAACCGACACCCAGTGCGAATGCGGTGCTCCTGACCAAACCATGTCCCATATCCAAAATGTGCATACACTTTCACTTCTGAGGAACTAAAAACGCCGTTGATGCCGCGATTGGCGTCAGGCGCGGATACACACCAATTTGATTCTAAAAATCTAAATTGTAAGTTTTCTAAGTTTTATAACCTGTATTTTTAAGGGGGGGTACATTGAAGGAAGAAAAGGGGAGCATTGTTGAGTTTACAGGAAATAGGTTTCAATATTCTTTTTTTTTTTAATTCGTGCGCCCCCCCCCCCCCCCGTTCTCCATCCTTCCAGAAAGAAACATTTGCCTTGCCTTGAGCGAAAAGCTAGATCCACGGCTGATTGGCGTGGCCACCATCTAAGCCCAACTCATCTAACAAATAATATTGTTACCTTTGTCATCGACTCGAAAAGAAGAAGACTACTTCATTGTCAATAATAACATATATCTTATCAGCGGTGCTATTCTGTAAAAATCTCACCGTGAAAACGTAGGTAAAGGGAGTTTGGATGCTAGGGATTGACACTATTGACAGCTCACTCCACGCTCACTTCACCTAAGTTTCCACGGGGAGATTTTTACAAAATAGCACTGCGGTATTCAAAATCATGTTGGGACTTAATCTGATGCTGTCAAAGTCATTTATTTGCAGTAAATCGATGCAAAAGATGGTAGGTATATAAATATTAGAGCAGTGAGACATTTCACTACAAATTGGCAAGCAAAATTTAAAATGAAAATGTTCTATGTCAGCGTTAATGACCTCAGATAATTTATTATACATTCCAACGTCACTTAATCAGTTATCTACTTTAGTGATATATATTCTAAGTTGATTTTTGAGTGTCCTTTGTAACAAAAAGATCCCAATAACTTTTTGGTTGCAATGGAATTTGAACTTTGTTAATTATGTCATTCAGTTTGTTGTTCCATAACTTGAAAATTATCTCAAATTCTAAATTCAAGTATAGTTTCAATAAGCAAATCTTAAAACAAATGAATACAGTTGTACACAATAATATGTCTTCACAGAAATTACTTTCAGATTAAAGTACCTAAGCTAAATCCATTTCCATGACACACGTACACTGGGAACAGCTTCTATTCACACAACTCAACAATATCCAAAGCACGTTTCCAAATCCACACAATGGAAATAATGTCGTACTGTTGAAATGGCACTAGTCTAGGCTAGATTATGAGTGTGTTTGAATAGACATGTTGTAATAAACACAGTAAAACATTATCTATATTACAAAGAACAAACATTAGGGCAACCGTAATTACATACTGTGCCATTCTTATCTTATTACGACGCCGTCACAAAATAACCGTTTTCAATGCCTACATTCATTTGTAAAAAGAAAATTTTTAAATTGAACATTTCAATAACTAACACTAAAGTAAGTAATAATGTATTAGTTATTTAGTTGTTAAAATCGAAAGTAATTACTTAATAATACAGAGCCCGCGCGTCCTCCTTCCAGTTTTGACGGAACCTATCCAGCTCGCCCCACTATCTCCAACGTGGTAACTGTCTCAGGACATCAGTTCTGTGCTATTTGGGCCCACAGTTTGTTCGGCATGCGGTAGACATGGTCTGCTCTATATCATTCAAGTTGAGCAGCCTTTTCAGCGAAAGATGGAAGGACTGGAGAGAGACCTTTGCCCAGAAGTGGGACAGCTTAGGCCAATAGAAAAAAAAATACAGATAATAGCTGCTGATGTAGGTGATTAATTTCTCTTTCACACTAAGCAAACTAATGAGAAATTATTGCTACTGACCATGATAATACTGTAATAAACGTGGTCATCATCTGCCTAGCCTTTTCCCAACTATGTCGGGGTCGGCTTCCAGTCTAACCAGATGCAGCTGAATACCAGTATTTTACATGGAGTGACTGCCTATCTGACCTCCACAACCAATACGATATATATTTATTAGATATATATGATTATATATTAGATATAGGTAATACGATACCCCTTGGTAAAACTGGTTGTCAGACTTTCGGGCTACTGACGACCCGTGAGTGTCAAAGATTCACAAATGACAGCCGGTACCAACAGCTTAACGTGCTTTCCGAGGCACGGAGGGGTCTTGGTACGTGAAGATGGTCACCCATCCACGGACCAACCGCGGCAAGTGTAGCTTAACCTGATCGATCGACCCGTGCGGCTGTTAATACTTAGCCACAAGCCCCCCCTCCTGTAATAAACATGGTGCCGACTTTAAATTGTCTAGCTAGAGTATATACATATTGAAGAGGCCGATATAAATTGCACCCGTATATTTCAATATCAGACCTTTTAACCGCTGTCTTCTCTTGTTAATAAAACACTCATTTTACCCACAATTTCGTAAGCTTTGTAACGAAGGAATAAATCATAAATGAGGATGTTACGAAATGTAATGAAGAATATTTCATGAAAATGTGTGTATTATAAATTATCACAAAGATGTGAATTGGGTTAATATTTTAATGAATTCGGTGCACTATTATTCTGGGACTAGGCCTAATTATATCGTAAAGGAAATATATATTTTTGAAGACTTCATGATTTCAAGATATATTTAAAATATGTAAATTTTGATTGTTACGAATATTACTGTATAATTATATTGAATTTATGCGGATAATTCTCTTAAAATGTTAAAATACCACGTCACCTGACACTACTTCACACTTAGTACAACTTAGTTCCCAAAACTCGAATCTTAAGTCATCAAGCTTATTAAACACACGTAACTTCGTAAGGTGAAATTATTTAGCAGAGCGAGGTTCCCAAAGTAAATAAGTAGGTGAGAAGCGGCTTACTAGGGACTAATACCACTTTAAGTGCAATAGGTGTATTAGTACTCGTCTATCCACCCAAATTCCTAGAACAGGCAAGGTTCTATGTAAATGTAGGGAATAGAGTTAGTGTCTGGCTTTCCCCACTATGGTCCAACGTTTGAATGTCGAATGTCCGTGACTTTGGAATCAAATTGGGAGAGTGGACGGTGACATTTTAGTGTGTACCTGTACGGTGGAATTCTCTAAATCAAGCAACATGGTTGGTTATCTTTAAGAACTAACTGATGTTCGAATAATATTAAATCATAATATTAAAACCTATTATCTATACTTATTATAAACTAGCTGCACCTCGCGGTTTCACCCGCGTAAGTTTCGATTCCGTGGGAATATCGGGATAAAAAGTAAGAGCTTTAAGTAACAGCTATGTACCTATCAAGTTTCATCGCAATTAATTCATTAGTTTTTGCGTGAAGAAATAACAAACATTATATATTCCCGCTGCGCTGCGTGGGGCCACACCGGCCACTTTTGTTTAGATTGACATTTTTAAATTCGTAATATCTTTTGAATGGAGTGGCCAATTTGAATAATTCAAAAAGTAATCTACGGGTATTGAAACAGTACTGAATATGAAATGATTTATTTGGATAGAGATTAATACAAAGGTATGGATAACATGGTCTGATTTCTATCAACTTTTAGAATATAAAAAAGTAGTCATAGTGACATAACTTCAATAGTTGGACATATGGTATTGCAAAGTTTTTTGTAGATATTTACATGTTCTTTAATATAGTAGAACATTTTTTTTGTGCTATCATCTCTATAATAGTTTCCGCTGCGCATGCGATGAAAGACATTTTATGGCTATTTTTTTACACCTTGTGAACAAAATTTTTGGAATCAGTCCAGTAGTTTATGAGTTTATTCATTACAAACATACATACAAAAATACAAACCTTTCCTGTGTATAATATTAGTCGCTTTTCATATCTGCCTATGTGACCGCGTTTTTTCTATTTCGTCTAAACGCGCAACGAATTTTGATGCTGTTTTCACCATAAATTGGAGAATACTTACATTCCGGAAGGTTTATATGTATGAAACATTTATAATAAACTTACATATACCTTATAAGGAAGCTCGACGTATTGTCAAGTCGTAAAACCCGTGTGAAGCAGGGGTAGGTCGCTAGTTGGGAATATACAACTTGGTACTCCAAACCCTACTTGAAAGTTACTGAGTCTGTTTGCAAGTAACAAACGAATACTAAATTAAAAGTTTCCTTGTCGCCATATTGAATTTTATGTAGGTAATTTCCCAAATGATTTTAATTGGCGATGTAATTGAAAACTTGGCCGGTTATAAAGTTGTTTCATTTCGTCACACAAAAACTTGTAGGTACTTAAAGTTACTTACGTATGCTTGCGTAACTTTTTAATAATAAAGATTATTGCCATTGTTACGAAGCAAAAATTATGTAGATAGGTAGGTATTTGCCTTGTATTGGACTTTACACCCATTTCGTCACTTAAATAGGGTAATGGCGCCGATCCCTTGTTCACGAAGTAAACAAAATTTGTTCAGTGCATCTTTTTCTTCCTATTTCATTAAGAAAAGGACAGAAGATAAATATTAGTTTAGTCCTGTCAAATTAAGATACTCCATAGACAAGGTATAGGCGTGATTAAAAAATTGGCTACTAAAAATATGTCAATTTACTTCAGGCGCTGACTAATTTGACAGGACTAAACTAATATTTATCTTCTGTCCTTTTCTTAATGAAATAGAAAGAAAAAGATGCACTGAACTTAAATTGAGTTTAGTTTGTGAACAAGGAAATCAGTGCAATTATACATATAAATATATGGATTCAGTACATGATTCTGAGCTTGTATTGAAGTTATTCGTCGGTTATTTAAAAAAAAAATGAACTGCTTCATACATTTTGGACATTACGAAACAGCAATTTTTGAATTGTTGAATTCATGGTCAATTTGCGCGTCGATGTCCGTGCTTCCTTGTACTGGTACAATTGTAACAAGTTTTAACTCTCATTTTTGTTCACAGGACGGCATGCTATCTTCGGAGGAACTACTAAGGAACGTCGTTTAAACAAGCATTTAGTTAACTTTAACTGGAGAGCCCTATTATTTGGAATCTGTTACTGCATGCAAGATATTTATATATTATAATATATCATTACGTATACTTGTATAGTCTATCTATTATCGTTCAGTTACAGAACTTGTAACGTTACTGTGATATCAAGTTATTACCTTCGCAATGCAAAAATTAAAAAAAAAACTATTTCAGTTCTTTTAAAGATAATTTTAAGAACGGTATTGTTGTTCGGATTTTACGATTGTTGTAAATAATTTAAATTATAATGTCGATGGCATAAGAATTGTCTGTCCATAGAGATACTCTTTATATCTAAAAATGTAGATTAATATTCGTTATTGTAACTGACAATTTCCTTTCTTATGTGTGCCGCGTTCAGAAATGATACAGACATTTATTAGCATAGTTATTTACTTCCTGATAATGTCTTGGGTTGCACGTTGCTTGTGACGATCTGGCAGAGATTATGATAAAATAGTTTGACTTCTACGAAGCCATATTTGGAAGTAATAATTACCGGAAACCATAATAACAGTTACCAACCACGGTGTTGGAAGATCAGAGTTATTTAAGAGGTACAAGACTAAAATGTATTTTAATGTTAGACATTATTTAAACTCTCCGAATGCATGTTTCAATATCGTCTCGTTTTAATGTGATTTTCAATTTACATATATAAGGGGAAAGGCAAATCTAACGATCTATTAATGTATGTTCTACGATTACTTAGGCTGGGCCACAACGTATCCTATTCATGTCAATTTCATAGATGAAATTATAGGAAGAATTAGTGGAGTCTGTCCTTTTCTAATCACTCTACATACATACATGTAATTTATATTGTAATGGATATAATAAAAATATTTCTAGGCGGTAAAATATTCGAAAACTGAATGTTTGGATACCCATCATTTGATTTGTTCGTTGTTAATTACCACTGGCGACGTTACGGATGAAATAAAATAAATATATCGGGTATCGAAATCAAGTATTTTTTTTATTTTAGAATCCCAAATCCCGAAAAAAACCTACACAAAACACATATTTAAAAAAAGTTTTCTTGAGCACTTCAGGTAAATTTAAATCATTCAATTTCAGAACTTCATTCCACTTTACATGGCATACATTGGCAGTTGATGCCATCGGTGTTATGTCAGATTGATCAGTGATCGCATGTCATCATACAAATTAGATTACAGAAGACGCACCATGTTTTTAACACATTGTTTCTTCAATATAATAGTTTAACGTAACCTTTATGTCTTAAAAACAGAATACGATTTATTCACTTATAATGAGAAACACAGGTTACAAGAAACGTTCATTGAAACGGAACGGTTGTATCAGAACGGTATGATTGAAGTTAAAAGTAGGTAGGTTCAATATAGTTGGTCATTAACTGATCATTATGTTAGTAAAATAAACTACACTGCATAACCTAACATAACAAAATCGCATCATAATAAAAGCATTATCACAGCATACACGTTAGACAATGAACAACAAAACCGGTGCATACCGACTATTAAACCAAGCAAAAGTTTCAAATTTTTGCGTGGCTAAAGCCTCGGGCACATATACATAGTTATTCATGACTATCTGTGTTCTCGCGGCTATGTTTCAAACACCTACACAATTTATATTAGGTTTTTAGGAATAAAACGTTCCTATGTGCCAATTCGAGAAAAATTATGCCTCTGTTAAATTTTCACTCATATAAACGAGCAGAAAAAATACGTGGGTGAATCAAATATAAACCGGACTTTTTTTTTACTGTCGCTGAGTGAAGTGACGCGCTTGGTGCTGTTGTATATGATAGGGGGGGATCATCCAGGGGAGGGCGGATACTGCTCTGGCTCACTATAGTTTATTGTGTGCCACTAGCATCATGTCTGAGCAGGAAATATATACGTCTGTTGAGCAACGAATTACCTACCATAAAATTTTTAACACGGGAGGGCATAAAACCTTCCGAAATTTTGCATCGATTGACACTACAGTTTGATAAAAATACGCTTACAAGAATTCAAGTGTATGAATGGCACAAAAAAAAATCAAGTTTAGGACGCCGTTTTCACACTGACCAAGAAGTGGAATCATTTGTGCTAAAGACACGAATGACAACATTCTTCGATAATGGCATCAAGAAACTTCCCCGCGCTGGGAAAAATGCGTTAATAGACGGGGAGATTATGTAGAAAAATAAATTAAAAAAATCACATTTTTTTACAATAATACATGCGCATTTTTTTTTACTTAACTCCGGTTTATATTTGATCCATCCACGTATATAGACGTTTTTTTTTCAATTATTCATTTTATCATTTCAAAGTTATATTAAAAAAAAAGTATATTAAATGAAATTAGGTCATACGAACATTAGAACTTTTGTTATTATAATATTTCAAACGTTACACACTCCCATGAGTTCACGATCAATACCTCGGAAAGTATGAAGTTAATTAACATTATAAATTGTAGGTCCCTTGCACCGTGGCTGTTATAGCACCCTAAACATTAATTTAACAAACACCATTAAGGAATGGCCAAAACATTTTTTTTATGTGTCCGTCTGGAGACAATTAGAGTAAGTATAATCATATCGACTAGTTTATGGTTGGAAATGGAGGCAAATGTTAAAAATTGCCACAGTGTATTGCAGAGGTCGTCAACATCATCATCTACGAGTACAGCCCGAATGCACTCACCGCTGAGCATAGGGTTAGAGTCGGGGTGTTCTCTTTTTTCTTGTACCAATCTCCACGCTCCTTTTTTTTTTGTTCTCGGTGTGGAAAATCCTCATGGATGTCCGCCGCCCTGGGGCGGGCGGCAGGGTCTGTTAGACTCTTACTGACTAAAAACCACCCCGGTGTTCCCTCTCTCACCTACGAATCTCCACGCTCCTGTGCCACCCTCATCCCGGTTCTACCCACTATGGCAATAATATTGTCTGACTATCTCGTCGCCAGACGACTGACACTTCGTCTTCCAGTCCTTGGACGCCAGCTGGTCACTGCTTTACTCCACCGGCTATCACTGCGCCTTGCCAGGTGTCCTGCCCAATGCCATTTGAATTCCAGAACTCGTTATCCGATATCGAAAACCTTCGTACGTTTTCGGATCTCGACGTTTGGAAGTCGGTCTATAAAGAAAAGATAGAAAGAGGATGATGCTGTTATTAGCGTTCCTAAGAAAACCTCTTGTAGTCAGATAAATCGTCTACCTTTCACCCGCATAAGTCTCGATCCCGCAGCAATATCAGGATAAAAAGTATTCTATGTGTTAATCCTACACGGAGAGAAAATTCTTAGAAAAATGACCGTGCTCGTCAGTATAAAGTGAGTGAAAATGACATCTACAGAAGATATTCTAAGTTAGATTGGGAAAAATTCGCTATTAGTTCGATAAATTATACCATGCAGCATGGAATTTTTCCATTGCCAATCAAATGCACCCAGATTATGAGACAGCATGGTAATTTTTCTGTGTGTCAAATTTCATCAAAATTGGTCCAGCCGTTTGAGCGTGAAGAAGTAACAAACATACAAACACACACACTCACAAACTTTCGCCTTTATAATATTAGTGTGATAGTGTGATTATACGGAATGAGAACCTACGTCACGCAAGCTATAGACAGACTGTCTTGTTTGATACCATAGGGTATAAGGATATAATTAAGACTTGATACATTTTCAGTCATAAAACGACTACAACTTTCACTCAGATAACAAGGTGTGGATCGACGAATGCAACCTATTTATCGATATTCCCAGCTTACTACCGGGCATATTGCAAAGTAGTTGCATTTCACGCAATGGCACCCCGAAGGTTAGGTAAGGTTAGAACAGTGAATCTCGTCTTCTCACCCGGCCCGCAGCAGGTGCACCGAGCGCCGGGGGAAGGCGGGTAACGCAGAGGGAGTCCAGCCCTCGAAATGGGTCCAGGGGTGACGGGATGTCCGTCGCCCCCACACATCAGGACCCGAGATGGCGGCGCGTAGAGTTCCACGCGCGCTCCTCTTATACGTCGCGGGGGGACTTTTACATCACGCTCAAACGCTTTGCCAATTTTGATGAAAAATGGCACACATATATTTTATAACAAGGATTAACACATAGTATAGAATAGAATAGAATAGAATACTCTTTATTATGTACACCATATAGATTACAGACATAAATATAGAAATTTTACAAAGGGTGACACAATGGGCGGTCTTATCGCTAAGAGCGATCTTTTAAAGACAACCTTTGATGGATTGAAAAGGGAAGGAGAGACAAATATTGTGGTGTACTATTTACACGATAAAATAAATACATACATAAAGTGTATTATACCAATCTAAATAAATATATACATATAACAATAGACATGAAACAGGAGTAAAGAAAATATAATGGTGCTGTTTAAGGAGAGAGGAAGTGATTTTTTATCATAATTTATATCTACTAATACTTTTTATCCCGATATTTCTCAAGGTCGTGGGTTCGATTCCCACCTAGGACAAATGTTTGTGTGATGAGCACGATCATTTGTTCTTTGTCTGGGTGTAATTTATCTATAATATGTATGTATTTAGAAATATATATGTATGTTTATCAGTTGTCTAGTACTCCATAGCACAAGCTCTGCTTAGTTTGGGACTAGATGGCGTTGTGTGAAAGTTGTCGAATAATATATTTATATTTATATTTACATTCCCACGGGATCGAAACTTATGCGGGTGAAATCGCGGGGCGCTGCTAATTATTAAATAAAAACGTAAGCAAATCACGCGTGGAAGAACATAATATTACGTAGTGTTTTTTCTCCCGTCTTTACCCACTAGGTTTTCTTGAGAGATCTAATATCCAAATTGAGTGTAATACTTACAAAATTCTCGGTAAAATTTTTAATAATGCACTTGTAAGTATTCTACGCTCTACGAAGTTTATTAATTAACACCGATTTTTAATAAATATGTATTTTTATGGTGAAGGAGAATATGTGGCGCCTCGTACCAAGTAAAAAGTCAGAATCAAATAACCATCATAATATTGTGAACTATTTTTTATATTGAGTTCCTCAATTAGTATTTTTGTCATTTAGCAATATAGCCTATAATGTTGGGAGCATTGAAAACTGCTGGGACACGGGCCTCCTCTTGAAGAGAGGTAGTGGGCCGTAATCCACCACGCAGGTCCAGTGCGCTGTGCGGGTTGGTAGATGTCACATGTTTTCGATTTTTTTGGTTCTCGGATAATTATTCCGGTTTCCTTACGATGTTTTTGTCATTTACTTACTAATTAACTTCACGCCCCAGCAGAGCCTAAAAACAATCTCCTTTTTGTAATATTTTTGTTAGCTAATAATAGATGTCACTTCCATAGTCCTCTGCGCCAAAGATAAACCATTGCTTTGTAACTAACCAATCAACAAGAAACGGTACACAGAACAGAAAATTTTCCTGACTGCGAAAGATTCCTTTTTTATGATTTGCTATCACTACATAGTATAAAACAAAGTCGCTTCCCGCTGTCTGTCCCTATGTATGCTTAAATCTTTAAAACTACGCAACGGATTTTTATGCGGTTTTTTTTAATAGATAGAGTAATTCAAGAGGAAGGTTTATAGGTATAATACATGTATAATATAGTAGAGAAACACTGCTCATTTTAGAGGTTTCTAATGGGATGTCGTAAATAAACACATTTTTTTGCGCTTACATTGCAAACGCTGGCTTAACCCTACGAGATAGATCAAAATAATAAACTACAGTATTGTAAACCTTAAAAAGGTCTACAAAAAAGTATGCGATGGCATATGTCTATCTCTTAGGGATAACCCACAATAACCATTTTTTATCCTATACTTTTTAAGAGAAATAATGGCTCTAAAATTATCAGTGTTTCTCTACTATATTATGCATGTATTATATGCATATAAACCTTCCTCTTGAATCACTCTATCTATTAAAAGAAACCGCATCAAAATCCGTTGCTTATTTTTAAAGTTCTAAGCATACATAGAGACAGACAGACAGCGGGAAGCGACTTTGTTTTATACTACGTAGTGATAGTGATCAGCATTGCACCCGTGCGAAGCCGGGGCGGGTCGCTAGTAAAAAATATAAGAAAAACGTCTGTTAGTCTGTGAAAGAAGGAAAAACTAGCCAAGTGCTAGTTGGACTCACACACAAAGAGTTTAGTACCACAAGGTAAAAAACGCCGAATAAACACGTTTCTTGTATGGAGATACCTACAGACAGACTGTCCGCGGATGCAATATCGAACCCTAAAAATCAATCACACACACACACACACACACATACACACACACACACACACACACACGCATACGCACACGCACACGCACGCGATGATATTTTTAAAAAATAGATGCTGGTATATTATGCACACATAGATAAAGTGAGCGGTCATTCTACCTTATATGATTGTTTTGTAACCACTTAGGAAACATTAATATTCCATACGTATTCTATACCATTAGGAACTATCGATCGAGCATTATTACACAAGTCACATCATCATCTGCCTAGCCTTTTCCCAACTACGTTGGGGTCGGCTTCCAGTGTAACCGGATGCAGTTGAATACCAGTATTTTACATGGAGCGACTGCCTATCTGACCTCCACAACCCACTTACTGGGTAATACGATACCCCTTGGTAAGACTGGTTGTCAGACTTTCGGGCTTCTGACTAGCGCGTAACGACTGACAACGATCCATGATAATGACATCCGGGACCAACGGCTTAACGTACTTTCCGAGGCACGGAGGGGTCTCGGTATGTAAAGATGGTCAATGGTCACCCATCCACAGACCAACCGCGGCAAGCGTGGCTTAACCTGATCGATCGATCTGTGTGGCTGTTATTATTTAGCCACGGGCCCCCACAATCCTATTGAATGACTATTTCATGAAATATCAATCTACCTAGGGCTATCTAGCGCACCCCCCTTTAAGAAAAACAAAACACAAGTTCTCACCTGTTCCTGCTCATTAAACCAGGTCTCTGCAGGGCAGTGCATCAGATACGAGTTGCCGACATAGCACTGGTAATAGTAGAAGCAGGACATCCGGGACCAACGGCTTAACGTACTTTCCGAGGCACGGAGGGGTCTCGGTATGTAAAGATGGTCACCCATCCAGAGACCAACCTCGGCAAGCGTAGCTTAACCTAATCGATCGACCTGTGCGGCTGTTATTATTTAGCCACGGGCCACTATTATTAAACAAGTCACATGATCCTTCGAAATTCATTTCTTTGCAGTGCTCACAAATTCACAATACAAACAATAATGGAGGGTTGTCTAACTGGCGGAGTTTCAGGCTCCTCTGCAAGTTTGGGCAACTTGCGCAAGTAACTAAATTAGGTGTTCGTAGATCAGGTACGGGCATAACTTTAACTGAATCTTGGGACACGAACTGTATGAACTTAATATGATTGGCCACTGGGACTATGATATTAGAATAAATTACCTAGTATTTAATTTGAATTACCAGTGTATTGGTCTGGGCTGATTTTATTATTATTATTATTTTTTATTTTTTATTATTATTATTTACTAACATCCGCCCGCAACTTCGTTTGCGTAGAATTCGGCATTCCCGCAGTTTAAATCCTATTACCCGTTTTCCCGTAGGAATGAAGCATTTTCCCGCGATAAAAACTAGTCTATGTTCATCAGGGATAATGTCGGCTTCTAACGGTAAAACAATTTTTCAAATCGGGTCCCGTAGTTTCGGAGCCTATTCAATACAAACAAACAATCAAATCTTTCCTCTTTATAATATTACTGTAGATTGGGAGCCTGTATTGTCCCACTACAATAGAGGCTCCTTACCGTACGCAAAATACGCGCATTGACGTGGAGTTGCGGACACCAGCCCGTATTACCTAGAGGCTCCTTATTATAAAATATGCTTTTAACCCTACAGTGCATGATTTTTCTTATCGGCTTAAAAAAATACAGTAGCCTGCAAATATGATGCCATTTCTCGAAAAAATATTTAGAAAAATCATTACTCAATAGAAACGTATGTTTTTGTGCGTGGCACATCATGCATTACAATGTTAATATGTGTTACGTAGTATCAATGAAATTACAAGATTACACGTAAAATGACAAATATGAACATGAACTTACCTCTACTAATTATTTCCACCCTGAAAATTCTATCATTTTAATTTTATCTTTTTTTTTGCGATTATTATACGCCGCTCGTTAATCGTATTCAAAGTACCTACCGATTTGAAGAAAACATAAATAAATGTTTATCTACAGATCTATCCAAAATATATGGTACCAAATTCGAAACTCAAATACATAATAGTTAATCTTCTTAACACTAGAACACGCTACTTGGGATCGATTTTTAAAATATAAGACATTTTTCGGTATGTCCCATATGTGGGACACTATGCACTGTAGGGCTAAGGCGAGGTTTTTCGGGCTTGTAGGCCTTTGAAACGCTACCTCCGTCTCCCCCAAATGCAGCGCGATGTATTTATTTACGTTTCGCCGCCGATCATTTCACGGAAAATTCACGCCACAGTACAAAATATTTGCAGTTGATCAACTGAACTAAATTTTCTTAGGTTCGTGGATCCACGCGACACACAATGGCTTTTTAATTGATTCTGTAATTATGGTATTCAACCGGTTAAGTGAGATAGCGGTGGTCAAAGTCAAGCCAATAGCCAATGTAATCACAAAACAAAATAGAGCAGTATCTAACAATTTATTTCTTAACGGTAACATCTTCCGTAACAACGAAGACCAAGCCAACAAAGCTTCCCACAAAACCTCAAACATAAAGAGTACTCGAGTTTCTCAGTTTCTCGTTCTCGCAGCCCACTGTCTGCGAGAAACGTAACACGTGGGTACATTGTAGAGGTGGCATTAGTGGCGTGTCATCATTATCTCGTAAATCATTAAAACTGAGGTGGCTGTATATAAACATGCATAAATGTAAAACCACTGCACAGGCAAAGGGCAGTAACAAAGCTTTTTAACTTTAAATTTTTTAGGGTTTCTTTTACGAGGGTAGTGTGTTATGCGGAAATAGTGGTTCTAAATTATTTAGCTGGTTTTACTAAAATATAAAAAGTGCAGATGGAAAGACTTCCACTCTATTTAAAAGTTTAATTGAAATGGTGACTGATTTAATATTTATGGAACTGCTAAATGAAAAGGGACACCCCCTTTGAAATTAAAAAATGATTTATTTATATATCTTTATTGTACACCAGAAAATACTTAACAAAATTGGAAAATAAACAATGGAATGATGCAATTCAATGCATATTTTAATTTTCTAGTGACACCCATTTTCTGTTCCATAAATATGAAATCTGTGAAATACGATATAAGTTTTAAATGTATAATTTTTGATATTATACTTTTAAAACGTATATCGTATTTTAATTTTCTATTGGCATTACAACTACACTTCAATATCAAAGCACTTCAATATTAGAGCATCAGTCACATTTTTAACAGAAAGAGAAAATAACGTAAAAAGTTCACAAAAATATTTTTTTAAATATTTGTACAGCCATTTACAACAGTGCAAATAATAAACGAACCTTCTTCCTTTCTTTAGCTGTCACATATTTAAACTTATAACATACAGTGTACAGACGCCAGCACATCAAGCTACCCGAAACTGTCAGATTTTCCCAATCAAATTTGAACCTTATGCAAATTTGAACCTTATGAAATCTGACAGATTGTAGTAGCTTGATGTCCTGGCGTCTGTACATTGGGTAAAGAGGTACCATGTGAGGAGTTCATTCATTGAATACAATCAGCGAAACAAGTACGTTACAAGATATTTATTTTGTAAAACATGAGTGCAGAATTATACAGGTCTTAAAAATAATAAGAGGTAGCTACATGTTTTGCCAATCATGGCGTACAAAATTAGTCGCACTAAGACAACTATTACAAAAAGATAATTATAAAATCGTTAATAATAAATTAAAACAATGACTTACAAAAAAAAAAAACATAGGATTAAATTAAAATGTCAACAATTTAAATTCAATTTAAGTAAAATACAGATTAGAAAAAATAATAACAAAGGTACACAGTCCAAATTGTATTGCACAAGATTATCATTTAAAAAGTCATCTACGCTGTAATAGCACTTTTCTAGTTAAAAATATTAATATCACATCTTTAAACATTCTGATACAGCCAGAAGGCGTCGCGGCAGACCCCGTAAAAGATGGCAAGGCGAGCTGGAGAAAAAATCAAAATCAAGTACCCAGTGGTCCAATTTAGCTCTGGATCGAAAGAGCTGGAAGTCATGAGGTGAGGTCTTTGCCCGGCAGTATAATGATGCAGGCTAGTAGTAACAGTAAAATATTCTATTCTGTTCTCATATGGTATTAGGTTTATAGGTAACAGTAGTGCAACGTGACGCGTCGATATCGCCTTTCGACTTACAGTCCCTCTAGAAAGTCATCTACCTCAGGTGAATTTAACGCACTGGCACTGGCGTTTAAAATATATGATTGATTTTTAGCCTAATGTTTGATAGTGATAAAGCCTGAAGAAGATTAAAAATGTGACTATGTAATTCTTCTTTGCAACAATAAAAACGCTTAAATACCTATTATATATTTTTCCAAGTAGCTGTGGGATTGTGGCTAAAAAATAACAGCCGCACGGGTCGTTCGATCAGGCTAAGCTGTGCTTGCCACGGTTGGTTGTAAATTGGTGACCTTCTTTACATTCTGAGGCACCTCCGTGCATCGGAAAGCACGTTGAGCCGTTGGTCTCGGCTGTTATTCATGGATCTTTGATAGTCGTTACGGGTCGTCAGAAGCCAAACATTATGACAACCAGTCTTACCAAGGGGTATCGTATTACCCAGTAACTGGGTTGTAAAGGTCAGATAGGCAGTCGATCCATGTAAAATACTGGTATTCAACTGCATCCTGTTAGACTGGAAGCCAACCCCAATATAGTTGGGAAAAGGCTAGGCAGTTGATGATATTTTTGTAAGTGGCCATTAGTAAGCACACATTCATTACCTGCCCCGCCTTTTCCCAACTATGTTGGAGTCGGCTTCCAGTCTAACCGGATGCAGCTTAATACCAGTATTTTACATGGAGCGACTGCCTATCTGACCTCCACAACCCAGTTATTGGGTAATACGATACCCCTTGGTATGACTGGTTGTCAGATTTTCGGTCTTCTGACTACTGTCAAAATTCTACGAATGACAGCCGGAACCAACGGCTTAGCGTGCTTACTGAGGCACGGAGAGGTCTCAGTATGTAAAGATGCTCACCCATCCACAAACCAACCTCGGCAAGCGTAGCTTAAACTGATCGATTGAACTGTGCGGCTGTTATTATTTAGCCACGGGCCCCTCTAAGCACACATTACCAGCAATAAATGTTCGCCGTTTAAATCTTCTATAGTCGATTTAAACGTCTGAAGTCCTCCACTAACAACGTCTGCGCAACGATTAGTTGAGTGTTTAATTTCAAAAGCTTTGCTAGCTTTATTAAAGGTCATAGGAATTTCACCTACACGGAAAACTCGTAGCTGTATAAATCTACCTTATCTCGTGAGCAATTCAACCCACACTTAAATAAATGAAGAATTTAATATTGGATAAAAAAACTTCAAGCGCTAGCAAAATTTTATTAACATTAATATAGACAAAATGAAAATTCATTTATTCAGGCTGAGAATTAGCACTTTTAGAACTTCACCACTTCCTAGGGCTTTCGCTGGGAAGAAGTAAAAAAATCTTAGATACGTAATAACCACGCGGCAATGACACGCGTACTTTGCTACGCTACGTGCCAAGCAACGGCGCAGCTCATACTGTGCTACGAACAATCGCGAAGTTAAAAGTATAATATCATTATACAGGATGTCCCTGGAAGTATGGATCAAATTGAATAGGGACGTAGGCAAGGTAATTTCCAAACTGTTTAACCCTGAGAATGTCGGTGAATTTTTTTACGGTTCAAAAATTATTATCAGTTTTTGTTTTTTTCAATCACTTCGCATAGTGCTCCAAGAAAAAAAAATCTTTAAAAACTATCAGGGCTATCAATTTAATTTTTTTTCAGGACGTTGTAGAAGAGTGGACTTTTCTAGTGGTAATACTCTTACGCAGCCAGAAAACATGTGTTCAATAAGAAAAAAACATTTACTGCTGGAAAAAATTGTATTCATTTTTCGAGCAAACATTTTATTCTATTGCACCGGCTTTCTCAGGGTTAAATGTTTGGAAATGACCTTGCGCACGCCCCTATTCGATTTGATCCATACTTCCAGGGACAACCTGTAGTTTGAAATTATTCAAGTATTGGTTTTCAATGTTTGAATAGACCACAGCTCGAACGCAAATTACAGACAATGTGCACTTGCAGGCGTAATTGCTACTCGTATTTAGTACCTTTTTCTAAGTAAATGTGTACTTTCACCGGTGATAATAATTATTACCTTCTGTGGCATTGAAATTACATTAAATAATATAAATACATACAATAATACTGTTATTCAGCTGCATACGGTTAGACTGGGGGCCAACCCCAAGACAGTTAGGACAAGGCTAGGCAGATGATAATGACATACAATAATACCAGTTCCTCCGAAGATAGGACAATTAAGCAGTAATAAGCTCCTTCATTATCCGGAAGAACTTGTATGGTTAGCAACACAACGTTTCTACTGTAATTTTTATTCAAACCAAATATCTTATTCTTCTTTTTCTTGTCGGCACGACTTTTCACAGATCTTGCTGGCCCAAAACTTCGCCACTCCCACGGTGGCGCCGAGGTCACTTTGACTGCAAGTTTGGGGACACAGAGGACAGGATATGAGGTGGAGCATTGTTTGCGACATAGCTCCACCGTCGTTCCGTCGAGGTAGCCCACTTTACGAGGTTGGAGTTACATCTTCCCACTTTTGTTCGGAGATGTTTCAGGAACTTCCAAGTGGATAACGATAGGTTACACCCTTATTCAGTGCTCCTGAAACGTTGTTCATTTTCCGACACAGATATGTAATAAATTTTCAAAGGTGCGCCGATATTAAATTGATTGAAATTGCTACCTCGCGGGGAAACACATAACACAATTATCGGTTTGCTTCAAGTCGGTAAAATTCACTAAAATATATTAGTTACTATCTCCTTCGCAAAATTATTAATTGAATTATCAGCCAATCTGAGCTTTAGAATTTCTTCGGCTACAGTTCCATTCTATTAGCATTTATTAACATGTTTAATTTATTATAGTTCTCAATGGCTCGGGGCGTGTTTGAAACTTTATACATTAGTTCGTTCTAGTTTGTGTTGGTGGATGTGGTCTTTTAAGAGTCTATATTTAGAAATGAAAGTAATTAATGGTCCCTTTATTAACCCCCGACGCAAAAATGTTATAAGTTTGACGTGTCTGTCTGTGTGTGTCTGTCTGTCTGTGGCATCATAGCTCCCGAACGGATGAAGCGATTTCAGTTTAGTTTTTACTTTTTGTTTTTCTGACGGTATTATTAATCTGAATGTCCTTATAGCCTCGTTGGACAAGTAAAAAATATCATTAGCATAAGCATAATCAGCCCATACCCAATGTTCCCACTGCTGGGACACAGGTCTCTCTGCGAGAGCAAGTAGGTTGTAATCCACCACGCGGGCCCAGTGCGGGTTGGAAGAGGTCACATGTCTTCGAAATTTTGGTTCTAGGACATGCCGATTTCCTCAAGATGTTTTCTGACACCGTTATGAGAGTTTTTAGAGCTCTGTGTGTTCTTAAAATTATCATCAATGATACTTAATTATTTAATGGCAAACAAGTCGGCTGTCCACCTGGTTACCGGAGCCGAGGCATTTTTACAATACAATAAGATGGCTTTAACACAAAGTTATGAAATTATATATGTTATGTGCCACTGGCACCCATAGCTTTCAAACTGGAACATAGCAACTCTGCTTCGCAAATAATAATTAATAATTAAATTACAAATTTACAAATAATAATAATAAGTAGGGAGATATATTGTAGTACCTATCCGGGCGAGGTCTTTCACAAATACGGTTCTACTACTAATAAATAATTATCAAGCAATATTTTAGGAAGCAGTATCATAACATAATTAAAAATCTCTGTTTTTGAATCCATTCTAAACTACGCAACAGATTTTGATGTGGTTTTCAACATCATTTAGAAAATTCCGGAAGGTTTATGTGTACAAAACATTATCAATTAAAAGACTAACTAGCTATATAAATAAATACAAAAACAAAAGGATATTTAGGTGTCGAACGACTGGTCCGCATCGCTGTCATCTGGAAACGTGCCCAGAAGGCTGGCAGCACTAAGGGTGCGTTTCCACAGAAGCGGAGCTGGGCGAAGCGGAGCAGAGACGTGCAGGAATCGACTAATCACAATGGTTGAAATCCTCATCGCGTCACTCGTCTCGTCTGTGATTGGACGATTCCTAGACGTCTCCGCTCCGCTCCGCGCAGCTCCGCTTCTGTGGAAACGCACCCTGATTCTTTAGCCGAAGATCGACCCCGCCCTCTGGTCACGTGATGTGTCGATCAGCCGGCGAGAAATTTCTTTATAAAACGCGCACTCGGGCTCCGTGACCCGAGCGTTTCGACTATTACTAACTAACTTAGATATAATTAAAAAAAACATGTTTAGTCAAGTCGTAAAAACAGCGCGGTACGAGGGCGGGTTGCTAGTTATTATTTATTAGGTAGTATTTAAACGCGAATAAAAAAAAATCTTTTTGTACCCAAAAATAATCCGAACTCCAATCAAAACACCACTTTTTGTTACGTATTACGATTCTGCTTGCATCTCAGTTCATTATTTTTTCGTTATTTGCTCTAGGTCACGTCTGGGATTTTGTCAAGCCGAATTTCGGTCCACCCACCCACTAACTAGCTTCTGGCTGGGCTGCCGAAGACCGAGCTGATTTGATCGGCCATTTCATCACCTAGTGTCTTGGAAGTTCCTGACTAAGATACAGGGATAGCAGGAATAGCTTTGGAGTGGATATGGCAGAAATTTAGGACCTTTTTTTTCCTTTAGTAGACTTAGTTACTCCTTTTTAAAAAAAACATCCCTATAGTTGAGTACAATGCTTCAATCTGTTTTTTTTTTAATCGCTTTTTTTTAAACTTTGAATTCACTTACTGCTGCACTCAGAGACTTCACTTAAAATTAATCAATCATTAACTTTTATTAACCAACATATCTTGGCACAAATGTCAACAAAAATGTTTTTAATCTGACATATTTTTGTTGACTGACTGCGTTCCAATTTATACTTGTCAATTAAAGTTAATGATTGATTAATTTTAAGTAATGACTGGGTACCGGGTTTGTCGTGTACCTATTAAACGCGGCCTTATTCTTCGTTTTACGTATAAAATAGAAAGAAAAAAAACAACCTGTTCTGCTTGTGTATCAGTTTTCGGTCTGTGAGTGATATTTTTTTTACTTTTTTTATTAATTATTTTTTTATACTTTTTTATATTCGGAACATTTAACTAAATTACACGTATCTGTGGCGAAGAGTATATTTCTTTTCTTTTTTTCGCTACAATAGGTAGAATTACACAGTGTGTGAGATGTTACAACATTTATATAGGTTCTCTATGTTTTGCCATTAGGCGTACAAATATTATCATTGTACGCATATGTTCTCATTGCCTTTTTACGAAGTCTACCATCCATGAACTAAGACTATCCATGACTTGTACATAACAGATAAATTTCGTTATTTAGGACATTCGATACTCTAAGCTTACGTTATTTTAATTTTCGGTTTTATGGTCGTTCGATATTAAATTTTCAATCTTTTGAAAATTGACATTTTAAACGTAGGTATTTTATTTTGCGTAGTATTTAAACGCAAATAAAAAAAAAAACTTTTTGTGTGGAGTATTATGTATATACGCTCTGGCTAATTTGCTGTGCAGTCAGTATTTATGATATCGTATTTTGTCGTATTCTTGTACCTAAAGGAATTTATTTGTCTCACATTAGAGTAAAAATGTAATGTAGTATTGATGTATATTTTCAAATTATGTGCCTGTACTAGTTTTGTTAAACAATTAATTTATTTGTAGTAAAATAATTCTTTGGATGTGAAATAAGTATATAAATGATGGAAATAAATTGATAGGTGATTAATTATTTGATGTGCAATTAATATAAGGGTATATTATATTTATGCTCACCAACTAAACACATATCTACACATCATAAACCCAAAATCTTTGTCTTAATATAGATTTCACAAGTATCTAAATTATAGGGAAGCACGGCACTATCAAGTCAAGCGTACTAGACCATTATACAAAAAAGATATAAACATCAAATTATAACAAAACAATAAAAATAAAATTTAAAAATCTACGTTTTAGCTAACAAATGCTGGGTATTTTATTATAAATATCACTGGTTTAAATAACTCGATTGAAAAGTTCCAAAAATAGTAACAATGTATTTCACCGTAACTATTTATTTTTACTGCTTTTCACGACAGATTAAATCGTTTTTCATATGACAGTTTTTCGAAGAAAATGAAGTCGAAGTTAATCTTTAAGTAATTGGTTGAGTTAATTTAGGTTATTAGATAATTTCTACTTGAATAGAAACAGGAAATTGGACGTAATGTGGGTGGAAGTCTATTTTTACTTGGCTACATATACAATAGGTATCATTGTCCTGTACAGGGTTTCAGCGGAATGCCACTGAAAGGAATAGTTTTTCTTTTATGAGATTTTTTTTATGCTTATAATAACTTTTTTTTTCTTGTTTATTCTGCTAATAGATTTCTTAAAGTGTATGACGTAAAAGTACATACCTACTCGTATACTACTGTTTGAAATAGGTATATAGAACTTTGGTTACGAATATCTATGGGTTGTATTTTTATTTTTTATTGTTTTGTTATTTTCTATTATTTATATTTATTGTATTATGAATGTGTTAGTTTCGTAATTTTAATGATTTCAAACACAATGTGAATTGTTCCTGAATAAATTGAATTGAATTGAAATTGAACCCTGTATGGTATAGATTAGTAATTAGTTGTTATTTTTGTATTTATTTAGAAATTTACTACTACTCATAAGAAGGCTCTCTGTTATTCATAACTGTCTGTACCTACTTAATTTACGATTTTTGTATGAAAATTTTAAATTCCAGGAATTCTATGTTCTGAAAATAACTTTTGTCGAAACGTTTTTTATAGAAAATTAATCTTGATATAGCTAGGCTTGATTATTTAACTAAAATAAAATCACAGTAATCCCTGATTGAAATGTCAATTTTCCTGCTAGTAATCCAACAGTCCGATTGCACCGAATCGTGAATCCGTAATCAAAGATTAACGTTCACGTTAAAATTGTTCGTCGATTTGCGATGGTTGGATTGCACCACGTTATTAACTTTAGCAATTGCAGGCACTGATTAGAGGTCCGCTGGCCAGCATTCCTGGTTCCCCTCTTATTTGAGTCTGTGACCGCATAATCAGTCCTTCTCCGATGACAGTTAGTCTGTCCACGTACAGACTTTGATGTGGTGAAACAGCTTTGGTTTGTGACTGTTGTGTTGTTAGTTTCAAGTTCTTATTGCCAGGCGAATTGCGGCACTCGAACGAGGCGATTTTCCCCTGTCATTGGACAGATTGGGATCGCTTTTCGTATGCAATCTGATTCGGGTGAGATGTTGGATTAATTTGGTGTTAACACAAGCCTATGCTTGATTGCATCATCTAAATCACAGAATATTTCCTAAAAACAACTATGATTTTTTTTTATTAAACAAGTCTTTGTTTAATAAAAAAAAATCATAGTTGTTTTTAATTTGACAATGAAGATTCAGTTATGCTACAAATTAATATAAAAGGTTTCTTAGTATTTTCACCCTGTTGTTTCCGGTTTCTCGTGAATTAGGGTTTTCATAAAAAAATACGCCACCAGTTGGCGCCCCTTTGGCATGAGAAATGGAAGACATTTCGACAATGAATTTAAAATATAGACGTTCATCATTCCTTTCATTCATTCGTTTTTCATACAGACATGGCCTAAAGAAAATATAGGCGCTTTGACACTTTTGACAGGTGCTCGGACCTGATGTCTCAGTGCTGCCACGTAGTGAACGTCATTTCAGAAAACCCTCATTGGAGGCGATTGAAGCACAATAAGTTAAGTGATGGGTTGCTAAAGCTAAGTGTATGTCGATATCATGATGGACAAATTCCTAGGAATGCTATAGCTAGAGGCAACATTCTAGGAAGAAGTAAACAAATATTGTTTAATTTAAGTATGTAGGTATCATGATGAACAAAAAATGTCATGAAGGACGGTATTCGTTTATTTATTGTGGCGAAAAGTCATACTAATATCACAAGTTCTCATTAGGTAGGTACCTATCTGAATGTTTGTAATTCTTCCTTCCTTGAAAACAAACCCTTCTTGAAAACGAATATTAGACCAGCAGAGTAATTGCCTAACAGACTTACAATTGCAACGTCTTTTATTTTGACAGTTCAACAACATTCATTGCGTGATTTGCGTTGTTGAGCAGACGAGTTTCTCAAACATACGAAGCAATGGATTCGCAATTCTTCGTGTAAGGGTGCGTTTCCACAGAAGCGGAGTTGGGCGGAGCGGAGCGGAGACGTGTAGGAATTGTCCAATCACAGACGAGACGAGTGACGCGATGAGGATTTCAACCATTGTGATTAGTCGATTCCTGCACGTCTCTGCTCCGCTTCGCCCAGCTCCGCTTCTGTGGAAACGCACCCTGAGAAAGGCTGACAAGCCGCAACAGCTTTTTATTGTGTCTTCTCACTCACTGGCGAATGATCTAAGGAAAGGCTGTGGCGAGAGAGTGCTTCCCTACCCAACCAATTCGTTCCACCTGCCAAAAATCTCTCAACTGGACATGAGTTGCCTTGGCGTACCTTTTATTTTTTTTTCGGGGGGAAACCTAGGAAAGGCACCCAACCTCTGGGGAGGGAGGTCGGGGAGTGTGGGATATTTATCTCACTAAAACCACCCCGGTGATCACCATCAGCACATAGGGGTGGTCCCGGTTCCACTTAAAAGACCAATTCCGGAACCCCCCTGTGCAACGCCTGTGAGGCACATCCCTGGGGACACTGTAAAGGGGCCTCCCCAGAGCCTCGCTATGCACGGCAGCACGTGACCACTGTGCCACTGTCTTCCCTGGGGTCACTTGGTGGGCGGACAGAGTCCCCACTTTGTGCGCCCGCGACCCCAAAGGTCCACCTACCTTGATTGGTAAGCGGGTTTCGGCGTATTAGGCCTTGGCTTACCTAGAAATCTTTAAATAGACTCCGGCCTCAAGTAGGCCGAAGCAAAGAAAACCTACTCAGGTGGAGTTTCACAGATGACTCCACACTGGAGTGCAGTTAATATGGTGCTGTCCCACAAACAATAGCGCACTTAATATCGTGTCCTGTGTGTCTTGTTGTCAGCACGCTACAGGAGTTGATGGACGCTACTGAAGGAGCCAAGCTCGTAACCAAATTTCTAGGCTGACTGTATAAAGATTGCCATTGACACGCTAAGAAGAATGGATTATAAATTTCTTTCAAAATACACAATTAAGGCCTACGCACACACCTCCTTCTGCAAAGCAGTAATGCTTGCGAAGTATGAGGCGGTACGCGTGAGGGAGAGGTAATCTCTCTGCGCCCTCACGCCCTTAGTCGCCGCAGGATACGCCCTGGGCGTCGGGAGTCAAGAGCTGACTCCCGTCCACCGTAGGCATGGGCTTGCAGACGGCGAGCAATGGGCAGTTCGCCGTCCGGTAAGGACCAGGCCCGGGCCGACGGCGCGTTGTGTTCCGCGCGCGCCTCAAAGAGATGTCAGTAACTGACGGGGTCCGCTAGGGCCGATGCCTGCCAGGGTTGCGGGTTGTTGGAAAGAGTTACCGTGACCCTTGGCACAGGCAACTGAAGGAACACGGGTGATCATTTCCCACCCAAAAAAAAAAAGCCTACGCACACCGGAAAAGGCAGGGCAAGGGAATTTGCTACTTGGCCAGCGCATATTTACTGGTAATGTCAGCGGGCTATTAGACACCGTGGCATGCCGGCAGCTACCAAGACACCCCGTGGCAGGCCGAGGACCAGCGCACACCAGTGACGACAGGGTAGGGGATTTCCAGCGGGTGGCAGCGAGGGCGCAAATGTTAGCGGACCTCAGCGCATACCGTAGCGTGCCTTGGTGTCCGTCAGCATGCCTTCGCGGCATCCTCTCTCGATGTCTTGGGGTCGATCTTTAAACATTGGAATCTATATCTTCTTACCACTAGATACGTATGAATTTACGTTGGGTAAAGATAAAATAATCTGCCCTGCCGTCCCCGATGTGTGTCTTTACTCGTGCGGTACTGTTTTTACTACTGAAACAATTATGCTTTCTTAGCGCTGTTAAGTATCTGTTTAGACCTACTGCCGTGTGATTCTGTAACCATCTCACCGTGAAAGCTTGGGTGAAGTGAGCGTGGAGTGGGCTGTCATTCACTAGGGATTAACACTATTAAGTGCTCACTTCACTTATGATTTCACGGTGAGATTTTTACAGAATCAACCGGCTGGTCTTCAGGTACCCGATACCTAGTAATATTTCTGCTATATCGTGATTCTTTTCACATAAAAAAGAACAGTACCCTCTTATTTATCTTTGGAAGTAATAATGACGAACCAAACGGTCGCCGATACATTGGTTAATCACACTAATATTATAAACGCGAAACTTTGTGAGTGTGTGTGTTTGTATGTTTGTTAGGTACTTCTTCACGCTCAAACGGCTGAACGGATTTGGATGAAATTTGGTACACAGATAGTTTATAACCGGGATTAACATAAAGGATACTTTTTATCTCGGTATTCCCACGGGATCGACACTTATGCGGGTGAAACCGCAGGGTGCAGCTAGTAACAAATAAGCTGAGGATCAGCGCGTCACCTTAATTATAGCAGACATTTACGGTCCCATAATGAGAATTACGACGCTGCTTACCTCGCGTATTTGACGGTAAATTATCCTTTTTATGTTGTTGATCATGACTGTATTAATATTATGAGGGGCAAAATTATGGGGAAGAATATTATGTTGCATCATGAGAATATTGTAGATATCTCGGTAGGTAAAGGTAAAATAGTCGAGTGTAGTATTTTTTATCTCAAAAAACGACGCGCGCTTTACTTGTGGTAAGCAAGCGTAGAAACGTGCTTTAGATGTGTGTGTAAGGGTTGGACTGCCCCGTTTGTTTTGTGGTCGCAAGCGCGACTGCTGAGCGTGGGGTCCTGGGTTCGATTCCCGGGTCGGGCAAAGTGCTATTGAGTTTTTTCATTAGGAATTTCTTAGTAACGGCCCTGAGTTTGGAAGTCGGTGGCGTAATACCGTCGTAGTCGGATCTCTCTCCGGTCGTGTCGGATTGCCGTCCCATCGGACTATGAGAGTGAGGGAAGAGGGAGTGCACCTGTGTCTGCGCGCACACTTGTGCACTATAAGATCTCCCGCGCCGAAGGCTAGTCTCCGTTGAGATTGACCGCCGTGGCCGAAATACGGTCTGGAGGACTATATATATATATTATGGACCTAAAAGCGGTTCATTAAGAGCCACTTTACGAGCAAGTGTGTTAAAACAATTTTATTTTATGTTTTATTCGTCATCTTAGTAGTCACCCCCTTTCTACTCGTAACAATATTATCATTCACACAGTCCATGATCGTTTCGTTGGTCTTCTCCTACTCTTATAGTCATCGACATTCATACTCAAAACTTTCCTCATGACATTTTCCTCATTCCTCCGTACCACATGCCCAGAAGAATATATACAGGGTTATCTTTCAAAGACCAGCCAAATGTAAGGATGTGGTACAGACTATCAAACTAAACAACTTTCTCCATGGGACCAATGTCGTATTCGCGAAAAATTTATCAGCTGTCCCTTAGAAAACTTCAATACCTACTCGACCTAAACGTATGGGATGGCTGAATTTTTATTCGCGAATACGATGTTGATCCCATGGACAAAATTGTTCAGTTTGATGGTCTGTGCCACATCCTTAGATTTGGCTGGTCTTTGAAAAATAACTCTGTATAGACCCGTACAATGATGAATATTTATAGACCTACCTTATTATGAAGTGTTCTTAGTATGTTCGTATTCATAGGTAACCAATTACGAGGCGTCTCCACTATGTGGTTTCCCGACTATGAATAATTAAATGGTTCAGTGGTGTCATCAAAAGTAACTTACCAAGCGGATGAATATCAACTTCCTTGTTTGTATGTTATGATTACATAATAATACAGCATTAGTTTTTTTACCGTCTCCAAATTTTTACAGGGTGTTCTACCCATGAATATGAACAACTTTCACTATGGAACCAACTCTGAGATCACGAAAAAACAAACAGCTATTTCATACATTTTGGTCAAGTGGGTATTGAACTTTTGTATTAAACAGATGATTTAAATAAGAAAAAAAACAGACATACAGTATAATATGTTAGCCTTTATTTCCATAACCAAAAAAAAATACAATACAATTTATACAAGTGGATTATTATTAACAAAATTACATTTAAAAAATATATAGTTAATAAACAATGTACACTTTTTTCTACAAAGTTATGGCCCTTTTTCGGGTACAAGCCTACTCCATCTTTCTCCAGGTTTTCCTACTTTTGGTTTTGACTGTCCAGTCTTTGCGTATGTTTTTTTTTTTAAGTTCATCTACCCAGCGTTCCAGTGGGCGTCCTCTGGATCTTCTTCCTATTGGTCCCGACCATGTCGTGGTTCCATGGGTCCATCTAGGGACAGGTAGGCATGCTACATGTTCTGCCCATTTCCACTTCAGACCTTGAGTATGTTCGAGGGCGTCTAGAGCATTATTCTCTTACGTACGGCTTCATTTATTTGTTTCTTTTAATCGGATGTTAAGGATGCGCCTTTCCATTACTCG
Organism: Eremobia ochroleuca; assembly: GCA_949629135.1. Classification (NCBI taxonomy): domain Eukaryota; kingdom Metazoa; phylum Arthropoda; class Insecta; order Lepidoptera; family Noctuidae; genus Eremobia; species Eremobia ochroleuca. The sequence goes on along the minus strand of OX451400.1, from coordinate 5,977,467 downwards.
TTGGCTCGTTTGTATTTTGTCCTTCGTCGCTTTGTTACATATCCAAGTCTGACTACCGTAGGATAGCTAGGGTATTAAGCAGGAGTCCATTAGTTTTTTCTTAAGGTTCGTGGGGAGTTTTGATTTTATAATTTCTTTTAGACTCCTGTTGTTGTGTCCTCATGTTTATTCTCCTTCCGATCTTATCTGGTATAGGCTTTTGAGTACTGTTTGTTGCAACCACAAAAATCGAGATATATACCTAATTATTATTAGCTTAAAATTATTATTATGGCAGGCCTGTAGGTCTAGTGGTCAGTGGCCCTGACTACTATACGCAAGGTCGTGGGTTCGATTCCCACCCAGCACAAATGTTTGTGTGACGAGCACGATCATTTGTTCTGTGTCTGGGTGTAATTTATCTATAACTAGCGACCCGCCCCGGCTTCGCACGGGTGCAATGCTGATCACTATCACTACATAGTATAAAACAAAGTCGCTTCCCGCTGTCTGTCTGTCTCTATGTATGCTTAGAACTTTAAAACTGCGCAACGGATTTTGATGCGGTTTTTTTAATAGATAGAATGATTCAATAGGAAGGTTTATATGTATATAATACATGCATAATATAGTAGAGAAACACTGATAATTTTAGAGCCATTATTTCTCTTAAAAAGTATAGGATAAAAATGGTTATTGTGGGTTATCCTTAAGAGATAGACATATGCCATCGCGGACTTTTTTGTAGACCTTTTTAAGGTGTACAATACTGTAGTACATTATTTTGATCTATCTGGTAGGGTTAAGCCAGCGTTTGCAATGTAAGCGCAAACAAATGTGTTTATTTACGACATCACATTAGAAACCTCTAAAATGATCAGTGTTTCTCTACTATATTATGCATGTATTATACATATAAACCTTCCTCTTGAATTATTCTATCTATTAAAAAAAAACCGCATCAAAATCCGTTGCGCAGTTTTAAAGATCTAAGCATACATAGGGACAGACAGCGGGAAGCGACTTTGTTTTATACTATGTAGTGATATGTATGTATTTGGAAACATATATGTATGTTTATCAGTTGTCTAGTACTCATAGCACAAGCTCTGCTTAGTTTGGGACTAGATGGCGTTGTGTGAAAGTTGTGGAATATATTATTATTATTATTTATCATTTATCATAAAGTAACTCCTTGTGTTACCATTTAAATCCTTCACTAATAAATGGTGGGAGGCAGACACTACGAGTGTAATAGACGTACCTCTATTTAACCCAAACCCTTCATTGATCACAAAGATGTCGGTCATATTATGGAATTACGTTAAAACCCGTTCATACGAGTACGTGGGCGTCTAAAAATAGGGTAAGGACTTACCGTAGTTATAAGTCAATGGGACTCATTGGGTGAGGACGAAAACATTATAATTTTACCCTTCGTCCTGAAAAACTATCCTAGGCAGATAAGGGTCCATGTCAGACGCAGGTGCTGAAAAAGGGGTCACATCTCATAATTTACCCTTTATTTTGTAAGTAGATAATTAACTTATTATGTGGGTAAGGCACCTGCTGTTAATACATGGCGGCTTTTAGATACATTGCTGTAGATTAGATACACTAGTTTATAATAGAAATGCATAACATGGTCTGATTTTGGTCGGCATTTCTATCAACTTTTACAATGTAAAAAACTAGTTATAGTGACATAACTAAAATAGTTGGACATATGGTATTGCAAAGAGGTGTAATTTAGGTGTAATTTATCTATAATATGTATGTATTTAGAAATATATGTATGTTTATCAGTTGTCTAGTACTCATAGCACAAGCTCTGCTTAGTTTGGGACTAGATGGCGTTGTGTGAAAGTTGTGGAATATTATTATTAGAGCTTATTGGAGATATTGATATGTTCTTTAATATTGTACAACATCTTTTTGTTCTGTCATCAATAGTTTCCGCAGCGCATGCGATGAAATACGTTTTATGGCTAATGTTTTTACACCTTGGGTTACATTATTGAAGTTTTAGTAGGGACCCCTAATTTTTACTAGTAAGTGAATTTTTTTTTTAAATCTGTCCAGTAGTTTTTGAGTTTATTCGTTACAAACATACAAAATACAAACCTTTCCTCTTTATAATATTAGTATAGAAAAACATATAGAATGAGCGGTAGTTTGTAGTTTTTATTATTAGACCCGCCGTCGATTCTGTAAAAATCTCACCGTGAAATCATAAGTGAAGTTAATCCCTACCATTAGGGAATGACAGAGCTCACTTCCCGCTCACTTCGCCTAAGTTCTCACGGTGAGATTTTTACAGACTAGCACTGCAGTATTGTAGGAAGTAAATTTTCACTTGTTACTTGTTGATCCATATTAGAACAGAATTGTGTGGAGAAGGAAGAGGGAGGGAAAAAGGAGGCCTTTACTTGACAATACTGGCTACATAGATAGACCAAGGCTACAGTCCGTCCGTCGAGCAAATGCGTTCTTGACACCCGTTTTAGACAGACGAATACATGTTTTGTGAATACGATCTTTATTAGTTACTAGAATTTGTCGCACTGACTGCTGTCAGGAACGCATTGTCTTGACGGTTGGACTGTAGGTTGTATTACTTAATATAATGTATGAATTGAGTAATATTAATGATTGCTTCCGGGATATTATGTAAACCTAGTAGATTTACATTTTCATACCCTTCTACTGCCTTGCTAGTTGGAGTCCAATAATATTTGGATAGGATTGCGTTCCAGGGCCTTCTTCGAACTATCTGCCCATTCATCCATCCTTGGGTAGTTATGTCGAATAAAATAGTTTATAAAACCAACCATTATTTTGCACTAGCGGTGCCCCGCGGTTTCACCCGCATAAAGGCTCCCGCAGATAAGCGCGACGCGACGGTGCGACACGATTCTGGTAGAACAAATTCCACGAAGTGTTCATAGAAATTGTTCTACTAGTGTCGCGTCGCGCTGTCGCGTCGCGCTTGTCTGCGGGAGCCTTAAGTCTCGATCCCGTAAGAACATCGGGATAAAAAGTATTCTATGTGTTAATCCTGGTTATAAACTATCTGTGTGGCAAATTACATCAAAATTGGTTCCGCCGTTTGAGCGTGAAGAAGTAACAAACATACAGACACACACACACACACTCACAAACTTTCGCCTTCATAATATTAATTGTGATTCTCGAGAAAAATTTCTCACAAAACATTTAAAAAAAAATTCTTTAACATCTGAAAGATATTGCTTCCTTACTCGAGACCACTGGTGGCCCAATGGTTACGATGGTGACTTACGAGCCGCAGATCGTGTGTTCGATCCCAGATAGGCGCTTTACTTTGTAAAAATTATTTTATTACCATTGCTCTCAAAATGGGGAAGAAAAATATCGTGTGTCCTAGAACCAAAAATTCGAAGACATGTGACATCTATTAACCTGCACTGGGCCCGCGTGGTGGATTACGGCCGACTCCCTCTCACCAAGAGGACGCCTGTGTCCCAACAGTGGGAACATTATAGGCTGATGGTTGTTTCTTACTCGTGACAACCCTAGATTTGAACGATGCTATATATAAATACATAAAAAGGCGACGAAACAGATTACTACATTACCCCGACGCTAGCCGACGTTATCGTAAATCAAAATCCTTTATTCAATTTCCGATTTATCAAGGTACTTATAAAGGCAAAAGATTTACCTTCTCGAAAAATGGTTACGTAAGGGAACTTGTTGAGTTTCACAAGTTTTCTTGACTTTCTATTGGTCGACGTCATTTATTATAAGCATAAAAATATTATGTTTCGAAGGTTTTCTGCACGTTGTTTTCACGTGTTTTGGTTGGTTAAGCACCGGTGTTTTTCAACATGTATTGGCAATCATATCATTTGGTTTTAATAGGTAAAAATACAAGATAAATATTTTTTTAAATAAATTCTTTTATGTTTGGTGAATGTGAAAACGTTGCAGGCCTTGTAGACTGTAGATTTGTAGACCATTTTCTAGTTTATTATGTAGCTAATACTTGTTGTCAGACCTACACTGTCATCGCCACTGTGCCACTGTGTTGGCCCATATTATATAACATTATTTTTAGTACACTGCAAACCTGAATATAGTTTGTTCATAATAAGTAACTGAATCGAGTCCAATGGTTTTTACACCATGTTATATTTTGTTCCAAAAATATTTAAAAAAGCTAACAAGTTGGACACCGAGCGACACTAAGTACATATCCGCAATCATACTCGTATGCGCACAACACAGCAGTGTAATTACGTAACACACTATCAGTAGCAATGGGTTTCATTTTGACAGTGCAACAACATTCATTGCGTTATTTACGTTGTTTAGCAGACACATTTTTCGAACAAATAGAAGAATGGATTAGCAATATGCTTCAAAATGAGAGTAATAGTGTGTTACGCAATTAGAGTGCAGGTCACAACCGGTCGGCCGGTGGCGCGTGTTAAGTGGTAACCAACTTTTTGTACGGACAATCAGGGAATATAACAAGCTTATAACTTCGTGATTTTTCATGATACAGTTTTGAAATTTTGTATATAGATTCTTTACATACAAATACTAGACACGTATTTCGGGTTTGCCATATACTAAAAATAATGTTGTATATTAACACTGTATTTTGAAAACATTGTGAAAGCCATTTACATATTTTTAAAAGAGTAACAGTGGAGTTTCTTGCCAGCTCTTCTCCATAGGAAACGACCAATTAGAACCGTGCACCTAGCTTCTGAAGTTTCATGAGTGCCCATTTAGGCTTATATGATATAAAATATTTTGATTTCTGATTTTGAAAGGAAACTGGCCGAATTTGTATGGGAATTGGTTTTGATATTTGTGTAGGAATACCTCATCGATACTCTTGTGCAAAGGGGCATCAAAATGTGACTCGAGAATTTTAAGTAAGATATACTTTTATACTGGAAGCTCTGAACCATCAGGCGTCAGCTCCCGCAAATCGATGCCGCCCCTTTTCAAATCGACTGCTCACGTGCAGAATATGGCGCGAAATTACAGCGCCATGTCACGGCGTTCACTGTACTAACTGATCAACCAATGAGAATTAAGTTACAGTTTGACCAATATTATGAAATCGGGTAGTAGTATTTTGATAATGTTGTCGTCTTGAAATTTCTTGCGACGACATACATTATAAAAGTATAACATAAAACATAACATCACGCTTGTATGGGTACACTGCTTAACCTTTAGGGGATTCCAAAGGATTATGGAGAGGTGTACGCATACTGCCTTCACACACACACCCATATTTCGCCAGGCTAAAAGTATCATCATCTGCCTAGCTTTTTCCCAACTATGTTGGGGTCGGCATCCAATCTAACCGGATGCAGCTGAATACCAGTATTTTTAAATGGATCGACTGCCTATCTGACCTCCACAACACAGTTACTGGGTAATACGATACCCCTTGGTAAGACTGGTTGTTAAACTTTCAGGCTACTACAAGTAAGCTACTATTACTACTACTACTCTACCCGTAACGATGTCCTCAATATAATGTCCGTGCAAAATGTAAGGCTTTAATTAATTCGGGTTAATTTAAGTGTCATTATCCGGGAATTCCCGGATAATGACCCTGGGGATTAAGTGGGATATAATAAACGAACTGTTTATGTGTACACATGTAAGTATATATCTTATAATGACGTGTCAACTAAATAAATGTTAGCACATAACTAATCGCAAGTTTATTTATCATGTCGTATGATATCGAATGTTGTAATTTTAGTATTTGTGTTTAAATAAGAAATTTCCCTTCCATAGTTTATGCTGAAGATTGCTTTAAAAATTTAAATTACCTGGGTATTATAATTTAGAATTTATTATAGACTAGCGACCCGCCCCGGCTTCGCACGGGTGCAATGAAGAAACACTGATAATTTTAGAGCCATTATTTCTCGTAAAAAGTATAGGATAAAAAATTGTTATTGTGGGTTATCCCTAAGAGATAGACATATACTATCGCGGACTTTTTTATAGACCTTTTTAAGGTGTACAATACTGTAGTAAATTATTTTGATCTATCTCGACGGGTTCAGCCAGCGTTTACAATGTAAACGCAAAAAAATGTGTTTATTTACGACATCACATTAGAAATCTCTAAAATTATCACTGTTTCTCTACTATATTATGCATGTATTATACATATAAACCCTCCTATTGAATCACTCTATCTATTAAAAAAACCGCATCAAAATCCGTTGCGCAGTTTTAAAGATCTAAGCATATATAGGGACAGACAGACAGGGAAGCGACTTTGTTTTATACTATGTAGTGATATTTACCTAGATATTTTTTTTTATTAATCTTAAACTGAATGTTATAAAGTCATTTTAATATAATTCTTTGTAAATTAGGGTAAAATTACAAAGACTAACACACAAACACACAATGACATTGACATTTGACATTGACTTTTGGCTAAATTATGTCTTTTTGCTTTTGAAATATCATCTCATTCATATTTTTCTCTTCTTGTCCCACACACTATTGTTTATATTTATTTTTTACTTCTCCTTTCGCAGGTCTGCTGGAAGATATTTCTTAAGAAATATGCAGTACCTTTGTACTCAAATTATAATTATGCCATATTCATATGTATTTTAATGTGTATAGATAAATAATAAAATTAACTAATAAATAAATTGGAAATGTTACCCCAATAAACTCCAAAATGCCTGTTGTTATGAAATGTAAACAGATTTCATGTCAGGTGCTGGAACCCTTGAATGTAACGTCTACTTACCACATGAAGGCAATAAAATGTTTGAGTTTGAGTCAACAGCTCACCTAACCTCACGGACAGGGGTACCTAAGTTTGTTTGTAGTAGTATGTAATGTTTTTTCTATGGGCCTTAGTTGCCTGAAATAAAGGAAAAAATAATAAAATATAACAAAGTATGTAGTTCATTCTTAGGTGAGTAGAAGGAGGGGCTTGTGGCTAAGTAATAACCAGTAGTGACCATTTTCACATACCAAGACACCTCCATGCCTCGGAAAGCACGTTAAGCCGTTGGTCCCGGCTGTCATTCGTGGATCTTTGACAGTCGTTACGGGTCGTCAGTAGCCCGAAAGTCTGACAACCAGTCTTACCTAGAGGTATCGTATTACCCAGTAGCTGGGTTGTGGAGGTCAGATAGGCAGTCGCTCCATGTAAAATACTGGTACTGGTACTACGCTACGACGCGGTAACTGCACCGTAAATTCAACAACACAACAAGCTTCCATAGTGACCCATAATATGTCCCGGCCAGCTCTAAAGAATAATCAGTAGGTATCAGTCTGGTTTTATACATTTTATATATTTACAGGGCTTTGGTTTTAACACATTGAACGCCATGGTGGTCACCGGTGAGCGACAGCAATTATTTTAGTTAATTCTTTGAATAGTAATAAGAAATAATTATTTGGAGTGGGGTTTTTGACTATTTTGAACTGTATGAGCCAATAAAATATAATGTGTAAAATTTGCCGAAATCGCGAATCTGCGTCAGCCCATATGGAAAGTTCAGTGGTGGTTAAATTAAATAAATAAATAAATAATTATTGGTAACAAATCCGTACATGTTTTGCGTGACGAGGCGTACAATTTTTTCTTTTCTATAAAATTATATAACAAACAAATAATTACTTCAATAAACCAAACAGTATACTGCCTTGCGATTCTGTAACCATCTCACCGTGAAAGCTTGGGTGAAATGAGCGTGGAGTGAGCTGTCATTCGCTAGGGATTAACACTATTAAGTGCTCACTTCACTTATGATTTCACGGTGAGATTTTTACAGAATCGACGGGCTGGATCACTAACATTCATTAATAAATTTTATGAGAATAATATAAAAGTTCCAGTATGTCAAAAGGTATCTGTCAAAAAGTAATTTATTTATGTTATAGTAACACTTGTCTGTTAATATATTTCGAATCTTATTTTAAAATTGATTTGTTTTCATGGTAATGGATTTGTAGTTAAGGTCTGCGAAAATTTTAATTTTTGCACGAGCAACAGGTCTTTATATAGGCACAGACGCCAGCACATCGAGCTACTACAAACTGTCTTTCTTGAATAGATTTCCAACTTTAGTGTTAAAGCATAAGGTTCAAATTTGATTGGGAAAATTTGACAGTTTCGGGTAGCTTGATGTGCTGGCGTCTGTACAATACAGGGTTATTTTAAATTGTCTAGCTAAACTCCGCAGACGCAATGGGTATCTACTTAAACATGATCAAATAAAGAAATCATTAATTTGAAATTTTTGTGGGGTCATCGACCGCAGTTATTGTAGTCACTTGAAATATTAGTTTAAAAAAACGTTTTGGTCTGTGTAAAATTCACAGACGTGAAAGATACCTATCGATATCTTAAAACAATAAAAACATAAGAAAACAAGTTTTCTCAGCTCATACTTACTTCAAGTAACAAGACCAGAAGGGGTCGGAGATCTCAAAAAAAAAACTTTACTTCATCGTGTTTAGTTAACGATACCCATTGCGTCTGCGGAGTTTAGCTTAGCAATCCTGCTATATACTACTTCTATGTGGAGTTTAATTTTAAATGTGAAAGTTGGTGAAGATGTTTAGATGTTTTTTACTTAATCACGCAAAAACTACTGAACGGATGTGGACAAAATTTGGTGCACAGATAGTTTATAACCAGGATTAACACATATTATACTGTTTATCCCAATATTCCCACGAGTTCAAACCCTACGCGGGTGAAACCGCGGGGCACTTCTAGTTTAAAATAACCCTGTATAAGGGTAGAATTCAAGGGGTGAATCAGTGGAGCAAAGATAACATCTTTCATTAATGATTAAGAGGTTCTTTGTTTTGTGCACGTCATTAATCATTAATTAATCGCCAGCAGACTGAGTAACGTGAGAAAGTTCACGGGAGACAACGCACTGGGCAGTTACGCCGCGGAGGTAAAGCTTGAGTTTCCTAAAAAAAACGGTCAATCAATCAATCAACTCAGCCTATCACAGTCCACTGCTGGACATAGACCTCTCCCAGACTGCATCACAACACCTTGTCCTCCGCCTTCCGCATCCAGTCTACAACAAAAACGGTGCCGCTATACAACAGTATCAAAAAAACAGCTGTCTGAGAGAGAAAAAAATTACTGTTTTTCATGGCGGCCGTGATAATATGACTGAATCCCTCTTCAGTTGTTATTCTTTTCTTTATTATACTTTTAGATACTTAGTTTAATCAATGATCTATGCCACTTCACGTGTCACGCTTTCTTACGAAACAAAGGCGTAACACAGCCGCCTCTGCGGGCCTAATTCCTAGTGCGTCCAATGATTTAGACGTGAATAAGTAATGTAGTTTTGTTCATGTTTCTTAGAATTACAATAATTAAACGATATTTTTGTTGATTTTTCGCCGGTTTGAGATTAAAATTGGATTTAAGAAAGTGATAATCAAATTATGTTTGAATTTAAGAGGCAATTTTAATTACGAAGTTCCTTCCTATTTTTATATCTTTGAACATTCAACATCGTCAGTTACAAGTCATAGAAAACTCATCAAAAATGTATTAAGTACCAATTTCATAGTTCGAGTTTTGGTCCAGAATTCGTCTGTTTCCTGCCAGAATGAAACAGCCTATGTCCATTTTAGTCACAAAAATATTCGTGTGCATTTCATATAGGGATTTAAAAAGACAGGAGAGGACATACAAGGATACGAAAAAATTGTTTAGTAAATGAACGTAAAGGACTAGGGAGGGCATGGTCTTTCGCATGCCGGTCAAATAAGCACTAGTTCTAACTGGTGCCTTGAGACAGTGAGGCGAGGTCGCGGCAGACCACGTAGGTGATGGTGGGATGAACTGGACAGATTTCGCCAAAACTGGAAGGAGGATGCGCGGGCTTGCGAACTATGGAAGGAGTGGAGGAAGGCCTTTGCCCAAAAAAAAAAATTAACGTAACAGCATGTAGAAGTAAGTAAAACTCTGATCTACCGTCACTCACAAATAATATAGCAAAAAAAAATCTATAGTAGGGATGAGCAAAATTGGTCTTGGTCTTGCAAAAAAGCAAGACCAAGACCAACACTATCTATACACTTATAGCAAGACCAACACCAAGACCGTACAAGCAAGACCAAGACTAAAACCAAGACCGAGTATGCAAGACCGAGACTAAATGAGCAAGACTAAGCCTAAAAATAACGGCTTCCGATAAATATATGAGTCAAAATATATGTAGCAATTTATACGTTCTTTTCGTGGAACGAAACGGTTTTTGTATTTGATATTTTCAGTTTGCTTTATTAGATTTTAACACTAAATATAAAAAAAAAATACTTTACCACTTTTTGAAAAAAAAAAAAAAGAATTGTGTAACTGTCCTCAGAGTAAATGTTTTTTGTCTTTATTTAGTGATGAGCAAAATTGGTCTTGGTCTTGCAGTCTTGGTCTTGATCTTGCAAAAAAGCAAGACCAAGACCAAGACCAAGACTATCTATACACTAGCAAGACCAACAAGCAAGACCAAGACCAAGACCAAGACTGAGTAAGCAACACCAAGACCAATACCAAGACTATCCCAGTCTTGGTCTTGGTCTTGCTTTGCTCATCACTAATCTATAGGTATACGTGCTCCACTCAGTCAAAGGGCTATCAAATTTAGAATAAGCTAATGGATAAAATATAAACATCATGTTATTCCACTCAAGTACTTTCAGATTAACCTTTAACCGACTATGGTCGGTTTATGTACGAACTTCGTAGAATTTCCTACGTTCAGTGAAAGTTTACAAATACTATAATAGCATTCACCGATCTGTCTACCACAGGTAGGTGAGGTACAAGTATTGCTGTTGTTATTTATTTAAAAAAAAAAAAAGGTTTTTACAAAGTAATACATTTACAAACTTATACAACGTGTAACGTTAAATGCGCAAAACCTGAACATAGTTTGATCAGAATGACGAGCAGAATCAATTGAACCACTTTTTAAAATAGGTCACATTTCTCAAAAAATCTTCATTAAAAACGTTGCCGTGTCTATTTATTAATAGGTCAAGCAAGCCAATGTCAGCGCGGCGCAGCGGCCCGGTGACGTCTCCTCATTCGGTAAAGCGTCGTCGCAGACGCAAGAAACGATCAGAATGGCCAGTAAAACTAAAACAGCACATAAAACCTTTACAATTTTTTTAATGACTTATTTTTTCTCTGAAATAGGTCAATTGAATTAAAAATCAGTTGGAGTGTCTGAGGTTTTGCGCATTTAACGTTACACGTTGTAAATACTTAGTAGTACCAGCTTCTTAACAGATTGGCTTAAATACTTATTTAAAAACTAGTTTCATTTACATGTTATAATTATGTATGTTATAATTAGTATGAAAGGTGCGTTGGTACCTACTGACATTATAACATGTGGCGACCTGCCTGAGCTAGGTTAATAAAAACCTGTGTTTCAGGCCATCCCCATACTAAGCGATCAGCTGATTATTTGTCCACAGTTAGTTTTTTTTTTTTTAAATAATACTATCCTACTTATAGTAGGTACATACAAATAAAAAATACCAATTTAAAAACTACATCATTATTGAGGTATTTCTAGAAGTCTTTCTGTGTCTGTGTAATCGAGTTTAATAGGAGACTATATAATATTGGACATCGCTCAAAAACATTGTGAATTTGTGAGGGATGTTGGAATTTTATGGTCAGAAATTGCTAACAGATAACTAAATCTAAACATCTAGGGAAATCGGAGAGAGGGAACAGTGGGAGTTATGAGTACTCCCAAAAAATATATTATTTTCAAAAAATGACAAAAACGCGCGAATCCGACTCGCGTTTGGCCGGATTTTTTATTTATCTCCCATAAAAAATCCGGCCAAACGCGAGTCGGATTCGCGCACGAAGGATTCCGTACTATTATCCATAAAAACGGCAAAAAAATCATGTCTATTGTATGGGAGCCCCCTTAAATATTAATTTTATTCTGTTTTTTAGTATTTGTTGTTATAGCGGCAACAGAAGTACATCATCTGTGAAAATTTCAACTGTCTATTACGGTTCATGAGATACAGCCTGGTGACAGACGGACGGACGGACGGACGGACGGACAGCGGAGCGGGAGTAATAGGGTTCCTTTTTAGCCTTTGGGTACGGAACCCTAAAAATCAGGAGGCAGGTGAAAATTTTGTAAAAATTAATAAAAAAGGTCTCCTTTAAATAATCGCTGAACAAATATGGTGATGTGACGGCAAGCCCTTGGAGAGAGCCTATAATATTTTTTTTGGATTGTCTATTCATGGGCGACTCAGCATGACTAAAAAACTAAAGCAGAGAAAAGAGAAGTATGTCGCTTGCCCGGAACAACTCCTTAGTAAAACCACGTGAATCCAATTCTGGATGATAGTCACTCAAAATTACACACAATAATGGTAGAATATATCTACCTACGGGCGTTCCAGATTCAAGTCAGTATTATATTAAAGTTCACCAGAATTTCGGAAGACAGTCTTCAACACACCTAAACACTGTAAAACTCCCATTTAACACAATAAGTAGGACAAATAAACATCAATTTAATAGTAGTCCCGACAAAAGAGAAGCAGTGTAGGGTGACCGTGAGATCGGAACTATTTGAGATAAGAGTGGCGTTCCGTGTTGCGTCCCCTCTAATATATGGGTGTCCATGAGGCACTGAAATGGATGGACCACATATTTTGGTCAATTGAAGGGAAACAGGAAAAGGCTGGCCTGTGTATTCAGTTACCAATAGTTTACATTTATTTTATTTACACGATTAATTTTTATTTGTAACTTTTACAATATTTAAAGGTGCTCCCTCACCAGGAGCATTCGCGTGTAATGTAGCTGTTGTGAACTCATACTCCACAAATACACGTAGCGATATCTCGAGGCAAAGAGCGCCAGCATACGCTACGTCATTACTTATCTCTCGATCGTGATTGGTTTTACCAAAAATATTGTTCCCTCACCCCTCTCCTTGAATATTGTAAAGAAAGATGGCTAATATAGAATTTGCTCGTTAAACCTAACGCATCGTATTTTATTATAATAATCCTCAACACAATCAAATATTAAACCTGAGTTTACACACACCTCAACGCTGCTCCTACAGTAGTATTACAGATACGACTTTGAACATTACATTATAATACTACCTCCGTGACTGATGAGAATTCGCGTGTAATATAGCATTACAGATTCGACTTTAAACATTACATTACAATACTACCTCCCTGACTGACGAGCATTCGCGTGTAATGTAACATTAGAGATTGCGGGGCGGGGAGTGCTCCGCGGTTCGCTGGACGCATTTAATTACAAGTGGACCGCATTGATGTTACAAGTTGTATCAAGAAATTACATATTGTATCATTACAAGGTGCGCATTGTAATGCTCGGTTCTCCTCTTTCACTGATGTAGGTAATACTCGTTTTGTATCATTACAAGGTGCGCACTGTGATGCTCGGTTTTCCTCCCTCACTGATGTAATGCTCGAATCTGTAACGTTACATTACATGCGAATGCTCCCGATGAGGGAGCACCTTAAGACAACCAACTTTTTACACTAGATACTAAATTAAATGACTAACTAACTATACAAATTAATACAAAAACAAAAGGACACTAAATTTAGGCGTCGTAACAGGCCGAGACGGAGATGGAGGGATGAGCTCGTTCAACAAGAACTAGTCCTTAGCACATCTAAACAGAGAGAAGTGGAAAGAGAGTAGGGAGGCATTTGTCCTGCAGTGGGACATCACAGGATTTTATTGAGTGTACCGGAAAGTTCTGTCGGTTTTTGTAAATAAAACTCGTGGTTAGTTCTTAAAGAAATTATTTATATTTTAATCTCACATATTGTCCCTGATTTTCTACTACACGTTCAGATACACACTCGAGTCCAAAAACACTACACAAATTTCTACAGGCTGTAGCAGCATTATTTCCCTTCTGGAACTCATAAAGTATACAATGCCTCAAATGAACTTTATCGTTGGCACTCATTTTGACACTGCGGCTACTCAGAAGTGAATGACAAATTATTGCGCAATACGTGTATTTATAGTCCGTAACCCAGAAATTATGACGCAATATTATTCAGTACTTTTAACGTATTGGTATAGAGAAAAATTCGAAAAAATTCTATGTACTACCAAAACCGACAGAACTTTCCGGTACACCCAATAATATAAAGTCAAATTTGTTTCTGGGTGCCAAAGAAGACCGCATTAAAAAAAAATAGCCAACCGTAACATAGTGGAAAAAAAGCCTAGGAAAATTATGAGTAATTAACAGTTATGATGTCTAGTTTCAGGCTAGAACAAACACACATGTGGGTCTAGCCAGACAAATAATAAGAATTCCTTCTGGCTCTATCCTAATTAGGTGGTAAACAATATATTCGCGTTACAAAATTTTGCTAATTATAATGCCCTCATAATCAGAGAGTTTATGAGAACAAAGGAATCTTACCCAGATTGTTTAGATCATTTGAGTAAATATTTACAATAATATTCATTCATGACAAGTATTATTTGTCTTCTTCTTAAATATTTTTTCCTTACTATAGAGCTAATGTTATGTCCAAATAAATTTAATTTGCTTAAAAAGTAAAAATCATGCAATCAAGGGTTAATTTTAAGTAATGACTCTGAGTACCGGGGTAAGGTGTGCGCTCTGTCTTAGCATAAGGATTATGATATTACGAACCGATTAGGAACTAGCCTTTAGAGCGGATCTAACATTGAACTAAATAGTTAGCCAGGAAGGAAATAAGTCAAACAGGAGCTCAATTAAATTGAAATGAAAGCGGTTCGTAAAGTTTAACGTTCATTCATTGTTATTACGAGTACTTTGTAGTCAGCACGTACTTATTAGTTTAGTGAACGAATCTTTCTATTTTTCGTAATCTTTCTATTTAACGTAGCGTAGACATTTTTCGTCGGTTATCACAAAAAAAAAAAACCTGATATTTCATAGAAAAGTGTCGGCATAAAAAGAACTGCAATTTTTTTTTTTATAACCGTCGAAAAGTTTTTTTACGAGTTGGATAAGAGTTTCGTAGCCAAAGTTGTTTAAAATGACGAAGATGATGATGACGGAGATGATGTCAAGGTGATGATTCTGCCCGTCATTTTATATTTAAAAAACTGAAGTGCTACTGGACTTTTGTTGCTGATGTACTAGTTCGGGGTTCGTGTAACGCGTTCAGTTTCGCTTTCATACGAAATAGCTACCTACTTATGTGGTGCATTTTAATGTTCCATTCTCACTGCCTCTTTTCAACCAAACCAGCGATATCACAAAAAAAAAAAAAAACATATAGGTAAAAAACTTCAATATAGTTTTTACCAGGTGAATATATTTTTAAAAGGACAGGACAGGACCTGAATTACTGCTTTTCGTTTTATGCGCATATTTTACCAACCGGGTCATGTGGGACGCGACGCGCGATTTTAGTCATTAACGGTTCACTGAACAACACAAGCAATAAACCGGTACCGGTCGGAGCGGCAGTAGGCTCAATATACGGAAGTATTTAGCTTTAATCCGCCCGCGTAGTGCAGTTTGTTTTATAAAGCGCGTTTGAGTGCATCGCGGATCTAGAGGCCCTAAATTGATTTCTACAACGTGTAACGTTAAATGCGCAAAACCTCAGACATCCCAACTGATTTTTAATTCAATTGACCTATTTCAGAGAGAAAATAAATCATTATAAAATTGTAAAGGTTTTATGTGCTGTTTTAGTTTTACTGGCCATTTCTTGCGTCTGCGACGACGCTTTATCGAGGGAGGAGTCGTCACCAGGCCCCTGCGCCGCGCTGACATTGGGTTGCTTTACCTTTTAATAAATAGACACGACAACGTTTCTAATGAAGATTTTTTGAAAAATGTGATCTATACTAAAAAGTGGTTCAATTAATTCTGCTCGTTATTCTGATCAAACTATTTTCAGGTTTTGCGCATTTAACGTTACACGTTGTATAGTGTTTGGTAAATGTGGTTTTATCAGTGTATCGTGTGTTTGTGGAAGTTAAGAATAATGAGTGTTCTTGTGTTGATAGCATAATCAGCCTAAAACATCCCCACTGGTGGGACACAGGCCGCTTCCTCTCTGTGAAAGGTAGTGGGCCGTAATCCACCACGCGGGCCCAGTGCGTGTGTCTAAGACATGCCGGTTTCCTCATTATGTTTTCTTTCTCCGGAGGGTGGTTGGTTATTAATGATAAATTTTTATTTAGATATCGCAGAAATCCATAAGGCCACCCATTGCATATTTTGTAGTGTTTGATATATTCTTTGTATTGTATTTTTATAGTGTACAATAAAGTACCTATATATAAATAAAAATAAAAAAAACGAGCGAGCCTTATAGTAGTCGCATATGATGTGTAACATCTGACATCTCACCTTGGTAATGAGCAACATTAACATTATATCCTGAAAAAAATGATTCAGGTATTAATTTGAAATGATTTTTCGTAACGAAGAATAATTCTTTTTGATAAAAATTGTATTTTATTTAATTAACACTAGGAGATTTAAAATTATATATCACGGGCGCTTATTGGTCAAATCAAATAGATCGCACATCTCCAGCTTCCTGTTACACACTTCCGTTTCTTTTCACGAAATTACTTCCACAGATTGCAGGAAAGCGCGATGAAAGATGTTACACATCAACAAACATAACATTTTACATACCTTTTATTTATATAATTTACAGCAAAGTTTTATAGAGGATATCACTACTAACATCTATCTCCTCGAGCTCTACAAACTATAATAGAATGGGGTTTTGAAATTTTTTTTTTACATAATCGGACAACTTTGCACATGTAGATGAGATCCCAGAATACCAATCGCATTAGTGCCATTCCCGTGGCGTAATGACGTCTATTTTCGAATGTCAATTCAATCAACTCAGCTTATTGCAGTCCGTCACATAGCCTATAACCAGCTGGTGATTAAGACACTTCCAACGATACCTCATTTGTCAAATTTTGACAAGTAGTTTAGAAGTTATGAGGGGTCAGATGAACATTCATACATATATATATAATTACATACATACCCGTCAAAAATAATAACCCTCATTTTTCATTCGCCGTAGTCGGGTAAAAAAACAAAAGTCATTTATTCAAACTATACTCTGTCCAGTATGTTAACCGTTTTTTAACAGCTGCCTTAGAACGTAACTATTTCAGATTACGTAAAACTTAACTTTAATTGATTTATCTTATTTATGACATCTTACAGACATTAAAATACCGTACGTGTATCAGTTTTGTTGAAAAAAATATAATTGTTTGGCTGAATATCATACAGGCCGCTAGTTGAACGGCGCCGTTTAGTTAAAAGGCTAGGCAGTTAACTGAAAGGCTGATTAAGCTAGTTGGCTGCGACATATACACTACAACACAATTAATACGGCGAACCAGTGGATATTTTATTTTTACGCATATTTCTGTTATAAAACCTGCAGAATGGAAACTAAAGTCAACAAAGCAGCTAATTTTTATTGTTTCGTATTTAATCATAATAAATACAGACATACAAAAAAAAACTTAAATAATCGAATATTTACGTTGCTGCAATCACTAGTTCCACCTGGGGCATTTCACGTGAAGCGGACAGGAAAAAAATGTCAGGTTTTGGATTTTGTTCATAATTGGGTCAATTGCACTTCCATGGGACCTGAATAAACGTACGTCATTAGTTTTTTTTTTTTGCTTGTTTACGAATTTATGCGACTTCAAAGAACTTTGAAAATTTGAGGAACTGATTTTTTGATAGCTATTAATGAAGTTAACCAGATGAATTGAGCTATAAGTAAACAGTGTTCATTTGAGAATATAATTTTTTTTCTTAGAAATGATTCAATTTTGTTTTTTTTATTTTGTTTTTTCTTATAGTAAACCGGAAGATACAATTAAAAACCTTTTTTTTTTCAACTTCGCATTTTTTTATATTTTTACCTGAAAACATACCTAGTATTATAAAAATATCACGTGAAACATTTCAGAATGGTATCTCGATTCGTTTAGAAGATAGATGAACTAAAGTACGAAGGTGCCGTATGTCACGCAGTACTGGGCGGTTCCTGAGTGTGGAAATCTTACTCGCCAACGCAAGAAAACGATTCATGTCATTATAAAATCAAATGCCCTAGTGCGCGTCCTAGTGCTTTAGCTAGGAAGAAGAAGTAGCTCAACAAAATCCCCAGCAGCACAACTGTCTGTTCAGTTAGAAGAATTGATTCTATACAATAGTATATGATACACTAGCTAGCTAGCTGCACCTAGACATATTTCAATGTGAGAATATCACTACCTAAACTAGGAAACACCTACTAGACTCTATACCTATTTGCCAATACCACTTGTGATACTAGATAACACTCAGGTGAGGATCCGAGGTTAGACGTTCAAAACTTTAATAAAGCTAGCACAGTGGTATCGCGTTACGAAGTTTCACTACCGAAGTATCGATGACCGAAGTACCGAAGTACCACGAAACTTGAACTTTTCACGCCAACCTTTCGAACCACCTTCAGTTTTCTTACGAATAACCTTAGTGCCATCGGATTTTCGACTCTGTTACGTTAACACTTTGCGGGACTCTTAACGCCCCTCGACGTAATAAATAAAAATTCTATTGTCTTCTTCATATTCTAGTTTTACAAAAGATTCGAAAGTGCTACCTATTGTTCTCGTTCAGGTGAGATATACTAGTTGATTTACTCGTGTTACAAGTATATGCTGTAGTCTATACAGGGTGTCCCAGAAGTCGACTTCAAGCCGGAATCGGGTAACAGGCCAAGTCATAATAGTTGTAATAATAATACATTTATTTGTTCACGTAACTAGGACTCACTGTGTTAGTAAACTTAAAAACTATGTTAGTTTATTTTATTAACATTTAAATTTATTTCATCCCATGGGAGATGGCACTGCAATGATTTATGTATTTGCAATCAAGCCTGCTAGCGAGATATCTTTAAGATATTGTTGGAGCTGGCCCGCACTCTGCGCACCAGGGATGCACACCTCATTCGCACCGTTGCGTAAAAGCAATTTATAAGCGCGTCCGCGAACAGCGTTGTTGTATTGGACACGAAGAGCGTTGTACGACCGTTGGGTATATCTAGCCCGCAGGCTGCACGTGTAAAACGTAACATCGAGCATTTCTTTTAAGCGCACTTCGAACAAGACGTTCGATGTTTTGTTACAACCTGATTTTAAAACCCAACGAGTGTATTGGAGTAACATTTTATCGAGCAAAGGCACAAGCGATCAAGAGCGCACAGTCATCAACAATGAACGCAAGGTATAAATAAATACTACAGGTAAATGCTCACTCGCCGTGAGCATAACGTCGAGCGCAGCGTCGAGCATTCGCAGAAACGTTACATTACTATTACGATGGCAGGCCTGTTGGTCTAGTGGTCAGTGGCCCTGACTACTATACGCAATGTCGTGGGTTCGATTTCCACCCAGGACAAATGTTTGTGTGATGAGCACGATCATTTGTTCTGTCTGGGTGTAATTTATCTATTATATAATATGTATGTATTTAGAAATATATATGTATGTATGTTTATCAGTTGTCTAGTACTCATAGCAAAAGCTCTGCTTAGTTTGGGACTAGATGGCGTTGTGTGAAAGTTGTGGAATATTATTATTATTATTACATGGAAATGCTTTTGCCTGTATTATAACCATTCATAAGAACGTTACATTACACGGAAATGCTCGAGAAAAGGCTCTAGTGTATACTCACCTTTCGGATGAATGTAAAAAAGAATAAGATGATTTTACGTTTTCACACGTGATTACGGGAATGTAATAAGGGATTTCCTTGTGATTTTGTACTTGACTTTTTCCTTTAAAATGGCCGATTTTCTTGCAAGTCGGCGTCGGTCGGGCCGGCACGAGTCAACCATGGATAAGGCCGAAGCGTAGATAGTGAAGTTAAGTACCTATCATAAACATATCTTCAACGCTTGAACTGCGGGGTAGTTGCGTAACACACTATCAGTAGTAATGGCTTTCATTTTGATAGTTCAAAAACATTAATTGCGTTATTTACGTTGTTGATCAGACAATTTTTTCGAACATAATATGAAGAAATGGATTAGCATTTCCTTCAAAATGATTCAGATTGTGTTACGCAATTAGGGTGCAGATTATTCTATTTATAAAACCATCCACAATTTGTATACATTCAATAAAAAAAGCGACAAAGTGCGAGTCGGACTCGTACACGAAGGGTTTTGTACCACAAGGCAAAAACGCCGAAAAAAACAAGTTTTTGTGTATGAAGACAACAAGAGATTTTTGTTGTTATATTTATATTTATTTTTATAGTAATATATACTTATACAACATTATTTCTAGTATACCTATGGCAAACTCGAAACACATGTCTAGTATTTTTATGTAAAGAATCCATGTACAGACGCCAGCACATCAAGCTACCCGAAACTGTCAGAATTTCCCAATCAACTTTGAACCTTATGCTTTAGCGATAAAGTTGAAAATCTATTAAAGAAATCTGACAGATTGTAGTAGCTTGATGTGCTGGCGTCTGTACAAAATTTCAAAACTGTATCATGAAAAATCACAAAGTTATGAACTTGTTATGTTACCTGATTGTCCGTACAAAAAGTTGGTTACCACTTAACACGCGCCGCCGGCCGACCTGTGTTGTGCGCATATGATTGCTGATATGTACTTAGTGTCGCTCGGTGTCCAACTTCCTACCATTTTAAATATTTTTGAGAGAAAATATAACATGTTGTAAAAACTATTGTAATCGATTCAGTTACTTATTCTGAACAAACTATATTCAGGTTTGCAGTAAACTAAAAATAATGTTGTATATTTGTTGTTATAAAGGCAATAGAAATACACATTATGAAAATTTCGCCTTTTACCTACCTGTTACGGTTCATGAGATAGGTACAGCCCGCTGGCAGACAGACGCACGAACGGACAGCTGAGGCTTAGTAATAGGGTCCCGTTAGTACTCTTTGGGTACAGAACCCTGTGTATGGAACAATGTGCTCAACCTAGAACCTACGTACCTATTCTGTGAGCTGCAATGCTGTTTTTCGAAACCACCCTTTCTTCAAATTTTAATATGGGTTTAAGAAAACAGAGCATCAGATCCACATGAGATATGTCCTCATATTAAAAAGCATTCATCACGTTTATAGGTTTCCGTATTTCAATTTCGAGTTGAACCTTATTTTTATTTTCCAATCATGATGGAATTTCATTTAACATGTCTGTTCGCAATCATATTAATGTGTCACGGAAATTCAAACACTACGGTAAATATTCTGATATGATCGAAAAAGTACAAAGAAAATTTTTAAAGGGCCATGCATTTTCGTTGCTATCGTACTTATGCACCCTATAATGACCTTTTGAAGAAATACAATCTGCAAAGTTTTAAGTTAAATTATGTTGGAAACGATGTTCTTGTTTGATCTGTGCAAAACTTATGATTGTATTGATATTCGCAACAAGATTAGCTATGTAGTACCCAGATCAACGATATACCGTGGGGTGCGCGCGAGACCTTTATTTGCACACAGAGAGAAAATTCTTAGAACTGTAAAGTGAGTGCAAGTGACATCTACAGAAAATTTTCTAAGTGAGATTGGGAAAAATTCACTATTTGTCCAATAAATTTTCACCCTACGTGAGACGGTCAGTAACATCAAGGCGTTGCTGGCCTTCCTTGAGGAGCTGGGGTGGATCGAATGATCGATTTTCCCGCATTGACGTGGAGTTGCGGACACCAGCCCGTATTACCTATTACCTACTGTGCTAGCATGGTAATATTTCCATTACCACTCAAATGCACTCAGATTATGAGACAGCACAGTAATTTTTCTAAGATTTTTCTCTCCGTGCAGTAAGCTTGTCGTACAAACGCAGGCTTGCGAGCAACTTTACGCCGCCTTACCATTAAATACAATAAGATCTTTGAAGACATCGACTTCTTTTCTGACTCTGCTCAAAAATTTAGAAGTCTTATCCACAAAATGATTTAGGTTTTAATGGTTAGTTTGGTTTAATATTAACTCATTCTCTCTCCCTCTCTCATTCTCTGTTGTTTGCATAACTATCGATGTTTAAGTTAATTACTAACTACTTTTATGTTTTAACAGCTTAGAATAGCACACTGTTTTATATTAATTTTAGTATGTTGTGGAAAATGTCGTAGGTTATACATTTATAATTCTTCCGTATTTCTATCTAAGTATAAGATTTTAATGTATTACTGTTTATTTTCCCGAATAAAATAAAATAAAAAGACACAGCTAATCAAATCAATGAAAATAGTAAGTGTGTTTGTAGTTATATAGTACCAATTCCTGTCCTGGTGATACCTGCCTTCAAAGATTTTGCGAATGCAAGACAGATCTACACACGACGACATATCAAGTTTTGCATGTCCAGTTTAAGCTGACCTCGCATTGTGTATGCTTTTCGTGCAATGAGAAGTCAGCTTATACTGGAAACTGCTTGATATCTCGTCTTGCGTACTAACAGCAACGATGTACAATCATGTCCAGTCATATACCTAAGCCAAACCAGTCCAATGTCAGATACTGTCCGACGTCTTCGACAGGAAACATGCACACTTGCGACCACCCACGACATTATGCTTCATTAATCGGGACAACTACCAACGAGCGAATGGCTACAAGATGGTCGTAATCTCAGCAGCTGTCGAATCTCAAACGTAAAGTGTGTTCTTCTTTCGTTGTCTTATTTGGTAAACAATTATAGCGTACTCTGATATCGATTTTGGGAAAATTCATGTGATTTCTTTTATTGTAAATTTAATTATTGAATCTATTTGGCTGCGGAAAACCTGATGTGGCAAAAGTATAATTACCTTATCGGTAATTAGATTTTCGAGCAGTTTTGGGTTGAAACCCTCGGGCTGTGGGTTCCGAGTGCTCATGGGTTGTTCAATGAAATCTCCAAACGGCTGGTTGACACTTCCCATGATCCAAGGGGGTTTTTACCTTGGCCTTACTTAAGTATTGTATATATATCTCTTGAATAAATTACCAGTTAACAGCGATGGGGAGGAATTTTTAGACGTCATATTTTAGTTTGTTAATAGTTATAGTAAGGTTAGGATATTATATTTTTATTATATGTATTACATAATAGTTTGCTTAGATTTGAAGTTTATTCAGTGTATTTATTCAGTAGCTATTTGTTTCTTACAAATATAAAGATGTTCTTAACTGTCTCGAAGTGTGTGATTGATGCGAAAACTCGTGAGTTTTGATTTTCGTTCCGTGTTTGTTTACCAATTAAGACATGTAAGGTGTACACACTGTAGTTGTGTTGGCTGCAATACGGCTGGATATTTGACGCACTCGAGCGATTCGATTGTTGTATCTCGTGTCTGTTTAGTGTATCGAGATGTGAGATATTGGCGTGAAGTCACGTGACGTCATGTCTTAGTTTAGATACGAATCATCTGCTTGCTGTGGGAAAGGTCTTAAAGTCATCCACTTTTTAGGAGCTGTGTTTAAAAAAATACATTTACGTGTATTTTAGCTGCTTTTACGTAAGGCTCCGTGCGCGAGAAAAACCCTCTTTTGTCGATTTCTTATCTTATTGTAAGATAGCTTGATAAATAATCTAAGCATTAGTTAATGCTTATAGTCACACGTAGTTACGTGTGACTATAGAAGTACCGTTTTCGTGGCGCTAAACTATTCGTATCAGTCACAGCACCTGTTAATATTTTCATCACTTTTGCACTCTGGAAAATATAATTTATTTCGCCTTTGATTTACTTAGTGAAGATATTGTAGTATCATAAAATAAAATTTGATGATTCTATTTCAAGAGCTGAAGTTTTTATTTTCAAAAGAATTGCATATTACCTACTTGCAAAGCAATGCTTACTGTAACTTTACACATGGTAAATGTTTTAAAAAGCGGGAGGAAAAATATTACTCATACCTACTTACCAAAATTTCAAACACATTTTTCAGAATCTATCTACGCGAAATATTACGAAACCTTTTGGAGGTAACAAAGGACTTAGAAATCGCGTGCATTAAAAAAAGGAAAGTCACCCCTGTGAAAGATCCCTGTGAAATAGAAATTTCAAGAACTCTTTCGATGCAAAATTTTAAGCGAACCAAACGCAATTTCAGTCTCATTTTTTGCTGAACTAAAAAATACACTTAATTCTTGCCAATAATGTAACGTAAGATTTTTTTTCTTTTTTAAATTGTTTTTTTTTTTAAACGTTGCCCCACACTAGGAATTTCTCCTGTATTGTGGGTGCATTTACAAACATTTAAACTCACATACACTTGACAGCCAGACCCGGAACAACTACTTGTAGGTCATACAAATATTTGTTCCGTGCGGGAATCGAACCCGCGACACGCAGCGCAGCAGTCAATCGCTTAACCACTGCGCCAACCGTGCCGTCAAACGATTGACTTCATCATCATCATTTCAAGCACCTCCACTTCGACGGGTTTTGTGCTTCTCGCAGCCAACAGTTTACAGGATTCTTGCAGTTTTCATAAGGACTTCGGTCCATCTTGTGGGAGGCCTTCCAACGCTACGTCTTCCGGTACGGAGAGATGATTGATTTTCCCAGGAATATAGAAGTATGAGGTGATAATTTATACTTGCCTACTCTCAATTGCACAGTACAAGGTGTTTTTTTAACCTTTAAGTACCGACGTGCGGTCTGACAGGCCTCGACAGCCACTTGACATTCTACTTTACCCCTTTCCCCGCTGAATTCCGATCCCTGCTTTTAAGTAGCTGCTGGCTTCTTAGGCCTCACGTCGGTACTAACGTCACAAAAAATGCACGTCGGTGCTTATAGGTTAAGGAAGAATAGAATTTTTGACTCGTCACAAAGTAAGCCACGCATTTAAAATATTTAAATATCTTAGGTTCATCATCATAATCATTTCAGCCGATAGACGTCCACATAGGTGCTTGGGGGAGCCAGCACCTCCACTTCAACCAGTTCTGTGCTTTTCGCAACCAACGTGTTCCTGCGGCCCTCACAAGGTCGTCGGTCCACTTTGTGGGATGCCTTCCAACGCTACGCCTTCCGGTACGTGGTCGCCATTCCAGACCCTTTCGGCCCCATCGGCCATCTGTTCTGCGAGCAGTGTGCCCACTGCCACTTAAGTTTGGCAATTCTTCGGGCTATGTCGGTTACCTTGGTTCTCCTGCGGATATCTTCATTTTTTATTAGATCACGCAGGGAAACTCCAAACATAGCCTTCTCCATTTGTCCTTTGGGTGACTTTTAGCCTTTTAATTAGGCCCATGTTAGGTTATTTAGTAGTAAATTGGTACTATTATCATCTATCTTCGGACCTATCTACATACAGACTGCCGTTTTATTGGCGACAATAATTTAACACATGTAAACAGTATCTGAGTTTCGTTTTATGAAGATATTTTAATTTCATTAAGAGCTGATTTTTCCATCGACAGATAACTTTTATTCGAGGAACAAAATTTACGTTTGACAGTTTTTGTATGAAATACGAGGCGCCCGTGGCTAAATAATAACAGCCGCACAGATCGATCGATCAGGTTAAGCTACGCTTGCCGCGGTTGGTCTGTGGATGGGTGACCATCTTTACATACCGAGACCCCTCCGTGCCTCGGAAAGCACGTTAAGCCGTTGGTCCCGGCTGTCATTCGTAGATCTTTGACAGTCGTTACGGGTAGTCAGAAGCCTGAAAGTCTGACAACCAGTCTTACCTAGGGGTATCGTATTACCCAGTAACTGGGTTGTGGAGGTCAGATAGGCAGTCGCTCCATGTAAAATACTGGTATTCAGCTGCATCCGGCTAGACTGGAAGCCGACCCCAACATAGTTGGGAAAAGGCTAGGCAGATGATGAGTTTTTGTATGAAATAACTGTCAAAATTTCCAAATTATTCCTCGAGTATAGTTATCAGATGATTGAAAAATCAGCCAGGCCTAAGCTATACATATATTATTTATTTTCAATTTTCTTTTTTTTTGTTTTTTCTTCTTTTAGCAACAAAGTAGTTTCAAATTACGAAAAGTGAAGCATCGATCGAGCAGTAAAGACGTGTGTTTTGTAAAATATAAATACAATTAACTGTGAAAGTTTAAAAATCAACTGTGCTTAGAAGTGATAAAATTGAATTTAGCTTATTGTGCAAGGTTACTATTTAAAATCGACAATTAAGATAACGAGCGACCACGCTCTCCTCACCCCCTCGGGTAAAGAGTGTATCCGATATTTTTTATCCTGTTCGCACAACTACTGAGACCGGAACGGAGCTAGCTGCCCTGCGCGAGCGCGGTCCTATCGATATAATTCATCTCTCTCACACCAATCTATAAGGATGAATGTACTACGATCACCGATGAGCGGAAAGCTCACGGGCGGTGGCGGGAGCGCTTCGGAACCAGATTTAACATCACCAATACGGGATGTGTTCGTCAGCCAAAGAAAAAGAAAACAGCCGGATCCTGAGTATGACGTGAAAGCCGAATTGAGCTCTTTTCGGAATGAAATTATGTCTTTCTTCAAGGAATTCGGCATCACTCAGAAAGCAGATATGGCAGATTTAAAGCAGGACTTAAATGAAATAAAGTCAGATATACAAGCTTTAAAAACTACCACACAAACTCTGTCTAAAAAATACGAAAATATACACATGGAATTATCAACTATAAAATCTGAAAATAGCGAATTAAAGGAAAAGGTCCAAATGCTAGAAACAAAAGTCCAATCAATTAACGCTAGCAATGATAACACTAATATATGTGCCCAGTTGACCAGTCCGCTACCCGCTATCATTGCGCAACAAGACCTCATCCTTGAGATGCAGGACCGTCAACGACGCTTGAACAATATTATTATAGTGGGTATTCCGGAAATAAATGAAGCAGATGCGACTTTACGAAAACAAAATGATCAGGAATTGGTCATGAAATCTATAAAAACAATTTACAAGGACTGTCCGTTTCCTATAATTGTAATGAGGATTGGTAAATATAAGTTTGGCAAAAATAGACCGATAAAAGTGTGTTTTGAATCTACAAATACTGTTAAATGCATATTCCAAAATAAAGCTTTACTCACCAATGACCTTCGTATTTACGCCGACAAAACGTCGGCTCAACAAAACTACCTGAAATACCTAAATGAAGAGTTACTACGCCGTCAGCAAGACGGAGAATTGGACTTAATGATAAAATACGTCAATGGTGCTCCAAAAATAATAAAAAAGTCAACAAAAAACTCCAATCCATAATTCAAAATGAAACTAATCACAGTAGCCCCAACTATTATCTAAAGTCTAACTATGAAAATATATCTATTTATGCGACGTCGTTTAAAATATTTTATGCAAATATTCGCAGTATACGAACACCAGGGAGATTTGATGAGTTAAAATGCATCCTTAAGGCCATAAATACTATAGTACACCTGATTGTATTAACTGAGACGTGGATTCAATCAGACACGGAAGCTAACTATTTCACACTGACAAATTATTCGCATGTATGCAACTACCGTAAAGATAAGCGAGGAGGCGGAGTTTCTATTTACATACATAAAAGTATAAAGTATGACTTATGCGAAGAATTATACTGCGACGGAATACAATACTCATGGATATATTTACCTCGTGTCGGATTATATGTTGGAGCTATTTACAAACCGGATAAAAGAAATACAAAGCAATTCATAAACACTTATTCAGAACAATTAGACAAATATAGGAGAGGGATAGTATTTGGCGATTTCAATATAGATTTACTGACTAGTGGGAGCGATACATTAGACTACCTAACCATGTTGCAAGAATCTGGCTACGAAGTACTTAATAAAATACATGAAGACTATTGCACCCGACAGACAAATACCACAAAAACTATTCTAGACCATGTATGTTCTACGATAAGTAAAAATGCGTGGAACTTCACAATAATAGACTCGCCGTTATCGGACCATAAACAGCTGTACTTAGAACTTACACAACACAAACATTGCCGCAAACAACGGGTTCAGTACGAAGCCATCGATTACGCAAGTCTACATCAAAGCACGCTAGAAGCCGAATTCTTTAACTTTCATAACACCTTCTCGGAACTAGAAAAGTTTATTATCAGTCAAATTAACAACAATAAGACAGCGAAAACAAAAATATTGAACCTCCCTAATGAAGACTGGATTAATAAGTCAATAATAAATGGAATACAAAAGCGCAACAACCTATGGAATCTACTCAAAACAGATGAAAATAATGAAGATCTGAGGAATAAATTCATAATTGAAAGAAATAAAATAGGCGCTTTGATAAGACGTACAAAGGAAAGCTACTTTTGTAATGAATTTAAACAGTGCAAGCATCCTAAACAAACATGGAAATTAATAAACTCACTAGTAAGTAACAAAGTTAAAACAAATTGTGGTCCTTCTAAACTTGTTGTGGAATCAAATATTATAGTTGATGCTTTTGAAATTTGTGAACATTTTAATATATTTTTCTCATCTGTGGGCCAAAAACTTGCTGATAAAATTCCTAAGACCTATATTAATAATTCATACTATACTCTTACTTATAGTGCTGATGAAGTTAAAATAGAATTAAATGAAATGAAGCCATGTACCCTATTAGAAGTAACAAAAATTATAAACGATTTAGATCCAAACACTAGTACTGGAATTGATCAAATTAGTACGAAATCCTTAAAATGTATAGCAGATATAATATCTAGTAATTTAGTAGCATGCATAAATAAAAGCTTTTATACCGGTGTTTTCCCTGATAGCCTTAAAGTAGCTAAAGTTACACCCATTTTTAAATCAGGTAGTAAGACTGAACCGGGTAATTACCGACCTGTATCAGTTCTACCTGTAATATCGAAAATTTACGAAAAAATTATTTACTATAGAATTAATGAACACCTTAAAGAAATAAACTATTTATATGAACATCAGTATGGTTTTAGACCTAAATCAAATACTCTGTCAGCAACGATTGATCTTGTTACGAAAATTAAAAATAATATTGATGATAAGAATTTTGTTTTAGGTATATTTATTGATTTTAAAAAGGCTTTCGACACAGTTTGTCATGAAATACTCTTAAAGAAACTGGAAGATTGTGGTATTAAAGGTGTAGCACTAAAAATCATCAAATCATATCTGACAGATAGATATCAGGTCGTGAAAATAGGAAACCACCAAAGTAGTAGTAGCAAAGTGACATGTGGCATTCCACAAGGCTCGGTACTTGGCCCGCTACTTTTCTTGATTTATGTCAATAACCTTAGTAAAATAGGCCTTACTGCACACATAACTTTATACGCCGATGATACTTGTCTATTTTACTTCGGACCGAATCTATCAGATTTAATCAACAGAGCACAAACCGATCTACTCAAATTTAGCATATGGTGCCAGAGCAACCTACTTACAGTTAATGCAGATAAGACATCATATATGTTATTTGCGGCCAAAAACAAAAAAAATCCACAGCACCCTCCACTGACCATAAATAATACAATTATTCATCGTTCGCACCAAGAAAAATATTTAGGTCTACGATTAGATGATAAACTCTCTTGGAAGGCCCATATTGCTTATGTAAGGTCAAAACTGTCGTCACTCACCGGGATCCTAAAGAGAGCGGCAGGATGCATTCCTCATAGAGTACGAATGACTATATACAACTCTCTGGTGAAATCACATCTGGAGTATTTAATTGAAATATGGGGTAGTGCTGTGAAGTCAAATCTTAAGGAGTTACAAATTTCACAAAACAAAGTGATAAAAGCATTATTTAAGTATAATCGGTTGACAGAGTCACGTACACTATACCGTAACACAAAGATATTTAATATAACACAAACATACACATACACAATGTGCATACTAGTACGAAAAATAATGACTGGTGAATTAAAATCTGATATAAAACTTGTTAAAAAATTATATTACCATAACTTAAGAAATACTAACCAGATTAAATTGCGAAGAAATAGGACTAATTATGGTAAAAAGACTATCACATATGAAGGAGCACAATTATACAACAATTTGCCAAATAATATCAAGGATAGCAAATCGCTTGCAGTGTTTAAATCAAAATTAAAAGAATACATTTATGAAAACATTTATTAGAATTGCTCGATCGCTGTATATTACCTACATTACTTTATTTTTACTTAAGCTCATTATTAAGTGAACTGTATTGTTCTTTATGAGTAAATAAATTCGTTAACCTTAATTATTTTGTGTTGTTACAATTTTTATGACTACTGGCCACTAGCCCTATCCGTGTGTTAAATTAATGCACGTTGTATAACTAGCAGGAACTTCTTTCCGTTAGAATAGGCCCTACTGAGAGCATTCATTCACCTGGTATTCAGAACCGAATGTTCAAATTCAAAATTCAAATTCAGAATTGTTCAAAATTATTTATTTTGGGACAACTAGATCCACCGGTTAGTATACAAAAACTTAGACACTATTGTTAGTACCTACTTAAATATAATAACAAAGGACAACACTCATCATGGACATCACAAATCACAAAACCATAAATGCCCCTGTGCTGAGACACCCCGCCCCGTCCAGGTAACCAACAGGGAGATACCTCCCTAAAATATCACCAGACGAACGAAATGCCTCAACACAGGCGCACGCAGATCTTCAGCTATGGTTTTCAGGATGCTGTTGTGACTCCCCCGCACCCTCCTCATAAGCTCAAATGGCACCTAATGAAAATTACATTGATTTGGAAGTAATTCCCAACTGTTACCACGGTGAGCATCGGGCACCTCTATTTTGGAACATTGTAATTTGCTCGCTCACTATTTGCAAAGGAATTTTCACAATCACGTGAAATGTGAAATTGTGTAGGTATGTCTACCGAATTCTCCAGGAAAACCAGGCGTGAAGTTAAGTTTTGTTAAGAAGGTAAGTATTGTATAAAACATAACATAGTAAAACATAACATACCCATATCTTATTTGTTTCGCGTAACTTCTGCCAAACAGGAACAGGAAGTCAAAGCATAGTATAAAGAGGGGAAGTAAGTTATCTTCATACAAACGCACCGCGCGCGGCTTGTATGTGTGCGCCAAAGTATCTATGCGTCGCCGCACGTACACTTAAACAAAATCTCGACCCGTTTCTCACTGCGCCAGTCGGGGCTAACACCGCACGAGGTTCGCGCGTCACGGCTTTTTGGCACCGCTAAATGAATAAAAAATGTGTGATAATCGCAGGAAAACATATTGCTGTGTGTTTGGGTGTTTTTATTAAAAATAAAAATAAATATGGTCCTTTATGTGTACAAATACTACATTGTGCCTATCAAAAAAAAATACAAAAAAACTGACTAGTATATAATTATACTAGTCAGTTTTTTGTATTTTTTTTTTATGATGATATATATGATATACGAGCTCTTAGTCTCTAAATATTTGTTAGCGGTTTGGGCGACAACCGAATCTGACGAAGCGCGGACAGTCGCGCCCCCACCGCCCCGCCGCGCGCCGGTTTATTTTATCCCTTTTTTTTATAAATAATACTGCTCTGAATCTTGAATACATTTCTGTATTTGTTTTACATTTCTGTGTTGCTTTGCACTGAATTAAAATTTTGCTAAAAGTGACAACCCTGAGACAGTAGGCAATTATATCGCGGATTGGGCCGGAGATAGCCTACTTCCCCTCTTTATACTATGGTCAAAGCATCTTGAGTTACGTAACTAACTTGAATAAGTTATACCTACATTATTATAGCTTGTACCAAAACTTTGCTAATGGCGCCAATTCCCTTGTTCACAAAGTAAACTAAATTTAAGTTCAGTGCATCTTTTTCTTTCTATTTCATTAAGAGAAGGACAGAAGATAAATATTAGTTTAGTCCTGTCAAATCAGTCAGCGCCTGACGTAAATTATTATTAGGAGAAAATGATTAAGTTTAATGGCCTAGGACATGAACCATAAAGACATACATATGTATTTATCCAAGCATTAAGTAAATGCGTTGATTGAGTAGTTGTAATTACGATTTAATTCTGACTGTCTAGTTACGAAATCAAATAACTGATTTCGCGGGATATGTGGCAGACGCGTGTCAAACTGTTGAAAATTTCATATAGCAGACATTCCCAAAATACGCACCACACGTGCACAAGTATGTTATGTATGTATTGTGTGGAGGTGTGGTGTGGTGTGGTTGTGTGGGTGTGTTCCTTTACCGCATAGGAAACCATATATGGTTTGACATGTTTACAGTTTATTTTACTCTAAAAAAATAAAAAAAACTGGCGTATAAATCCTAATGGGGTTTGTTTTTCATATCATTAGCAATAATAAAACACAGCTATTTTGTCTATCATCACATACCACTTGGAAAAAAAAAAACAAAAAAAAATACACTAAAATGAATTCTGGAGCTTCAATAAAGACATTAATATAAAAAAAAATTGTCGCTTATTTAATATATCATGCAGTAAAGGGTTAAAATGATACAACGTTAAAGTACTCCGGTTATTCTAAGCGAACGTGTTTGACATGAAAGCGTGCATACTATCTAGGTACTACTTACTGGTTTTCGAAACAAAAATCTACAGAATCAGTACTGGGACAGAGGCTTCCTCTCTGTTAGAGGAAGTGGAGTGTTATCTACCACGCGGGCCCAGTGCGGGTTGGTAGATGTCACCATGTCTTCAAATTTTTGGTTCTAAGAAAACATCGTTTTCTCACGATGTTTTCCGCCACCGTTTTGAGAACAGTGTAGATGACATACTTAAAGTAAAGCGCTTGTCTGGAGTACCTACGACTCACAACTCGTAAGTCGCGGCCCTCGTACTGGGCCACCACTGCTGAAGTAAAAACTCAAAATTAAAAAAAAAATTAAAGCATATATCAGAGTTATTTTTCTGCCAGCCTGCACAGCATGAAGCCAACTTATGCAGACAACCTTTTCACTACCTACTAGCGCAGCCGTAAATATGGCACGTTGTGTTTAAATAAAAGTTAGGCTTTGTAGAGCGTTGTTTCTGCCAAAGATGCCTTTGTGAGAGTCTCTTTCAAACGTTCGTAAAGTAGAAGAAATTAATTGTTTAGCAAATTTTTCGTAGGTATACACAACTGTTATTTTTTTACAGTTGTATAAAATATAAAATGACTATAACACGGCAAGTGGACGTAATGTGTCAGTTTTATAACAATTCATATTATATCTCCGACTTTAGGTATATATGCTTTATGAACGTCCGGGTACTATAATAGGCAAGCTACAGGCATTTCTAATTACATCTGAGGTAAAATTTACGCAATCATTAAAATTAGGTAGTTCGTACACAACGGAACCAGAGGGCCTAGACAAAGTGACTTCCTACCAGCGACTTAGTGTCAAAAATGTATTTTTATGGATTAACATGAACACACAAACACTTATTTCTTCAATCCTGTCGAAAGTCGTCGTAGAACTAGAAATACGAAACGCTTTGAATGCGATCGCCACTTGACTAGACTCTAACAACAAATTATCTGCCTTTTTCTGCAAACCAATGAAAATAGCCCACATTATCTAAACCCACGCAAGTCAAGAAGAATAGGTAAACGCTGTGCGGTAAGAGCTGTGATACGGTGTAGCTTTTTCAACCAAAGCTGTACGAAGAAGCTGAGCGTGAGAGTTATGCGGGCTTTGATGTGCAAAACAAGCAACTCGATATAGGCCGCACACGGTCTTCGCACGAATTCTTCGCGCATTTTCCTAGCACGCGTCTCTTGCACATACCTACTTCTCGTGTAACCTTTTTGTATGTAGGCACTTACAGTAAATTCTTTTTTTCTTCCGTCTCTTTACAAACGCCTTCCTTTATCAAGTCAGAAGCTTCAAAAAGCTACGGCACTGAATATTACCCATCTTAAAGTAGGTGAGTATTAATTTAAATATACTGTGAGGTTTTCATGCTGCCAAAGTGATGTCAAAGTGATATTTTCGAGCACAACAAAGTAAAACATTCTTCTGAATTTTAACTGAGTATACAGG
Organism: Eremobia ochroleuca; assembly: GCA_949629135.1. NCBI lineage: Eukaryota > Metazoa > Arthropoda > Insecta > Lepidoptera > Noctuidae > Eremobia > Eremobia ochroleuca. Next base: position 5,943,346 of record OX451400.1, on the reverse strand, counting down.
GTGGAATTTTCGAAGCGTACCTGGAGGGAAAGTGTTCTAAATACTGAAGACAGCAAATTTTACTCAAAGGAAACATTCCTTTATTTTTTAGAAAGAAAGATTTTTGAAAATACGCTTGCCACACCCGGGAATCGAACCGACTGAAATCAGAAAAAAATATCATCCTGTACTTGTATGGCACCAATCGATAGGGTCAATCATAAGGATCAAGTGTCCCTAGCAAACATTAAAGTAGAATAATAAAATCCAAACTTATAAATTCAATGGGACAAGATGCCATTTTATTCTTACCGCAAGCTCCGTAAAAGAACTTCGTTCCAAAAACATATAGTGTGTAAGTAATTATAATGAGTCCATAGATTATGTTCCCACTGCTGGGACACAGACCTCTCTGTGAGAGGGATTGAGACATAATTTTCCACGCAGGTCGAGTGCGGGTTGGTGGATGTCACATGTCTTCGAATTTCTGGTTCTTGGACAAGCCGGTTTCCTCACGATGTTTTCTTTTACCGTTTCAAGAGAATAATTTACACAAAGTGACGTGTCTGCCTGGGTTCAAACCCAGGATCTCCAACTCGTAAGTCACGGCACTCGTAAGTCACCATTAGGCCATCACGACTCTTATTGAATAAATATATACCAAAAACATAGCCTAGATAACAGCAATATTGTCTTACATATTATTAAATCATTCGATTAAAAAACGTATCGATTTCATAAACACTTTATCCAATTTAATTGAAACGGTCCCAAAAAAATTAAACGTTTAAAGGTAAATTCGTCGAGCGACAACTTAACGGATTAGTCTCGAAAGCTTTTAAATGCTTTTACATTTATTTCTAAATCTTAACTCACAAATCTTGTGCCTGACAATTGTTTTTTTTTTCCTGTTTTTTTTTTTGTTACCTAAACTAGTAAATAAATCATTTTGAGGCAGTACTTATTTTGCCTCTTGAGACGCGTAAAGGGAATGAGGAAGCAATCTATTTTTATGTGATTCGTTTGTTGACAAACAGGCCGAAAGATGGATGCTTGCAATTGAACTTCCAATCGTCAGGATATTACTCGTAAATCATTTTAGCGTTACTTCATTGCTCTTTTTCGTCATTAATTTGTTCATCGTCATGTTTCATCAGCATGAGGGTAAACAAAGGCCCGGCGTTTCAATAATCAGACAAAGAAGTAAACACAAATGACCGCTCGAAATTGTCTATGGTTTAGTGATGCGGTAGTGTAAATTTTAAGTTTTGTTGTTATAGATGTTACGATTTTTTGGAGTGGATAAACGAAATAACCCAGGTACCGACAACGCTAAATAACAGATATTTGTATTTTTAAAGGATTCGAAAAAAAAGGAAGGAGTTCTCAATTTGGATGCATATATCTTTTTTTTTCATGTATTTTCGAGCATAACTCCGTCATATATATGTCGCAGCCAACTAGCTTAATCAGCCTTTCAGTTAACTGCCTAGCCTTTTAACTAAACGGCATCGTTCAACTAGCCTGTAAATGACTTGGATTGCTAACGATTTTGAAGTGCTTGCTTAGCCCAGATATTTAAATTGGCGATGGATTGATTGGTGATTGACTTTGGGTGGCAGGTTGTTTTATTGTATGTGTATTAACAAGTGCGGCAAGTAAATAATATTTAGCAGTAAAATGAATTACGGCAGTTACGTGTGAGCAGTTAATAAATTGGAAATAGTCGGTAACAAACATAACGGAAGTAGCAATCGTTCGGCTCGCGCGCGTTTGGTCACAGTTCTAACTTTTTTTTTTTTTGTTGGCACGTGTGGAAAATCCTCATGGAGGTCCTCCGCGATGAGCTGATAGGGGGGCCAAAATGCAACGAATTGAACCCCACAAGTATGAAAGCCGAAATTCAATAGTTTTCGAGATATGTATTTGAATTTTAAGGGTTTTTCGATATTAACCCAAAATTTGACATTTAATTCCAAATAAAAAAAGCTACATATCGAATGGGTACCATTAATGCCATGCCACGAATTACGTATCTTTAAATTGACTTTTATATCTTTTTGGAAAGTTTACAGAATAGGCAAGTTGTTTCAGTTATTTGTACGATTATTAGCTCCTGACGGATATACGAGTACGTCGAATTACAACTAACCCTGTACAACGTGCCCCGCTACAATGGCGACATTCATTTAACACACGGGTAAGGCTAGGCCAGTAATTATAAAAAAATGAAAACTATCGCCTACTATTTGCACCTTATTCGTTTTAATTTCATTGATGCGATGTTATGATCCGTGACCCCGGCAAATGACCCCTGCGCTACAGATCTTTAAGTACTATTCAAGCTATTTTAGAAAATTGAAAATAAACAATGAAATAACAACGTTTAATGAAATTAAAATATGCTCAAAAAACGAAAATGCGAAACTGTATACGTGTATTAAATTTTCTGTCACCATTAAAGCTGTATGTTGTTGTATATATAGATGGATATATCAAAGTTTGCAACACACGTTCTTCCTTAAAATTTTGAAGTGCAGAAAACGACGTCCCCACTCGACTAGCATCTCGAATCACAGCCAAATGGTGAAACAAAAACAAAGTCTAACAAATAACACAGTCGCCTACACTGATTCGCGACAAATACGGCACAAATAACTGGCGGGTAATGGACTTGCTCCATTGTTACGAGACAATAAGTCTTGGTCTTTGTTCCCCGTGTTCTCTATGTTCTCTTTCTGTCCCCCTATGCACTTACTACGTATTCCCTGTTGTTCTCCGAGCTATATTGAGATTTCTTGCGCGTTGAAAAAATTAATAGGTGAGTGGAAAATTACGTGAATGATCTTGTTGTGTTATGCAAGACTTTAGGGATATCCTATTTTGTGATAGAAAATATCTGGCATAATTGGAAGTAGCTAAAATAGATCAAACTCGCGGAGTTCAAGTTGGAGTTGTGACCCACGAAAGTAGTCTCTAGGTCAACAAAACTACGAGTACATATAATTTTATTGAAACTTGGGTCCGGACCGAAATCAGCGAAAGTTCTGGCTGGGGATAAATGAAGAGGCTCCGCATGTTGTGGCATATAATGTTCACGAGAAGAAGAAGATGCTATTGGTGGCATTAGATCATAACGGCATCACATTTTACAGGCTTCTTGATGAAGGTCAAACAATAACTGCCTTATTGTATGTTTCTATACTAAATGGAGAATTCCCAGAATGGATGAACAAACAAAAATGTACTTATCCTGTACTCCTCCAAGATATTGCACAGAAGCGGGATTGTTACAGAATTTTTAAAAGGAAAAAATAAAAGGCTTTGGACACATCCCCCTTACTCGCCACATTTAATGCTGTTACAATACGGCTGTTTTGGTGAATTAAAAATGATTTTACGGGGAAACACGTACGATGACTGGGAATAATGAATAAATTCACTAGAAAACATAATCACACTAAGTAAAGAAAAGTTAAAAAGTTTACAGAAACTTCCAGAGCGTTGGAAGGCAATAATGGATAGCGAAGGAGATTATGTATAAATATTACCCTACTACTCGTATTAAATAAAAGTCTCTTGTGTGTCAAATAAATGCTTTTTTCTTACCACATGTTTGGTGTGAACAACCTAATATAGGATTATATGTTTATTTTCATAGGTTAATTTTTATTGCGGGATTGGGCGGGTCACATCAGCCGCATGCACGATGACCACTGGACAATCGTCTCCACGCAATGGGAGCCTGAAGATGGACGGCGCTGCCGATACTGATGTCGATGCCTAGAAAGAGATGGTGTGATAACCTGGACGCGAACCGCGAGGGCTGGTTGGAGGTGGCGCGGGAAAAGAGTTCCTGGAAGGATTTGGGGGAGGCCTTCGCCCAGAAGTGGGACAAAAGATATATATTATAGGTAGGTGCTATAATATCTATTATGTTTGCTCCGTTAAGTTCAAATACTAAGACGCGCTCTCATTTTTTCCGCAGCTATTAGCCATTTTTAGCATGATTTCCAGGTTAACCCTACAGAGCATAGTGTCCCACATTATGGAAGTAGCGTAATCTAGTGTTGACAAGATTAACTAGGTAGTATTTCCGTTTCGAATTTAGTACCAGATATTTTGGATAGATCTGAATAAACATTTCACTATTTGTGTTTTCTTCAAATCGGTAGGTATGCACTTTGAATACGATTAACGAGCGGCGTATAATAATAGCAAAAAAAATGATAAAATTGAATCGTTTCAGTGTGGAAATAATTAGTAGAAGTAAGTTCGTGGTCATATTTGTCATTTTACGTGTAATCTTGTAATTTCATTGATACTACTTAATACAAATTCACATTATAATGCGTGATGTGCCATATATGGGTCATACACAAAAACATACGTTTCTAGTTATGATTTTTGAAAATATTTTTTCGAGAAATGGCATCATATTTGCAGGCTGGTGTAATTTTTTTAAGCCAATAAGACAAATCATGCTCTGTAGGTTTAATGTGACGTTGCTGCTGGGGAGTTTGTTGCGCCACTTCTTCTTCCCAGCGAAAGCACTAGGAAGTGGTGAAGGGCAGGCGTTTTGGGGGACTGTCTTTTGTAATTTTGACGTTCGAAAAGTGCTGATTCTCAGCCTAGTTTGAATTTCGAAAAGTGCTGATTCTCAGCCTAGTTTCAATAGATGACTTTTGATTTTGATTTTGGTTGATACTGTTTTACTTGTATTCAGTAACACCAACGGCCCAAATTGGAGCCAAATAGCACAAGACTGAGACAAATTCTTTGAAGGAGTCCTTCACCCAAACTGGGGTTTATGCAGAAGAAGAAATAGAAAAAACTAACAGAACAATTTTTTATTTATGTATTCTATGTTATCTTAACCTATTAGAACATACCTACTAGAATCTAGAAATAAGAAAAGCTTAAATGTATAATGTGTTTAAGGCCAGAAATAAAGGACAGTTTTATTTTTATTTTATTTATATGACGTTGATATGAGTCATAAGGTTGGAAGCACACGTATACAGAAAGGAGCTGAAAATAAAACAATTGAATTCGGAATGCAGAACTCAGCAGAAACATTTCATTAAAACGAGTATATTTCGAAATCATAATTCAACGCTTCGTTTCAAATTTTGCTCGAGAAAAGTTGTGAAAAGTTGTATCACAAAGAATCCTTTGAAGAGTCTGTATGACTTTGTACCTGTTACCAATAAAAGACTAAAACGAGGAGCGAGTGGAAAAAAAAAGACATAATTAATGTACGAACATAGAAAACGAGTTCGTTAAAAGGTATTTAAGGAAATGAAAAGCTGACCCACGGCAAGGAACACCATTGTTTCACAAATAAATTAAGAGAAACAAAATGGCGAATGATTGATATCTTCATCAAAAATACTTAATTACGAAACGGTCCCTCGTGGTTATTTCATTGTTTAATGACTCAACCTTCAGTTATAACGCACTGTTTATTTTTTGTGGCAGAATCTAGTATCATGTATGAGGGGCCCGTGGCTAAATAATAACAGCCGCACAGGTCGATCGATCAGGTTAAGCTACGCTTGCCGCGATTGGTCTGTGGATGAGTGACCATCTTTACATACCGAGACCCCTCCGTGCCTCGGAAAGCACGTTAAGCCGTTGGTTCAGGTTGGTTCGTAGATTTTGGACAGTTGTTACGGGTAGTCAGAAGTCCGAAAGTCTGAGAACCAGTCTTGCCCAGGGGTATCGTATTACCCAGTAACTGGGTTGTGGAGGTCAGATAAGCAGTCGCTCCATACCAGTATTTTTGGTATTCAGCTGCATCTGGTTAGACTGGAAGCCGACCCCAACATAGTTGGGAAAAGGCAGGCAGATGATGATGAATCTAGTATCATGTATATCATCACCGCTGCATCGTCAGTTTCCACTCTAACTGGATGCAGCTGAATACCAGTATTTTACATGGAACGACTGCCTATCTGACCTTCACAACCCATTTCATTGACCAATACGAGCCAACGAGCCAACGAGCCTACGCAGCAATAGCCGCCGCTAATAAGCCTGCTGAGTCGCAATCGCAAATCTCGCAGGTGAAACAAGCGGAAAAATCAAAAGGGGGTAAACGAAGCCGGTCTAAAACCAAGAAAGTTTTGGTAAGGCAGGGTCCAGGGAAGGACAAGAGCGATGAGGATGGTTTCATCAAGGTGGAGAAGAAGAAGAAGAAGCCTCCTTGTCGGAACCAGTGCGGCACCGCGCCGGCAGGACCTAACATGCTGCTGCGTCCAGCAATCCCGACGACGCTGCTGTACGTGTCCAGGCTGCACCACTCCACGAAGGTTGAGGATATCGTGGAGTTCCTGCGTGTGAAGACCAACTGGACTTTGAGGGTCGAGAAGTTGGAGCCGCGTCACAACACGAACTTCAAGTCGTTCGTGGTGCGTGTTCCGACACATAATCTAGAGAAGTTCCTCAAGGAAGAGTTCTGGCCGAAGGGTGTTGTGTATCGCCGGTTTCGTGGCCGGCTACTTGACACCAGTCAGCGAAACACGACGCCGACACTTCGTGTGCAGTAGTATAAGTTGTGTTATGTTGTATTTATTTATAGTATTTTTAAGTTATATTATTATAGTATTGTATTTGTGATAATTTTGTATGTATTCGTTTATTTAAAGTTTGTTTGTAGTAGTATGTATTGTTTTTTTTCTATGGGCCTTAGTTGCCTGAAATAAAGGAATAAATAAATAAATACGATACCCCTTGGTAAGACTGGTTATCAGACTTTCGGGCTTCTGACAACCCGTGACGACTGTCAAAGACCCACGACCCGGCTGTCAGGATCAACGGCTTAACATGCTTTCCAAGGTACGGAGGGGTATGGGTATGTAGTGTAGTGTTGTTCACCCATCCACGGACCAACCGCGGCAAGCGTAGCTTAACCTGATCGATCGACCTGTGCGGCTGTTATTACTTAACCACAAGCTCCCTTATTATTATCATATAACTAAAGTTACCTTATTTCCAGGTAACTTATTTTTCTATAGCAATAACTTCTAGACACCTTTAAATCCAATCGTTACTGGTTGTCATACTAACAATTCGTAGTACAGTCGGTCGATTCTGTAAAAATCTCACCGTGAAATCATAACTGAAGTGAGCACTTAATAGTGTTAATCCCTAGCGAATGACAGCTCACTCCACGCTCACTTCACCCAACTTTTCACGGTGAGATGGTTACAGAATCGCACGGCAGGACTTACACATAGGTATGTAAACGTACATCACCACCACCGATATTTATAGTTGCGATCATAAACGTTATTAAGTTATTTGAATTCCCTGATGTCAAATAGCTCATTATTGACAAAGCTCTTTATCATTTGGAGACAAACACAAGTAATAGACTGAAAGACTTTGGACCTCATATCGATAACTTCACTACATATCGTTCAGTTGCGAGAATCTTGACATGTTTCAAAAAGAGCAATTTTTGGGTATGTTGATTTATTTATTAAAACTTTATGCACAAGTAAAAAAGTACTGTACAAAGGCGGACTTAATGTCTGAAGCATTTTGACAAAATATGGTAGGTACAACATATGGGATAGATAGCTAGGAAATGACTATACAATACAAGAATTAATAACAATACATAGATAGATACATATATACATACATATAAACAAAATGAACTGTCTGGAGAAAAATGATCGGTAGAGGAGATTTAATGTTGCGACGAAGCATAATGTCACAACCTCTCTAGCTCCCTCGTGTTTAGGCTTAGCGTAATGTCGTTTTTGGAACAAAAAAATAAAATTCGCGTTCACCTGTATACTTAACTCAGTTATGTCACCCTTCTTGCCAATGAGTGGTATTATAAAACAAAGCCTCCCCCTACGCGTTTGTCTGTCTGATTGCAATAAACTCAAAAACCATCGAACGGATTTTCGTACATTTTCACCAATGAACACAGTGATTCATGAGGAAGATTTAGGTGTATAATTTATTAAGGTTTTGTGTAAATTGGCTGAAATATGACAATGATTGTAATTGAAGATTTCGAAAAAAGTCATGCCGACTTAGCTTTACTGGCGTGCGCTGCGGAAACCAATAGAGTTATGGACGACGAAGACGATGCTTGTGCAGACTTTGATTTTCCCTATACATAATCGACTATGGTGACGTGTGCTACTTTGACTTGAATGCGGTTTTACTGGATAAGTTCGACAGATTGCTCAACAATGGTATCCGGTTCATATTCAACCTCAGGAAATATGACCATGTGTCGAGCTGTCGGAGCTCAAATGGATTTCCATTCACCAAAGAAGAAGTTTACGCGCTTTGACCACGCTTTTCTCCCTTCTCAACTCGCCTACTCCTCCTTCTTACCTCGTGTATCACTTCCAATATCTATGTTCTTCTCATGCTAAGAATCTGCGTTCTTCTAACAATCTTCTCCTACTCTGTCCTTCTCATACTTCTGACTTTGTTCATTCTTCCTTTCATATTCAGTCCATTCTTCTTTGGAATGCGCTTCTTCTTGATATCAGGACGGCCACTAGTCGGTATGCATTTAAGCGGAAATTGCAGTTAATTTCAAAACCAATAGAGTAGAGTCATCTCAACACCTCTCTCCCTTGAATTTATATATGTATGTATGTTTGTATATGTATGTATGTATGTATAAGTATATATTATAGTAAATCGTATGTATGTGTTTATAACCTATTTATGTATTTGTGTACCTAGTTTTAATAGGTTTTTTTTCATTGTTCCCCTCAACCAAAGCGCCTGTCATCTAATCTCTTCACCACCCTTAGTTGACTGGTAGAGAATGCCTAAGGCATTAAGTCCGCCTTTGTACCTTTTGTGCGAAAAGTTTAAATAAATAAAGTTATGCGTAAAACTACTACGTTGCCGTAGGATATTTTTCGACATCCTCATACGCGAGGCCGCGGGCAAATGCTTTGTACGTATTTTACTGTTCCTTTCTTCCTGTCTGTTTATATCTGTGTACACCAGCACATAAAACTACCCGAAACTGTCAAATTTTCTCAATCAACTTTGAACCTTATGCTTTAGCGATAAAGTTGAAATCTAATAAATTTCATAGATTGTTATAGCTTGATGTGCTGGCGTCTGTACATAAATGGTTAAATAAATAAATACAAATAAAATCACATACCTTTCGAGCATCAATAACTTTGTTCTGTCAAAGCAAAACGTACTGTAGTACCTACAGGAGGCTGAGTGGTAAAGAAACCAGTTTAAGCTGGACTCTTTAATCTTTAGGAACTCCCTACTACGCTAGGCCAACTCAACGATAAAGCGCTACAACTACTACAATAAAAAGCAAGTAGAGTATTCGCAATCGCGACTCGGTGTACGTTTCTGAGTGTCGCCTTACAAAGCGGTTCTTTTCGATTCCTTTTTTCGGTTTCATTCAGTTCGTTTCAATGAGAAATAAACTGCACATGTCTTTTGTTCGACTTGTTTTTAGTTCGAAAATCTTACTTTATCGTAAAGTGATTGTTGATTCCCGACTGGGCGAAACGTTGAATTTTCCACCATTGGTAGCCCACACTAAAATGAAATGGGTTCACATTTACAAAGAGTTAGCGATGACAGATAGACTCAAACCATAACAAACTGGTATCCTATCAACCATACCTGAGAAAAATGTTATAGTGTTGTGCAATTCATGAATAATTAATTTTGAAAAATACGAAATAAGCCGGAAAAACGGAAATTTTAAACTCACCACCACGTCACTTCGTCTCCACCTCGTCACTTTCTAGCTAAATTCGATTTGTAAAGCAAAATGTAGTAATGTAAACATATTTTCAACGCTTTAAATTTCAGTTTTCTTGTTTCGTTCTACTTACACATATTGTAACTTTTCAATTACGCTAGAAAGCATAAATGGGCTCTCAATATGTTGTTTCATATTGAGAGCCCATTTAACCTTTAATAAATAATGGAAACCGCATTGTAACGTGGAAAAGTTGTACCATTAGCATTACCATTAGGTGTAATGTAATTCTAAATCCGTCATTAGAACTTACAAAAAACAACAAACAAACAAAAACAAAACATACAAAAAACAAACAACAAAAAACTGACTGATATCTCGACCAGTCGTACTCAGCGCTTTTCTTCCACATTTATGTAATTCTGGGTGTAATTTATCTATAATATGTATGTATTTAGAAATATATATGTATGTTTATCAGTTGTCTAGTACTCATAGCACAAGCTCTGCTTAGTTTGGGACTAGATGGCGTTGTGTGAAAGTTGTCGAATATTATTATTATATTATTATTACGCGCAGAGCCAAAGTGTGCAACTCTCTGCCAGCGTCTCTCTGCCAGCGCCCTTCAAAGCAAGAGTGAACAGGCATCTTCTGGGTACGTTTGTTCCAACATAGACCTCATCCATCGGTTTCCATCAGGCGTGATCGAGGTCATGAGCAGGTCTATTCAACAATAAAAAAATAACAAACAACGGGGAAAACAAAATTCATCATCGCTCTCTCATTTTAATAAATGAACGAGAATTTCCCCAATGTTTTTAACTTTTAACGCATCTATCCACACGGGAAGCAATGCTTTCTGCATTTTATTTGAAAAGCTATCTCAAAACTAAGGCAACGCTTGCAAATTAGTTCACTAAATAGAGAATTCGTGTTACTCTAAAAGGCTCAGGATGCCCCCGCCACGCAGGGGAGCTCAACTGTTGGCATTATTTTATTAATTTAATCAACATTGGAATTTCCCCGATGTGTTCTTAAGTATGAATGTCATAGAGAATAGGTACCGATATACGTGCCCAAAGGGGTAATTGCGTAACACACTAACACTGGGAATGGCTTTCATTTTGACAGTTCTACAACATTTTTACATTCCATTATTTACGTACGAAAAAAAATTCGAACAAATTAGTAATATCGGATTAGCTATATCCTTCAAAAGTATTCAGATTGTGATTGTAAACTCCAACTCAATTTAAAATATTTTATTTTACGTAAACCTACATGGGCGCTTACAATACGTCAAAAGCTAGGTAGGTGTACGTGCACGGTTCCAATAGGTCGTTTCCTATGGAGAAGAGACGGCAAGAAACTCCACGGTAACTCTTTTAAAAATAATTGGCTTTTACAATGCTTCCAAATTACATTGTGAATAGATGTGGGAGGACAGAATTGTATAAAAAGATAAGTATCCTATTCCGTTCGTCGTCGGTGTGTTTTGTGGATAGCCAAACAAAATAAATCTCAAAAGAGAAAAAATAAAAACTCACGCTTAATTTTCGAGAAAACGCAACACAACATTAAACTTACGAACTAAACAGAAATCCGGGAACAGTTTAGGAATTATTTTTCACAAATAAAAAAGCTATGTAAATACATAGCTCGTTAAACAGTTTTCTACACTTACAAGTGCAAATTAATTACCGGCTTTTTTAACTAGATGTAAATATATTGACACAAAAAGTTTCTACAGAATGTTTCGTTATTTATGCAACGAGATGTCATCAAGTTGATTTACAAAGTACTTGAGGCCGTAGGGTGGTTCAAATTATGTATAAAATACTTGGTCGCGTGTCTAAAAGATCGCTGTACCCGATTAAAATGTAAATTGTTTGAAAGAAAACTTTAAAGCGGAGAAAATTGTATGATTTTTAACCAAAGGTTCGGCGCCCCGCTATATTTTCAAGCTGTTTATTCTCGTTGCTTATATTTGGATTATATCCTCAGTCGGTTACACTTATCTTTACTTTTGGGTGGGGGTTAATATTGGAGGTCGCATATTGTATGCCACTGGCTTGTGTATAATCCTATTTACACATGTCTGTCTGATTTTAAATATTCATAGTTACGAGTTGTTTATGTTTTATACTTGTCACTTGCACATAAAAATATGGACCACGAATATATGTTCAACTATCTGACCACTGCTGCTGTTCTTATTATAATCAATTTTCAATAGGTTATGGGCCCAGAATAAAAGGTTAATAAGTTATTGCCCTTTTGCATGCTCTGATAGTGCTAGAGCATAATAAGTTGAGTGGTTTTAATATTAATTGAGTACGATAAGTGTGAAATTTACGAAATTTCAATTATGTCTGCTGAAGGTGGCATAAGTGGAATAAAGAAGCTGAAAGGATCGTCCGACTACCCAAACTGGAAATTCTTGGTGCGAAATTACTTGGAGAATAAAAACTGGTGGGGAGTAATTTCTACAGATGTAGTAAATGCTCACGTAGACCGGCAGGCACGAACGACAATATGCTTGTTGTTAGAACCAGAGTGCTTTACCCACGTCTACAATGCGAAGACTGCGAAAGAAGCCTGGAACAGCTTACAGAAAGCGTATGAAGACAAAGGTTGGGGAAGACGCATACATATTCAGCGAGAGCTTTTCAACTGTAAGTTACAGAATTTCGATTCTATGGAAAGCTTTATATCCAAAATTACATTCCTGACACAACAATTGTCCGATATTGATGCTCAAATCCCTGATGATTGGATCATATCGATTTTGCTGGGTGGGTTGACTGCTGATTACAGCCCTCTTATAATGGCTGTAGATAATAGTGGAAAAGAGATCACGTTAGAGCAAATTAAAATGAAATTGTTACAAGAAGGAAGTAGACAAAGTAAGTTGAACACAGAGTACGAACAAGCCTTAGTTACACGTAAAGTACAGAACGATGCAAGATCTAATATTAAAACTAACGATCGTAAGCAGAAGTTTGTCTACAAGTGTTATAAGTGCCACAAGCAAGGCCACAAGGCGTCCGAATGCAAGGAGCGGATCAAAACCGCGAATATCTGCCTGAATACAAAGGAGGCGATAAACAAAGACAAGTGGTATTTAGACAGTGGGTGCTCAAATCATATGACCCACGATAAAAACAAATTGTTGTCTTATACACCTGAAAAAGGTAACATGAAGATTGCAGTAGCAAACGGCGAGAAATTGTTGGTTAAAGGACGAGGAAATGCTGAGCCACAAGTCAGCGAAAACGAAAAATTAATTTTAGAAAACGTTTTACATGTTCCTGATTTATCCATGAACCTAATTTCGGTGAGCGATTTGACCAAGAAAAAATATTCCATGAATTTTGACAAAGGAGGTTGCATCATTCAAAATAAGAATCGAATGGTTGCAACATGTGAAGAGGTCGACGGAATTTATGAATTGACAGAAAAGAAAAATAACGTCGTGAATGTGACATTGTCAAAACAAAATGAAAATATTTCGAACATTTGGCATAAAAGATTAGCTCATTTATCGCGTAATTATATGAATAAAATGAAAGTTTTAGTAAGTGGTATGGAATTCAAGAGTACTGATTTATGCGAGCCGTGTATTCCATGTGTTGAAGGAAAGACATGCAAAAGTCCTTTTAAAAACCAAGGTACGAGAGCAAACGAGGTCTTACAGTTGGTTTTTAGCGATGTTTGTGGACCAATCGAGGAGCCGTCGTTCAGTGGTTCGAGGTATGTTCTTCTATTTATCGACGATTATACTCGGAAGACGCATGTTTATTTTTTGAAGAACAAAAGCGAAACTTTTGAGAAGTTCCGTGAATACAAGGCGGAAGTCGAGAATGAGACTAGTAAATCTATTAAATGTCTGAGATCTGACAACGGCGCAGAGTACTGTAATGGTAAATTTAAATCATTTTTGAAGTCTGCAGGTATAAAACACCAGACGACTGTACCGTACACGCCGGAACAAAATTCTGTTGCAGAAAGAGCGAATCGGACTATAATAGAAAAGGCCAGAACATTACTGTCAGAATCGAACTTGAGCAAGAAGTATTGGGCCGAGGCTGTTAATACTGTTGTTTACTTAAAAAACAGAAGCCCCACGAAAGCATTGAATAATGCAGTACCAGAGAAGGTTTGGACTGGAAAAGATGTGGATGTAAGTCATCTGAAAATCTTTGGTTGTTTGGCGTATAGATTGATACCAAAACAAAAGAGACGTAAACTGGATATGAAGACGGAACCGATGATTTTTATTGGATATCCAGATAATCAGAAGGGTTATCGTCTGATGAATCCTAAGACAGGTGAAGTGACAACTGCAAGAGATGTCAAATTTCTGGAAAACGTTTTTCTTCAGAAAGAAAACGTGAAAGAGTCGGAAGTGATCATAAACCTGAATACAGATTCTGTTCCTTCCAGTTTAACAAACAGATCAACAAACAGATCAGAACTCTTGGAGACTCACGATGATGCGTACCGTGATGCTGTAGAAGAGAACATAGAAGTATCGGAGGAGATAGGACCTGAACCAGTACTAACAGAGCAAGTACCTGACGACGTATTGACTGAAGAGGAAGTGATAATACCTGAATCAGAAAGAAGGTATCCTTTAAGAGAACGCAGACAAGTTGATCGGTACGGATGCAATGTTATGTATGCCAAGGAGAGCACTCTTGATGGTGATCCATTGAATATTAATGAAGCGTTGGCGAGACCCGATAGTGACTTATGGCAAAAAGCGATAGATGATGAACTTATGTCACTAAGAGAGAACCAAACTTGGACGTTGGTGGATCTTCCAGCTGATAAGAAGCCTATCCAGTGCAAATGGGTGTTCAAAATCAAAAGAGATAGCGATGGCAAGGTAACGAAGTACAAGGCTAGACTAGTAGCGAAAGGGTTCACACAGGTATGTGGTGTAGACTATACTGAGACTTATTCTCCTGTAGTTAGAAGCTCCACGCTACGATTATTGTTCTCGCTAGCTGTTGAATACGGTTGGTTTATTGACCAGTGGGACATCACGACCGCGTTTTTATATGGTAAGATTAAAGAGGATATTTACATGCTCCAACCGAAAGGAGCAGTAGTCAAAGGTCAAGAAACCAGAGTATGTAAGCTGCAGCGTTCTTTGTATGGATTGAAACAAGCTTCGAATGCTTGGTTCAAGGAATTAGACAAAGAAATGTTGAATTTAGGTTTTGTGCAATCAAAAATAGAACCGTGTTTGTATCAAAAGCAGCTTAAAAACAATAAGAAGTTAATTGTCGTTATTTACGTAGATGATCTTTTTATTTTTGGAAATTGTGAACAAGAAAAGCAAAAATTAAAAACCGATTTGCTTGACAAGTTTAAAGTGAAAGATTTAGGCGCGGCTAGGCATGTTTTAGGCATGAGGCTGAGAAGAGATAAAGATGTAATTTGTCTAGATCAGCAACAGTTCATTTTAGATATTTTGAATGACTTCAACATGACAGACGCCAAACCAGTTTCGACCCCAATGGAAGTCGGTATGAAATTAGAAAGATCGACAAATTCCCATAGCAATCTGCCATATCAAAGCTTAATAGGGTGTCTAAACTATTTAGCCTGTAATACGCGACCAGACATAGCACATGCGGTAAGTGTGCTTTCACAATTTAATTCGTGTTATGACGAAATACACTTTAAATGTGCGAAACGGATCTTAAGGTATTTGAAGGGTACGTCTAACCTTTGTCTTACTTTTAGGAAGTCAGGAGATTTAGACTTACGAGGCTACGTTGATGCAGATTGGGGAGGGGCACTTGATAGGAAGTCTTTTACGGGGTTAATTTTCAGACTAGGTAAAAATATTGTGTCATGGGAGAGTAGGAAGCAAGCGACAGTATCCTTGTCCTCCACAGAGGCAGAGTACATAGGATTGAGTCAAGCTTCGAAGGAAGCTCTTTATTTACGTAGTTTACTGAGCAGTTTGACAGCTGTGGATAGTAAAGCGGTAGTAATTTATAATGACAATCAGTCGGCGCATAAAATTGCAGCTAACAAAATGATGCATAATAGAACAAAGCACATAGACATCAAGTATCATTTTATTCGTGAGTGTGTACTGGATAACAAAGTTGAAATAAGGTACATGTCAACTGATAAGATGATAGCGGACATTTTAACTAAAAGTGTTCACAGCCCGAAGCTTAGAGAATTTTTAAAGGATTTATCCATGTCAAATTATTCTATTAAGAGGGCGAATGACTAGTTAGATGTTTTGATGTGTTATGTTTTTTAATAGTGTTTTGTGTAATAGATAATTTTTTCTAAATTTTATTTCGTTATGCATGCCTTATTTTGTTAGATTTCTTCTGTTTTTGTACTCTACTTTTGGGTACAGCGTAGTACAGACGGACACAGAAGTGTTAGTAATTTAATTAGTTTTATGTACCGAGTACTGACAAGTACAGATGGGATCATACGCATGTGTAATAGATTAAGGGGGCGTATTGGAGGTCGCATATTGTATGCCACTGGCTTGTGTATAATCCTATTTACACATGTCTGTCTGATTTTAAATATTCATAGTTACGAGTTGTTTATGTTTTATACTTGTCACTTGCACATAAAAATATGGACCACGAATATATGTTCAACTATCTGACCACTGCTGCTGTTCTTATTATAATCAATTTTCAATAGTTAAAAGATACCAAAGGGGTCAAAAAATATAGCTACTGTACATACTAGGTGTAGTGGAAGGTATTGACATAAATTATAATTTTGTTGAAAATATAGTTTTTCTTGGTACAGACGCCAGCACATCAAGCTAACCGAAACTATCAAATTTTCCCAAACAACTTTGAACCTTATGCTTTAGCAATAAAGTTGAAAATCTATTAAAGAAATTTTACAGATTGTAATAGCTTGACGAGTTGGCATTTGTACCCTATCATTTTTAAATGTTATATTTTAATAGTAGCTGTTACTCGGGACTGCGTCTGTGTGAATTCATTGTTTTATTTAAATAACCAAGATGAAAATCCTTCTCGGATTGCATTTTCTTCCTATTTGACAGTCAAGTCACGTTCATTGCGTTATTTACGTTGCTGTGCAGACTAATTTATTAAACATATGAAGCAATGGATTAGAAGTATCCTTCAATTTTCAAAACTCTCAGATTGTGACTGAAACTGTTACTCAAATAGGCAGCAGGCAGGCTACTTTTCTGTCAAATTTCATAACGCGTGGTCAAGTATGAAAAAGTGACAGGCAGACAGACTTATTTTCGCATGTTATCATATTAAATGTCGATGAATCAGTGTCTCTGTATAAATATAAAACTCTGAATCACAACAACATGTCAACCAGTTTATGGAGTGCTAAGCTGCCAACCTTCCAATCGATTTCTGATCGACTATCTGATAATGTCAGCCATAGACAATCCATTTGTTATCGAGATGTTCCAGTGCTCGATCGATTCCTAGTGAGTGAGTGGACTTCATTACGAAACATTTTCACGATAAAGGGGTTTATTTATAAACGACTAGCGACCCGCCCCGGCTTCTCACGGGTGCAATGGAGAAACACTGATAATTTTAGAGCCATTATTTCTCGTAAAAAGTATAGGATAAAAAATGGTTATTGTGGGTTATACCTAAGAGATAGACATATACCATCGCGGATTTTTTTGTAGACCTTTTTAAGGTGTACAATACTGTAGAACATTATTTTGATCTATCTCGACGGGTTCAGCCAGCGTTTACAATGTAAGCGCAAAAAAATGTGTTCATTTACGACATTACATTAGAAACCTCTAAAATTATCAGTGTTTCTCTACTATATTATGCATGTATTATACATATAAACCTTCCTCTTGAATCACTCTATCTATTAAAAAAAACAGCATCAAAATCCGTTGCGTAGTTTTAAAGATCTAAGCATATATAGGGACAGACAGACAGGGAAGCGACTTTGTTTTATACTATGTAGTGATAATTAAAGTTATGTGACGTTTAAACGTAAAGAGTCGCTGATAACTATTTCACTTTAAGCAACGTTTATAAATTAAGGGGTTATTGGCGCCGATTCCCTTGTTCACAAAGTAAACAAAATTTAAGTTCAGTGCATCTTTTTCTTTCTATTTCATTAAGAAAAGGACAGAAGATAAATATTAGTTTAGTCCTGTCAAATTAGTCAGCGCCTGGCGTAGTCCCTACTAGACGTAGTACCTAGACTAGTCCTTATATAAGTACTAGTCTTTTTCCTAGTTTAAAACCCCACAAAATCGTAATGTTTTGACTACTAAAATACTAGTTTTGCCGCGGTTGGTCTGTGGATGGGTGACCATCTTTACATACCGAGACACCTCCGTGCCTCGGAAAGCATGTTAAGCCGTTGGTCCCGGCTGTCATTCGTAGATCTTTGACAGTCGTTACGGGTAGTCAGAAGCCCGAAAGTCTGACAACCAGTCTTACCTAGGGGTATGGTATTACCCAGTAACTGGGTTGTGGGGGTCAGATAGGCAGTCGCTCCATGTAAAATACTGGTATTCAGCTGCATCCGGTTAGACTGGAAGCCGACCCCAACATAGTTGGGAAAAGGCTAGGCAGATGACGATGATGATAAAATGATAAATAGTATTATGATTGAAAATGTATGCTTGTTGCAATGGGATGACACTGACAACTCACTCCACGCAAGTTTTCACGGTGAGATTTTGACGGAATCGGTTGGCAGTACCTGATTCTGAACACCAAAGCATTAAAATTTTTCGTCGGTTATTAAAAAAATAATTAACATACATATTGAGCACGTAGGTATCGCACTTTAACTAATCTTTGACGGCCAGGTTGGCGCAGTGGTTAAGCGATTGGCTGCTGCGCTGCGTGTTGCGGGTTCGATTCCCGCACGGAACAAATATTTGTATGACCTACAAGTATTTGTTCCGGGTCTGGCTGTTTGTGTATGTGAGTTTAAATGTTTGTAAACGCACCCACTATACAGGAGACATTCCTAGTGTGGGGCAACGTTTTTAAAAAAGAAAAAGAAAAAAAAAATCTGTGCTGAATTCATGGTTCCAGTTTGCCACCCTGTATATCGCCAGGTCTGGTGAAGGACCTTATGTGGAAGCTAAAAGGATAATTTTGTAATGAATAATTACGCGTCCCAAGAACAGTAATATTAACTGGTTCCTATAACAAACCGACTCGTGTTTTGAAATATTTTGTAAGGTCAACCAACATCTGTTTCAGTTTACTGCAACCAAAAATCTGAAATCAGCCAGGTGTAGTCTCAGGCCAACTAATTGTTAAGCAAACTGACAATCTTCATCAACTATTAATTTCCTTGACGTTACTTAAAAAAAATCTGAATATGTCTGTACTCTGTATACAAATTGCATCTCCAAAATTATGTAACTTTTTCATCTTTCAAAGAGATTTGTTGATAACTCACGTTGACTGCGACACGTGTATGTAAAAGATTCAGGGAGCTCATTTAATTAGTCCAAATGTATAGTAAATACTTAATCTTTAGACAACAGGTTGGCAAGATATGAATGAAACGGTTAGGAGACCTAACACACTGATTGCAGGCTGATTTAAATTATTTTTATTACTATTAGTACTCGCACAATAAGATGTATTAATAACACTCGAACAAAACAAACAAATCGACCGGTAATCTTTTCATGCTTTTTTCAAAACAAATCACAGACAACATGACACAAAAAAAAAATTGTTGTCATTTCTCCTCTATACGAGTATTTTTGTTTCGGTTCGACTTTCGATTTTGATTTTTTATGTCTTTCTAGATTCATTTTCTGTATATTTTTTTCCCGTGAATTTTTCGGATATTTTAATAGTTATTCTGCTATTCGGGGTGAAGAAGAATCTAACAAATCAGAGATCATTAAAATCGGTCCAGCCTTTCTTGAGTTATAAATGGTGTAAAAAAAATCAGCTTTTCATACATTTTGGTCAAGTAGGTATTGAACTTTTGTATTAAACAGCTGATTTTGTTTTTGTGATTTCAGAGTTAGCCCATAGTAAAAGTTGTTCATATTCATGAGTAGAACACCCTGTAAAAATTTGGAACCTGAAAAAAAAAATCACCCAGTATAAATGTCTTTGACATATCCCGGGACCATGGAGTCCCCGACCTTTGGAAGGCGTACGAGGGGTCAAAGCCAACTCGCACGGGCCCTTCAGACAACGGTTTGGAGCAAGCAAGTCCCACCACGGTGGGGTTATTATTATTTAATTCGAAAATAGGGCTAATCTCTCAAATCTTTCTTCTCGCTTAACACTTGAAGGTCGATCATAATCCTCCTCTCGGAAGCATAATCCTCTCATGGATTATTTTACGACATTCCTCATTCCTGTGCTAATCATGTTTGCCAAAAATCTGCGTTTTACATTATTTTCCATTCGTCGGGAATAAAAAAGAGATACGTATAAAAAGTAAAAAAATATGTAAATTGAATGTCTGATACCAAATTGGTATAATTTGTATGTTTAAATGGCACATCGTTAAAAATACCATTCAGACAAGCTGTAATTTAAATAATGAAAGAGCTACTAAACATTAAAATGGAATAAATACTCGTTAGTACATGTACTTGCTTTTAAACGATAGTAAAGCTTTCATTAGTTCTCATACTGCAAAAGGAGATATTAGAATACCATTTAATTGTTTCAAACAAAGGTCTGTGAGATATAACATATACAACGTGTAACGTTAAATGCGCAAAACCTGAAAATAGTTTGATCAGAATAACGAGCAGAATTAATTGAACCACTTTTTAATATAGGTCACATTTTAAAAAAAAATCTTCATTAATAACGTTGCCTTGTCTATTTATTAATAGGTCAAGCAACCCAATGTCAGCGCGGCGCAGCGGCCCG
This sequence comes from Eremobia ochroleuca, assembly GCA_949629135.1. Taxonomy (NCBI): domain Eukaryota; kingdom Metazoa; phylum Arthropoda; class Insecta; order Lepidoptera; family Noctuidae; genus Eremobia; species Eremobia ochroleuca. The sequence continues at coordinate 5,922,739 of OX451400.1, read as the reverse complement.
GTGACGACTCCTCCCTCGATAAAGCGTCGTCGCAGACGCATGAAACGGTCAGAATTGCCAGTAAAACTAAAACAGCACATAAAACCTTTACAATTTTTTTAATGACTTATTTTCTCTATGAAATAGGTCAATTGAATTAAAAATCAGTTGGGGTGTCTGAGGTTTTGCGCATTTAACGTTACACGTTGTATATAACATATCTATCAAATAAATATACTTCTTGATTTTTTTTTTTACCGTCTTCAATTTTTTACAGGGTGTTCTATTCATGAATATGAACAACACTATGGACCCACTCTGAGATCACGAAAAAAAATCAGCTGTTTCGTACATTTTGGTCAAGTAGGTAGGTATTGAAATTTTGTATTAAACAGCTGAATTTTTTTCGTGATTTCAGAGTTGGTCCTGTACTGAAAGTTGTTCATATTCATGGGTAGAACACCATGTAAAAGTTTGGTGACTGTAAAAAAAAATCATCCAGTATGTAGACAGAATAACCAGACGTCAGTAGTGGTTAAATGTGGCATACTAACACAACACCTCTTCATCTGCCCATCCTTTATCAACTATGTTGGGATCGGCTTTTCAATCTAACCATTTGGTTAGACTGAAAGCTGATCCCAACATAGTAGCATCATAGTAGCAGCTGAATAAAAGTATTTTATATGGAGCGACAGCCTATCTGACCTCGACAACCCAGTTACTGGGTGCCACGATACTTCTTGATAAGACTGGTTGTCAGACTTTTAGGCTTGCGTAACGACTGCCAAGATCTACAAATCACAGTCGGGACCAACGTCTGAGGGGTTTCGATATGTAATGGATGGTCACCCATCCACGGACCGACTTCGGAAAGCGTGGCTTAACCTTCAATCAACCCGTGCAGCTGTTATTATTTAGTTAAAAGCCCCTTTCAGGCACTAACACGACACCTCTACAACAGAATTAAGTACCCTTGTGAATAGAAAAATGGTTGATTGCTACGCCGCTACGACGCGTCGTAGCATTGACCGCTGTAGCGCGAAGCCGGCGTAGCTCAAATTGTCGTAGCATTGAGCTATGTAGAATTATAATTGTTGATGCATTGGTCAATGGGTTCGCTGTTATCGTAGCGTTCATTTCTTTATCATGGTTTACCTTTTAGCTCGTTTGCTGCAGTCATAGACACATGAAACTTTCTAGTGTGCCTCAGAAAACAATATTTGCAAAAAATGTAGGTGACAAATTAAGGTGTTATTGGCATTTCATAACTGAGTAGTAAATTTTACCGTATCGCATGCAAAATAAAAAAAATATTCATAAATCTGTGCACATATTATAACAGGTTCATGATTACTACAACACATATCTATCTTATACAAATATCTTGATACAAATCAAATATTATCCAACCACCAAACAAATGACCATCATGCTCGTGTTGGTGCAACATCGTATTTATTTAGGTGAGAGAAATATACATACACGGATGAAGTATAATATGGGGAAGTGGATCTTTAGTTTATTGAATTGTTTTATTTTCATAGTCTCTTAACTATTAACACTAGGTACTAAATTAAAATGCTAACCAACTAACTATATAAATAAATACAAAAACAAAAGGATATTTAGGTGTCGAAGTACTCGTCCGCATTGCTGTCATCCGGAAAGGTGCCAGAAGACTGGCAGCATTGCCACGTTGAATGGCAATGCTAATTCTTTGTCTAAAGAACGACCCAGCCCTCTGGTCACATGAAATGTCAATTCACCGATGAGAAATTTCTTTAAAAAGGAGACGCGCTCTTGGGCCACATGACCCAAGCGTTTCGACGCCGAACGGTTAAAAGCTCTAGGTAATTACCCATAAGGTTACAGTATAATTTTATAATGATTGTTTACCTATTATTTTACTGAAAACGACAAATGTTAAAAAATCTATTCAAAACTCATAAAAAAAGATACGATCCTACATTTTCAACTGTAAAGTTAAGATGATTTAAGACACTTACGAGTACAACTACAACATAAAACCACGCAGTATCAATAGAAGGTAACGGAAACACATTGTGTCCGTCCTCAATGAAGGAGGGAGTAACAAATAGGAACACGTGAGGTATCTTCACGCTCTACTTCCTTTCAGCGGAGCGGCAGCGTTGTGTTAACATAAGTTGTACAATACTTGTAGAATTTGTAATAAGTACCTATGCACTAGCATCATCATCATCTGCCTAGCCTTTTCCCAACTATGTTGGGGTCGGCTTCCAGTCTAACCAGATGCAGCTGAATACCAGTATTTTACATGGAGCGACTGCCTATCTGACCTCCACAACCCAGTTACTGGGTAATACGATACCTCTAGGTAAGACTGATGCCCTATGCACTAGCATATAGATCCACATTTAATATTCATAAAAGTCATGAAACCCATTTAATAAGGGCCCGAATAAAAGATAACGTAAATCATACTTGCGGTTCTAAATAGTAGGGTACTTACGAGAAAATAAAATACATTTTTACTACACAATTTTAACGAAAACCTATTTTTGTTAAAATTGTGTGGTGAAAATATTTTTTTATATGTAAACCTAGAAAAACTAGTGTATCAACAAATGAATAAGAAGCAAGTTCCTCGCAAGTAAGTGAGTTTGATTCCTATACTGTGGGGTATAGGAATCAAACTCACTTGCTTTCTCACTTACTTTCTTTCTGACCTTATGACGTGGATCCATCCTACCACTAGCGTCGTTTTGGCTTAGTTTGGTATAGCAAGAATATTTGGTCTAAAAAACCAGAATAAACTCCAGCTGATCGATTCTGTAAAAATCTCACCGTGAAATCATAAGTGAAGTGAGCACTTAGTAGTGTTAGTCCCTAGCGAATGACAGCTCAGTCCACGCTCACTTCACCCAAGCTTTCACGGTGAGATGGTTACAGAATCGCACGGCAGCTGTTATATCTTACAAACCTACATTCAATACTACGCCTTAAACCCACAATCACATTTGAATAATGAATATACTTGCGTTTTGTTTTGTTTTTGACAAAAAAATACACGTGACATGTCTCAACCACCATTGGTTGACTGGAAGAGAATGTCTAAAATCAAAATCAATCAAAATCAAAAGTTATTTATTCAAATTAGGCTGAGAATCAGCACTTTTCGAACGTCAAAAATACAAAAGACGGTCCGCAAAAACGCGTGCCCTTCACCACTTCCTAGTGCTTTTGCTGGGGAGAAGAAGTGGCGCAACAAACTCCCCAGCAGCACAGCTGTCTGTTCAGTTAAAAAAAGTCGAAGGCATTAAGTCCGCATTTGTACCTTTTATATCGATCTAGCTGACCCGACAGACGTTGTCCTGTCCAAACAATAGTTCATACAAAATTACCATACAAAAGGACTTTCACTTTTCAATATTCCATGTTTTTTCTCTAAAAACCTTATCCGGATTATTAATAAAAATTGAGTACAAAAAAAGCCAAATCGTTCTCAACTGATGATACGCTTACCAACGAACAGCATCTCAATTTTCCGACCGTGTGACCGATACTTAAACACATGATTTCACTAATCATAAAAAAACAACTTCCCCAAAGAAAATATTTTTTTTTATTTACCAAGCGAATGACCCCAATGACCCCAATAGAACAGCGCGCGCGGTCCTTAAGATTGTTAAATTAATAAAAAAGAATAATGCATGGTAGAAGTGGAACAGTTTTGTTTGTAAAAAGGTATTAGTAACTAAATTAAATTTAAGCTGATGGTGTATTATTCTTGTTAGGTACTCAATATTCTCTTAGGGTCATGAGTTAGGTAAATTACAAAAAAATTTTTTTTTTTGGAATGTGAGTGCAATCATGTTTCACTAATTACCAGTCAAGTCACCCTGTATATGTAGGTAAACCTTAAAAAAAAAACAAAAGAAATAGTGAATAAAAAATAAATATAATAATAATAAATAATAAATCTCCAAACAAGTGTACTAGCTCTCTAATAATAATGGCGTCGAAATTACACATATTTATGCGCCATTGAAGCGGCAAAAATATACATCAAACAACACATGGTACTGAAGTGCGGCTGTATACTTGCATGACTGATAGAGTTTACCTTTCAACCTTTATGGGGAGTTCAAAAATAGCTACAAGTTTGTATTGGTTAGATTTTTATGAGGAATTATCGACCAAATACGAGTACACAAATGCAACTCGATTAACAGAACTAAAACTCATTAAGGGGGGCGCTAAGGTTGCACGAAATTCAATAAGGTTTTTGCAATGTGCAGGACGAAATCAGGTTTTACCTTGATCAAATAAGACTCGCGACTGTAACGAATGGTATTTAAAGAATTTTAAGCATTAAAAACATCAATATAAATATCTAATGGCCGCCACGATTCGCAGCGGGCGAAACATTAGAAGAATTAATAAATAAATCGGTTATACACTCACTAAAGATGGCTGGTCATCGGATCATATGGCCATGATGCCGGTGTTCCTCAGGGGTCTCTGTGTTCTTTCTGCAACTTTATTTCTGCTGCACATCGACGACCTGCTGCAGCTTGGTGCAATCGGGTGAGCAGATGTCAGCACAGTCGCAGATAAGATACCTGTCCAGTACAAGAGCCAGCAAACAGGAAACAGCTACTCTTAGAGAGGCCAGAGTGGATGAGGTGACGAAAATCTGGTCAAATTCAATGCTCTGAAAACACAGGCATGTCTTTTCACTGCAAAAAGGACGCGGAGTTTTGTCCTATTTTCCGAGGTGCATCTGTACTGGTTTCCGACCGCCTACAGCTTTTGGGCATAGAGTTGACATCTGATCTCAACCTCGGCTCAATCATCGAGTCAAAATGTCAGACCGCAGCCAAGAATCTGGTCATCCTAAATCAGGTGAGGCGATACTTCACATCAGGACAGCTTTTGAATTTGTACAAATCACAGGTCCGTTCCTGTATGGAGTATTGCAGCCACTTGTGGGATGGCTCACCAAAATACCAGCTTGCTGCACTTGACTCGGTAGAACGCAGAGCTAAAAGGCTTATAAGCGACGACACGCTGGTAGCTACGCTTCACAGCCTAGCTCATCGGCGTAATGTTGCTTGCCTGTCGCTCTTCTACAGACTGTACTGTAACGAGCCGTACTCAACGCTTCTCCTCCACGTTTATTATACGCACAGCCAAACTATGGAACTTTCGGCCGGCACCTGTGTTCCCTCCCACATTTAACCCGTTTGCCTTCAAAACAAGAGTGAACAGGCATCTTCTGGGCACGCTCGTTCCATCATAGACCTCATCCATCACTTTCCATAAGGCGTGATCGAGGTCAAGAGAGGTCCATTTAGCAATAAAAAAAAGCATTTAAGTTTAAGTACATTTTAGTTTTATGGCATCTGACTTCCGAGACAGAACAACCGGGGCAGTCACTTTAGTATCGAGCCACTAACACACGGTTTCCGAAAGTAATTTGATTGGTTAGTGCTATTTCTGTAGGCCGAATGCAGTTAAAACATGAGTTTGAATGCCAAGTTTTGTCTTGATTGACCTTTCTGAAACCGTCGGGGTAATTGCGTGAAACACTAACAGTAGGAATGAGTTTAATTTTGACAGTTTAATAACATTCATTGCGTTGCTTACGTTGTTGAGCTGACAAATTTTTCGAAAATATTAAGCAATGGATTAGCAATATCCTTCAAAATGATTCAAATCGTGATTGATAGTGTGTTACTAATTAGGGTGCTGGTGTAAAAGTATTCGTACACAGACTGTTCCCAATCGGGTGTCCAATTCTAGTGCGAAACTTTTTTTTCCGATTTTCATTACTACGAACACGTTTCCCCGACATATCTTACTGGGATGCTTGTCACATCGACGACACTTTAGTTCAATGTTACGTTACTTTAATAAACTCCTATGCGTACAACTATAAACCAACATATTGATACTTGAATACTTATTGCACTGATTATATCTGTAAATAATGATAATAAAAATAACAATCTACATTTATTGGTATTCTACTAAATACTCGCGGGTGCCGACTGCCGCGGGGCGTAGCTAAAATGGTAATAAGTATGTATTGTATTAATAGATACATGTAATTCCTGTACCTATTCAACTGAAAAGATCCGGACCATCCACACTTTAATCTATATACTTGTTGATTTTTTACCGTCTCGCAATTTTTACCCATTAATTTTGTTGTACCCATGAATAGGAACAACTTTCACTAGGGGACCAACTCTGAGATCACGAAAGAAAATCAGCTGTTTAATACAAAAGTTCAATACCAACTTGACCAAAATGTATGAAACAGCTATTTTTTTTATATGAATGTATGTAGTTTGTTCAGAATAAGTAACTGAATCGAATCCAATAATATTTTTACACCATGTTATATTTTGTCCCAAAAATATTTTAAAAAGGTTACAAGTTGGACACCGAGCGACACTAAGTACATATCCGCAATCATATGCGCATAACACAGGTCACAGCCAGTCGGCCGGCGGCGCGTGTTAAGTGGTAACCATCTTTTTGTACGTACAATTAGGATACATAACAAGCTTATAACTTGATTTTTCATGATATATGTCGTTTTGAAATTTTGTACATAGATGTTTTACATAAAAATATTAGACACGTGTTTCGGGTTTCCCATATACGAAAAATAATGTTGTATATGTATAGGTAGTTTCAGTTTCAGTGCAACAGTTGATAATATCCAGGCTATTTCAGATCCTACAATAGAGTATACGTTATTAGCTGCACCGCCCATGTCTTTCGTGCACTTCCTACCTCATTGTAGGGTTGCCTCAGAAATTATTACGTACGTTATACTATGAATTGGCTCTCTATCCAAACACAGAAACATGATCTAACGTACATCAACCGACTTCAACAATGGAAAGGTTTTTAATAACTACTTACTTCATTTTGATGTGTGAGAATTTTAAACACTTTTTACATTAAAATACTTCTCGCAGGGAAAATAAAAAAGAAAACCTGTTCAGGTGGAGATTACATAGACGACTCCGCCTTGGGGTGTAAATGCTGTTCCGTAAACGATGGGACACTTAATATCGTGTCCTGCGTGTCCCATCATCTGCACGTTACAGGAACTGATGGACGCTAGTAAAAAACTTCGAGACGGCTTTGGGACATGCTAAAAAGAACAAGAGACAATATTGATTCATTTAGACTCAAGAATGAGAGTATGACCGGAATTGCCTATGAACGGCAAAAAATTTACCAATTTAAAAATCTCAAATCAGTGCTCGGCAGGTCTTTATCGTGTTTTTACCTGCTGTTTATCTACGAGTACATATTGTTGATAAGCGGTTCATATTTTAATGGCAATATTTTCGTATCATCGTGAAGGGTCTTCACATTAGGGATACACGAATATTTTCATAATATCTGCTTCAGTAGTCGGATTACGAGCATACCAATAGTATTATGAGGATCTAAAAGATTGTTTGTTTGCAAAAACGGCTGCACGAATTTGAATGTTTGGCACACAGATAGTTTATAACCTACTTTTTGTCCATTTTTGGTTTCCGTGAGACAATTTTCGACACACACGCGGACGAAGCCACTGGCTAAAGCTAGTGATAGATAATGTTGACCACCGCCCTGACGGCCCGCAACGTCGCCGCCGCGCTGCGAAGGCCGCAGCGCGCGATGGTCGTCAGGATCATAAGGGGATACCGTACGATCTCCTTTGAGGCAGTGAGCCTCCTAGCCGGATCCCTGCCCTGGGATCTCGACGCAAAGCTCCTCGCGTCGCTCTATTGGTGGCGCGCGGAGGCGGTCGAGCGGGGCGAGCGCCTGATGGTGCCTCGACAGGTTGAGGCACGCAGGGCAGAGCTCCGCCAGGTCCTAGTGGTGGAGTGGCAGACGCGCTTAGCGCAACCCACGGCGGGGCACGCCGCTGTAGCCGCGGTAAGGCCAGTTATAGAGGAGTGGCTCAATAGGAGCCACGGCGCCCTCAGCTTCCGGCTGACGCAGGTGCTTACCGGACACGGGTGTTTTGGGAAGTATCTGTGTCGCATAGGCCGGGAGCCGACGTCCCAGTGCCACCATTGTGGTGACTGCCGCGACGATACGGCGCTGCATACGTTGGTGGAGTGCCCAGCCTGGGCCGAGCAGCGCCGTGACTTGGTCGCGGCCGTAGGTGCTGCGGGAAACCTCTCGCTTCCGGCTGTTGTGTCTACCATGGTCGGAAGCGAGTCAGGGTGAAGTGCCGTCGCCACCTTTTGCGAGGCCGTGATGCTCGCAAAGGAGGCGGCGGGAAGGGAGAGAGAGGCTGCCTCCTCTCTCCCCTCCCGCAGCAGACGCACTGGGCGTCGTAGGGTGGCCGACTTCCGGCCACCGTAGGGCGCGGCCTGCGGACGGCAGACTTGGGGCGTCTTGTCGTCCGACCAGCAGCAGGCCTCGAGGCGGTGGCGTCGTGTACCGCGCGCGCCTCATAGTGGAGTCCTGCGGCCGGGGTGATGGCCGCAGTGGGTGACGGGGCGCGCCTAACCATCTGGCGGGCCAATACCCGTCGGGGGGTAGCGACGAATGCTTCGGCGATACCCGCCCCCTGACACACGGGTACATGAGGAACACGGGTTGGTTTTTAGTCAGTAAGAGTCTGACAGTCCCGTTCGCCCTTCCCCAAGGGCGGATGGACTCCATGAGGATTTTCCAACCCAATACCAAAAAAGAAAAAAAAAAGATAATGTTGACCACCATTTCCGAAAGGTCGGTAGTTTGGACATTGGAGTAACAATACCAAAAACATTGACTATTTGCATAATTCTCCTATAACTTACTATTGCTGGGAGACAGGCCTCCTCTCTGTATAAACCGGGCCCCGTGTTCGTCGGGTTATCGGGTTGACTAAACATTCATTGAAAATTGGCAAATCTCACTGTCATCGCGTCGTCGCAAAAATCGATGCATAGACATGAAAAGTTCTTCATTCTTTCGTCTTTTACGATGTCCTTCTCACCGTTCTGGCTTCATTAATTCTTCTTTCTTTGTCCAGGTGGCCTTTCTTTGGAATGCGCTCCCTCTGTAGTCTGAACATCAGGATGGCAACTATTCGGTTATCTTTTAAAGTGAAGGCACGTGAACATATCCGTCAGAAGTAACATAGCCGTAACATACCAGCGCTGATTTGCTGGATTCGTTTTCTCCTCTACTGATCGTTATTTCTCCTGACAGTTCATTTTGTTTATAACTATGTATATATCCATGTATTAGTATTTATTATTGTATTTTCTAGTAATTTCCGAGTTATTTATCACTTATGTTGCACCTGTCATGTTTTGTCTCTGCATCACCCTAAGGTTGGTAGTATATGTGTTTTACTTGTGCATAGTTATAATAAAAAAGAATTAAATAAAAATATAAGTAAGCTACCGTCTGATTATTTCTGGTTTATCAAAAAGTTTCCTCTTGTGGTCCTAGAATAGATTTGATTGATCAGATTCCCACTTAGAAATAAATTGTTTCTAATTTTGTCCCGTGAACTACGTCAAAAAGATTTATGGTTGTTTTAAAATAAATTTCTAATTATAGAGCGTCCTCACTATAAACCTTCGTATTATAGCTAATACAAGTTGGCTAAGTAAGAACAGCCGCACGGGTCGACCGATTAGGTTAAGCTACGCTTGCCGCGGTTGGTCCGTGGATGGGTGACCATCTTCACATACCAAGACCCCTCCGTGCCTCGGAAATCACGTTAAGCCGTTGGTCCCGGCTGTATTCGTGGATCTTTGACAGTCGTTACGGGTCGTCAGAAGACCGAAAGTCTGACAACCAGTCTTACCAAGGGGTTTCGTATTACCCAGTAACTGGATTGTAGATGTCAGATAGGCAGTCGCTCCATGTAAAATACTGGTACTCAGCTGCATCCGGTTAGACTGGAAGCCGACCCCAGCATAGTTGGGAAAAGGCTAGGCAGATGATGATAACAAGGTGTTAATAAAAAAAAACCTGAAAATGGATTATTGTAAGTAGTCGCCACTATCGTAACTTTTACTTTGGGATTAACGATGAGATCGTGAAAAAATCCGGCTGTTCCATACATTTTATCGAGTAATGCAAGCAATGCTACCTAATACATAGTAATCAATACATACTCACTGATCGTCTTTTTGTGATGTGCCTAGTAACTGGTGGTGGCTGGTCACAGTTCTAAATTATTCTTGAGTCACAGGTCCACTCAGTGTGGTTCTTTCCTCAAAAGACCACTTCAGACACCAATCTACATGGTCCTCAAAGATCAAAGATTATATCCGGATTTTTATATACACATTGACATTGATGAATTTTATATAAACAATGACATGGATATTTACTTTGTAAAGTATCTTATTTTTTATTATTATTACTGTGAGTGTGAAGACTATGTGGGTCATTTCTTTTTTTCAGTTTTCCTTCTTAGTTAGTTTTAATCATGATCTGGCAGTTTGAGTAATTTATGCGGTCTACCCAAATGTCCTTTCATTGGCATTGTTCGTCGAATCGTAACGCTCCTCAAGTTCTGAGTTGAGCTGCACGATTTTTGACAAATGCGTGCACTGACTGGACAGGTCCGCTCAATCTCTGTGGTTCTTTACTCAAAAGACCATTTCAGACACCAATCTACATGGTCTTCACATTATCTGACCAAGATTATGTCTGGACTTTAAAATAGACTGTGACCTCTGAGTTTGTTTCGGCCTTTCTTCTCACAGTAGTCAGATAGGAAACGCCGACCTCATCTAGTTTAAAAAAATATGATTGACATGTAAAAGTGTTTGTACAAACCTACTTACAGAAAATAAATCATTTATCATTTATTACTTGCCCATTTGGTCGGGGTCTCATAACTTAGTTACTGCCACCAGCTTTAACGGTATATACACCGTCGTTTCATTCGTCCGTCGTCCTTACATTTCGATCGATTTAATCCTTAAAGGGGGTCACTGAACTCACCATTTAAAAAAAATCAGCTGAGCCATAAATTTATGCTCACATAACGCGACATAATGTATGGATCAACAGATTTTTTTTTCACGTTTTCAGGGTCGTTCTCATAGTAAAAGTTGTTCATAATGATGAGTACAATGAACTCTTTTAATGATTAAAGCGATCAAAATGTAAGGGTGTATAGCGTTTGCAAAGACCAGCCGTGCGATTCTGTAACCATCTCACCGTGAAAGCTTGGGTGAAGTGAGCGTGGAGTGAGCGGTCATTCGCTAGGGATTAACACTATTAAGTGCTCACTTCACTTATGATTTCACGGTGAGATTTTTACAGAATCGGCCGGCAGAAAGTCAAAAGTAGGTAACTGATTAAAAAAGGCGATCACAAAAATATCAATAACTTTTTAGAGGATCAATAAAATATTCCCCTTTATTTAACCAACGATATTCTGACTTCTTAGGGCTGTAGGCAGCCCTGCCTCTCAATATTGCAAGTCGGAGTTCCTGTGTAGTGCACGTAACGTCGACGATAGATACAAATGGCTCAATTAAACGACACTCGCCAACACCACGTGGACTTAACGTTTTTATTTTCTTCACACAATATACCGGAGACTTCTCAACACATGTGGGTGAAAGAAACACGCAATATGTACGTATAAAACATATCCCGTAATTAGCGGACAACACTAAACATTCCAATTAGAATATTATGTCATAATCATAATACATACACTGAATTTTTATTATTGTGTATATAAAATTGTTTTTTAAATTAAATTTGTGTTATTGATTGTGGGATAAAGTAGTTAACATTACAAATCTACAGATGCACACGTATAAATAAGGGTCCAGCGTAGTAAGTTCTTCGTTCATTTTGACTATGCAGCGGAAGCGTGATAGTAATTTACGTGGTTTTAATTATTTTTGGGATAAAGAATTACTATTAAAAATGAGAGAAATCAATTCAGTAAACGATTCTGAACAAGCTACTTTCTTAATGTGGATTAAATAAGTTGCACATTGTTTAAGAAAGAAAGCCGACAAACTTAAATATAACACAAACTCAATCAAATCTTATCATTGTTTTGCTTGAATATGGGTAAAACCATTTATTTAGACACTAACCCAATTGCAGGCACTGTTAATTTTTCAAGGAGTCGGTCTGTCAGAAAGTTGAAGCTGCTCATTCCAAGGTTGCTATAGAGAAGAGCGGACAAGAAACACCATGGACAATCTTTTAAATCAAAATATTGGTTATATCATTCATGTTGAAATTTATTTATTTATTCATGTAAACTTTTCGCACATAAAAAGGTACAAAGGCGGACTTAATGCCTTAGGCATTCTCTACCAGTCAACCAAGGGCGGTGAAGAGATTAGATGGCAGGTGCTTTGGTTGAGAGGAAAAATTACATAAAAACTATTCAAACGTATTTTAATGAGTTATTAAAAAAATAGGTACACAATTATAATTGAGTTCATGTATGAGAAAACGTGCACGTTAAAAGCGTCCAGAGTAAAAAGAGAAAAAAGGAATTCACAAATAACAATGTATAATTTGTTTGTGTAAATTCCACATACATATGTTTAGTTTTATTAAGTGAAGTGTTTATGATTTTATGTATTTTTGTCTCGTTTACTCTTGTCCTATCGCAGGTATGCTGAAAGAGATTTGTTATGAAATAAGCATCACCTTTGTACCTATTTTTCTGTAATGTTTTTTTTTCTTGTCTGTTTATATATATGTATGATATATTTATGTAAGTACATAAATAGTAAAATAAATAAATAAATAATTCAAAATCAAAACACATGACAATTCGGATTGATAATTCTTCTTTACGATAAAAGGGAAGAATACTTGCTTCTGCAGAGTGGTCATTTGAGACGGAATGTTAGGAATAAGGTCTCCTATGAACGATTTTCTGTAGCAGCAACGATCAAAGTAGCTGCATTTACTGCCCCATATGAAATTGCCATTGTAGATATATCGTTAAAGATACGAGTTAAAGTTTTAACCGGTAACATTTAGTACTTTTTAGAAATCGGGAATATCTTATCATACTTACTAAGTACTAGGCGCGCTTATCGAGAATAAAAATGCACGTGAAACAGTTGCCGAGTTACGTAAAATAAATTTAAAGATTACAGTAGATTCAGACGAATCTCGAAAAGTCTTAGCTCTCATCCATACTATCTACTAACTCTCAGAATTTCGCGAACTTGAACTGATTATTATGCAATAAGATGACGCGTTCTATTTAGGTAAGTACTCGTTCTGAAAAACTGTTCATCGGAATTTAACTGAAGGCTGAAATACCGGGCTATCAAAGAGCCTGTTTCAGTACCTACTGGCAGCATGATCTCTGTGTCTCGCTGTCTATCACTCTGTCTGTGAAAAATGATGCTCTTTTCGTGTAAACAAGCTAATTGTGCTCGAAATTAGCATCCTTTTTGCTACTACATAGCATGTGTATTCCAGGTATGAAAGATTAATTAGTTAATTAGAATCTCCTTTTATTGTATTTAGTTTGGACTAACAAGCGTTCTTTTCGTTTCTATTTCAGTTTATTTGGTATCAATCTCTCTTAAATAGCATTATCATTCTATATTGTTCCCACGGCCGGGACACAAACCGTCCTCTCTGTGAAAGGGAATGGACCTTCCATCACGCGGGCCCAGTGTGGGATTAGTTCCTTTGTCCATGGGCCTTCTATCGTTTTAGAGTGGTGCAGTGGTGAAGAGTTAAATACTCAAAGTAAAGTGCCTGTCTGGGTTTGAACTCATGACTCGTAAGTTGGGGCCACCATTGCTCAATCTCTCTTACCTGCATAAAAATGATAACACAAGCAACTGGACAATTCCAGTAGCGATGTGACATGAGTATTCAAATCTAATTCACTACTGATAGAGCAGCTACGTCTCCGCAATACCTAAATCCTCTGTCAGATTGCAATAACACCAGATATTTATCGTCACTCAGACAGTTAATCCAAGATATTTACACAATGGAACGTATATGTAAGCGTCACAGATTGTGACTACGTTTACATAAAAGAGTACTTATTGGTAATTCCCGGTGAAAATTGGCCTTTCCCAAAAGGCGACTTAAGGCTTATTCAGAAATAGACGGTATTTGAATATCGCGGTATGAAAAATGCCAAGCGGTATTCTGCAGGATATTTGAGTATGAATAGTGAGAATAACGTATAACGGTACGCGGTAGTAAGTAACTGGGTTGCGGAGGTCAGATAGGCAGTCGCCCGGTTATACTAAGAACAACGTGTACCTACACGTCTTCTTTTCCTACCCTCTGTACTAATATCATCATCAGAAAAGGTTTTATCTACGTCAAGAGACACTAGACATTAGGAGCATTCTTTTGCCTCCTGCAATGTTAATGGCACCGACTTACGAGTTGTAGGTCGTAGGTTTGAACCCAGATAAGCGATTTACTTTGTTGTGTAAATAATTTTATCACCACTGTTCTCAAAACGGTGAAGGAAAACATCGTGAGGAAACTGGCATGTGACATATGCTAGTCACCCCTTCCTAATAATTTCATTTTCTGTCTCTAGTACGTTTTGACACTTCAATTGGGTTTTAAATAAATAAAACATTTAAATAATTAGAGCTACTGGTATTAGTACTTTATTTGAACAGCGCAGTTGAATGTCTAAGCAGTATTAGAGTGGCTTATGGGCGCCTTGGCAATCTAATTAGATGATTGAACACGGATGAGTAACAAATGGAGTGATAGCACATGATTAACTTGCCGAACTAACTTTTTTTTTTTTGATAAGCCTTTATTATCCACTGCTGGCCTACGCTCTTTCCACCTCTCTCTGTCCAGAGCTGCCAATGACCAATATTTATGAAAAGAGTCCAGGTCATCCCGCCATCTCCGTCTGGGTCTGCCGTTAGGCGTAAGTACATTGGGGAAAGATATACTCATACACCTGTATATCACCCACAGTGTTTCTAAGCTAACGGCAGAAAAAAATCAACGATCAACAAGATGGTTTATTGATTTGTAAATATTTCTCTTTAAGTGTTTGTGTGTACACGTAACTAAGCACAGTTAACGATCTATCCTACTCCATAAATATACGTGCTGGCACAGATAATATGTCTGGTAAAAGCAGCACGTAAAAGAAATTCTCATGAAAGGCAGTAGTTGTCTTTGTAACAACTGTCTTATTTGCTAAGTTATCATTTAGACGTATGTAGTATATGGATACTATGCTATGTTATGTATGCTTAGCAAGCATAGCAACAGGGAGTCGCTCCTTGTAAAATTAAATAGTATTCAGCTGCATCTGGTTAGACTGGAAGCCGATCCCAATATAGTTGGGAAAAGGCTAGGCAGATGATGATGTTATCTTATATTATGTATGCTTATATCGCGACGCATGATAACTGTCGCGATATAAACACTTCATCCACTCACTACTCCGTGCCTCTATTACTTCACGCCTGTACGAGCGACTAGCGGCGCTTAGCACCGGCTGCACAATGATACTGCCTTCTATATATGTGAATTGAACATAACGGGAATGCGTTTTCGTAGGTATGCAGTGCACTCGACAATTGCTGATTAGATTAAGTACTTGAGTTTAAGGTTTTAAAGCGGTTAAAATCTTATTCTGTAGGTAGGTAGGGCAGGGTAGGTACTCTAAAATTAATAAAAGTTTTTATAATGATTTTAAAATGTAATGAAGTACCAAGGGAAAAGTTTAATAAGACCAATAATGCACATAAGTACTTATAAATTCACAAATACCGCTTCAAAGGATTATTAAACTTGAAAAGATGACGAAATGCTACACGATTTGAAAGCCCAAAATAACTTCACACGAGTAATGAAATAGGTACAGCTGGCTCGGCACAGATAATCGAATATCCCCTTGTTAAAAAATTGCATTTTTAATGAAATGCGGTCTTTTTTTTTGACAGAGAACGCTTTTTTTTAATCCTTTTTTTACGTAAAAGAAATCCAAACAGCCCATTGTGATGGCCGGTGAATTTAATTTCCCTTCATTTTATTCGCTCCCGTAAACTTTTTTTTTTACAAAAGAGTTCAACTTTCAATTACCGGGGGATCAAAATTACTTTTTTGGTATTAAAGTGTAATTAATACCGGGGAACTAAAGTAAATAACGCCTGGATTTAAATGTCTTATATTAAGGTAGTTCAAAGCAGTCACTTCAAGCCTAAATTAGAATATTTTTTTGAAAATAAAACGTGATATCCTGGGGTACGAGGATTACCTCCACATTTAGGAGCAGCCTGGTTGAACATAGCCGAATTAGCCCGGAACGATCAAGACCTTCGTGAGAGCAGAACAGAAAAGACTTAGAAGGTATGTAAGTCTAAGCCATCGAGGTAGTTGGAAGCTCCTAACACTTGTGTTTCCGTTAAATCTTGCTAAACTAAGTCGCGATTCACCTTACTCTATTGTCTTTGAGACCAATATGCAGAAAATTTATAATAAAACAAATTGTGCAAAAAAATAAAATTCGGCTATGGCCACATTCCACACGTACAGAATGTACAACTCAGAATATGTGCTTGTATTTGTGTGCCTGAAGATGGCAGGTGCCGCCGAGGTCGGTCAGGTCACAAAGTGGTGGCAAGATGACCTGGACGCGTACCACGAGAGCTGGTTCGAGGTGGCGTGGGAAAATAGTTCTTGGAAGGAATTGGGGGAGACATTTGCCCATCAGTGGGACAGTACAGGGTAAAAAAAAAAAAACTGGTGGATTCCTAAATTCGAATACCGAGCAGACCACCATACTATGCTAAGAGTACCCATTCCCGTGTTCTTGTATTATTCATAGAACCGAACAATTCTCATACAGATACCGTTCAAGTTAAAAACCCTATCTTGCACGTCATTTCTCGTGTCCGCTACTTCATCTTATCGATCAGACGTCGAAGGCACCGTTCACAAGCTTATCAGTTGCCTCAAAGGGTGTGGATGACAAAGACAAAACTAAGTTCTGCTGCATCTAGTGCGGACCGTCAAGCGGTGAAGTTTCGCTGCAACGTCGTTTATTAAGACGGTTTCAATGTCACTACATAACGTGCCCCTAGTTAGTTGGATATTTCTAAAACCAGGCGTACCTACAGAACGGTTTTATCGAAAACTAAACGAAACTAATATTTAAGCCAACTCAAGGCCGATTTTTTAACTTTTTTTATATCCTATTATGTAAAACTTGTAAATTTATTTACAAACAAGGTACCTACTATTTATCTACCAGAGACTACATAGAGATACGCTTTCTACTTTAATAACGTGTGTAAAAAGATACTTAAACGAAGCCGAGAGTCACTTGTACTCCCCGTCATTGTAACCATTTTATTTTACTGGACCATATCTGGGAACCTTCTGTTTATGGAGATATTGAAGGTCAAAATTCCAACTTTTACTGACGTTTTTTAAGAAAACAAGTTTTTTAATGTACACACAACTTTAAATACCCCACGACCCTGTATTGTTGCATACACCCATAGGCACAATGTTTTGCGTGCATTACGGTTTGCACTAACGCATACAGCTTTTCACACCAAAAATAAAAGTCATTTCCCAAAAATTATTTTTGTGCAAAGTTACTTAGTTTATTGTACAGAATGCGTAGTTGACTGCTATGTGATAGGTCTTTATTTTCACCCGCAAAATTGTGATGTTTCCTAATTTAAAATCAGGGAAAGGAATACATTCAGAAATGTTTAAAAACGCGCCAATTGGCGCGTTTCTTCTATTCACTTAAAACGAATGATTATTTATTCTTGCTGTCCACATACCGAAGTTAAAATAGAATCTAAACAAAGTTCATGTCCAGTGATCTTAGGCCTGCCACAAACAACAAACTTCAAAGGGTTGGCTGTACAAACAATAGTTACTCACAAAATAAACCGCCATTTGCCCTTTGAATGGCTAATTTGATTAGACGCACTTCACAGGTCCTCACTTATCTCGTATATTTATATAATATATAGCAATAATACAATTATGTTCTAATGTTAAGTAAGCAAAATTACCTGTATTAGCGTTCCTGTCCTCTGTCCACAGCACCGAAAAGTCCTTTCTGGTTGACTCTGAAGTGCTATGCTTGACCGACGCGGTAAAAGCCTGGAAAGTGGCTTGCCCAGATACAGATCGAGAGGCAGTGGGATGAGCCGCTCTGCAGGTTGGTAAGGAATAATCTTATTAATACGTCTACTAATATTGCTGAGCGAGCCCGCCTGATAGCTGTGGGTGAGTGGGAGTCGGGCCTCTAGCTTCAAGCGCTACCATCGTGAGTGACAAGACCTCGCCAAGCGGTTGTTCGACTCTTCACGTGACCAGAGGGCTGACCTATTTTTTGCCAAATCAGCATTGCCATTCAACGTGGTAATGTTGCCAGCCTTTTGGGCACTTTTCCTGGTGAGAGCAATGCGGACGAATTTTTGGTACCCTATGAATTTCCCTTCCTTTTTATATACTTGTACATATTATTATTTTAAGACTGTTAGCTTTTTAAATTACGTAAATATAAATGAATACATTAATATTATGTTCTTGTATAGTTGGATTTATATTTTTTGCGAGGTAAATCGTCAATTTTGTAGGATGGTATTTACCTACAACAGAATGTTTAATACTATTTGTAACAGTAGGTACTATGCCTATGAACGACATATAATATTTCCTGTAGGAAGTCAATTCTTAAAAATAAAATGAATGTTTTTAAACTTTTTTGAAGCCTTTTCATGAAATTCTTTTCATTGCTGTTGAAAGTAAAAATTAGAGTGAAGTACGGCTCGTTTAAGATTTTGGGACGCATAATTAACACAAACGAAAGTTCTCAAGTTAAATTTATAGGATTTCAAATAATTTCGAAAGTGTACCTTTCTGGCAGCATTAAAACCAGCAGAAAGATACACCTTATTAATGTAAACGTAGGTAGGTAATGACGGTAAACGACACTGAAAATGGACTGGTTTTCGTACAAACTGGGTAAAATACATGTTGTTCTTAAATGTGACTTGGAAGTTTAATTTTCTTAAAGTGACTGATTTTATTTACAAATTAATTTGACATTTAAGAAGGTTAATTAATGATACTAAAAAGCCTGCGAAATGTCAGTTTTGTTGATAAGTTCTAAGATGTTAGAAGTACCGAAGTACCGTTGTTAAAGTGGCAAAGTAGAAGAATGGGGAAAAACTGGAATTTATTCATCAAACTGTGTTCCTAGGAATCACGCTAGACTAAAAAGCTTGCGAAATGTCAGTAAATTTGATAATAAGTTAGAAGATTTAAGAAGTATTTAGAAATAAAAAAGGCAGAATCATTTTTTAAAGGACTCACGAGTCCCTTAGAAACGTGATCTACAAAATGGGTCCCAACTCGCGAGGACCATTTTATAGATCGAGCGGATTGCTCGCTTTTGTAAAACGAAAATTGAATATACGTCAGCTGCCGATTCCCACAGCAGAGCGCCATATGACATAATACTGTGGAGACTAGCAAAGTATACCTACTAAGTACTAACCTAGCTGTGGCTATATCAGTCAACTGCTTATTTTTCTTACTGCATAAATGCAGATGATTTCCCATGACTTTATATTATTTGTACTACGTTTTTAAAAAGTTTTTTTTTTACGAATCATTCTTCTGCTTCGTAAACTAAAAACTTATAGCAAAACAAAACAAAGCTTCGACTTCCGTTTCGTACCAATATGAGACATGTTGTTTGAGAGGTCGACTCTTGATCAAGATTTAATTAATATTAAAATTATAGATCACTTTAGATCAATCACATGACGTTTAGGAATGATACAAAAAAAGTTCTCGGCTTCGTATCATAGACAGACTGTGAACAATAGACCAGCCACTAGATAATAATCAGAGTAGGAGAACACACTTGATCTAAACTCAAAATCCAACTCAAAGCATTTATTTCGTCGGTCAGTCAGAAAGATGAAGCTTAGTTGCCCATTCCAAAGCGTAGTAGGTACCTATAGAGAAGAACGGGCAAGAAACTCCTCGGACACTTTCAAAATCAAAATATTGTTACAAAGTATTAGTTCATATTAATAGTTATTTATATTTTTATTTGCATTCCACGTATATTATATATTTCCACATAACGTTGAAGTTATACTTATGAGAACGATGCACCTTAAAAGCGTCCGTAATAAAAACGATAAAATCAATTCAGAAATTATAATAAACCGTGGCAAGGATGACCAGTTCTTACTGACGGCGCCCGTTCACGAACATGACGGGAACACACGCCACCACCAGCGAGACATTTGAGTGAGTATGACATATTTTCTGCCACCAGGGCATAATCAAGTCAATGAAAGACGTACCCAGTATATGTATAGTGGGTACATAGTGCTCACACATGTATTAGGCCAGTAGTAAGAGTAAAGGAGACAGAAATATAATTTCTCTATTTCTTACCACCTATTATTACTTAACCAAAAACTGAAGCCCAACAAAACTGTCGTCCGGTACGATTTCTTTGGAAAGTATTCAAAGTCAAAATCAAAAGTCATTTATTCAAACTGGGCTGAGAATAAGTACTTTTTGAACGTCAAAAACTTTTTTATAAAAAAAAAACAACCGGCTTCCAAAAAAACAGTAAAAAGTGAAAAATAACTTTAATTTTGGAAGTCGGTGACGTTGGTTCAACATTTTCGTTTTTTTTACACTGACGCAGTTTGGTTGAAGCCCAAGTGAAGGCAACTGCGCTCGCGCATGTAGGTTGATCGCTAATCTATCTACTTAAACCATACTCTATCTACGACACGCATCCTGCATGAGCAGGTGAATGTCTCTGTATGTCCAATGACCGATTTTTAGGGTTCCATACCCAAAGGGTAAAAAGGAATTACTCCCGCTCCGCTGTCCGTCCGTCCGTGCGTCCGTCTGTCACCAGGCTGTATCTCATGAACCGTGATAGTTAGACAGTTGAAATTTTCACACATGTATTTCTGTTGCCGCTATAACAAAAAATACTAAAAAACAGAATAAAATAAATATTTAAGGGGGTCCCATACAACAGACGTGATTTTTTTACCGTTTTTATAGATAATGGTACGGAAAACTTCGGGCGCGAATCCGACTCGCGCTTAGCCGGTTTTTTTTTAAACATTTGTCAACTTCATGCATTACAAAAAGCTCCAACGGTACACCTACCTACATTAAAATAGACAACTCTCGTTATATACTGATCAGAAAATCACTATTAAATCAGAATCAAATCACTACTTTCGTATTAATAAAAGTGTCCGTGTCTTGTGTATATGTGTGTGTGTGTGTGTTGTGTAAGTGTGTGTGTGACAAAAGCGACATCGAGGCGTAGTGGATAGGTCAAGTATGTGCTCTGTGTGACGTCAGAGCTACTTCGCTATAATTAATCCCTTGCTCCCACGCACGGATATAGAAAATGTCCTTGTTGACATTAGTTGGAATAGAGGAGATTTCATAAAATTCTTGGTATTTTACTTACTATGGATCTATAAATGTAGTTCACTATAGTGGGTCGGTGTTAATCGTTTACATCACACTTCACACTAATATTATAAAGGCGAAAGTTTGTGAGTGTGTGTGTGTGTGTGTGTGTGTGTGTGTGTGTGTGTGTGTGTGTGTGTGTGTGTGTGTGTGTGTGTGTGTGTGTGTGTGTGTGTGTGTGTGTGTGTGTGTGAAGTGAACGTTTGTTACGTCTTCACGCTCAAACGGCTGGACCAATGTTGATGAAATTTGGCACACAGATAGTTTATAACCAGGATTAACACATATAATACTTTTTATCAGTTGTCTAGTACTCATAGCACAAGCTCTGCTTAGGTTGGGACTAGATGGCGTTGTGTGAAAGTTGTGGAATATTATTATTATTATCCCGATATTCTTACGGGATCGAGACTTATGCGGGTGAAACCGCGGGGTGCAGCTAGTAGAAAATAAGTATGTTGGCATGTGGCAAATTTCATCTCATTAGGATGGCAGGGGATGGTTGTAAAATGGATGACTATGCGACTAACAAGGATACATCGCGAGGTGTCCCTCACCGATTTAGTTGCGGCTTTACTATAATAATCTACATGAAAAATGATGAGATACGTATTTTTTCTTTTTTGCTAACAAACGTCTTAAAGGTGTGAAAATCACCCTCAAAGTTCGTACCCCAAAATGATGGTTTGCAGTTTTCACATATTTCTAATAAAATTTCTAATAAATTTCCAAAATGACTTTAACCATTAAAAAGAGCATAAAAAATTATGAAAAATACCTTTATTCACATATTTATAAGCATTGTGGATATACATTTTTTTTAAATTAAAAATTACAAAAAATTCATAAACTATAAACTATTTTATTATTTAATGGGACCAATTTTAAGTCTAGCCGCAATCTCATCTCAGCGACAATCAATGTCAAAAATTTGCCAAAAATTTAAGGAAAATGGAGATATTTTTGACAGATTGAGGCTAAGATAAGACTGTGAACGTTCTTATAGTTACGAGCTTAGCCCCTCAGGTCATCTCTCAATCTCTTTCTGGGTGGCTTAACCCTTAAATGCATAATGTTGCCATATGGCAACAAAGTACGTTATTTAATTTTTTTAAGAATGTGATAGCTGTGAGTGTCTGAACGCACCTCTTTATGTCAAAACAATATATATACTCTATGAATATTAATATTTATTATATATATTTTTTCTAAATTCTATAGAAAAATAGGTATTTTTTGCAATACGATACAATAAATCATGCATTTAAGGGTTAAGTTCTTTTAAAACCAAAAAAACACAGACATGTTCCCACGACGTGGTAAACAAATCAACAAATCAAACAAACAAAGGGCTATTGAAACAAAAGTAAATTTTAAAAATAGCGAAATCAATCACAATTAATAACGAAGGAAAAACGATTAAAGTTTCACATGAAACCTAGAGTACTGAAATAAATAACAAACTTGCCTGATATCGACCAAGTTTCATACAATTTTCGATTTGATTTTATATGGCTGCGAAAGGCGTACGTACTAACATTGGAAGTCTGGCAGTTTGTTTTTACTTCACAAACTTTATGAATCTCTTAATAATTCTGAAGTGAGTTTTAAAACGCCTGTGTTATTTTTAAAAGAACTTCGAATATTTTCTTTTTAGGATAGTTTTTTGTCTGTGCCTATGTATTATATGTACTTAGCGGTCAAAGTAAAGACAGGCAAAGGAAATTGTCCATTCTCGGCTTGGCGTGGACACGATGCTCGAAAAGAAACAACTTAATCAAAAATCATGTTTGGTTTTAGACGCTTATTTATTCTAACTTTTTGTATCAAGTTGCGCCCAGGAATAGTGTATTTAAAAAGTACTGAAATTGTTTTATTCTTCGACATATTGACAGTACTCGACCTTCACGGTGTTGCCATTTGTAAAATAAGTATTTATAAATCGATTCTAATTGTTATTTTTTAAGTTTTACTAAGTCCTCATCATTCTTATAAGAGTCTAGAGTTTACAGTCAATTAAAGCTGTTATTTGTAATCACGTACATTCATTCAAACATGTTTTATCCATATAATTGGAAAACAAAAGTATCGTAGTTGGTCATTAAATTCGATTTTTAATCTAATATAAATCGATTATTAAAAAAAGACTTGAAGTGACAACTGACATTGACATAATGTCAGTTGTCACTTCAAGTCACTTGTCATATCATGACTTTGTTTCTATCGAATATTGTTTTGCTCGTTTTACTCTTATTATTGTTTGCAAGTATTGTTTTAGCTTTGAAAATGGACACTGATACCGCATGCGTGTATATATTACACGAAATTAACAGTCAGGGACGAAATTCAATCAAGCAGTACCTATTGCTGCAATTGTATAGTGGGCCGAAGAACAGTGGGTTGCTGCGCTCATGAGATGACTATGATTTGGTTTTCAAGCTGGGTAAGTTACCAAGATAATAATATATATCCACCTGCCCAGTTCCTAGACAACATATTACTAACATATGAGTCAGAATAATAATAAAATGTATGAATACAAATGTGTTTATTTAAAAAAAAAGCAAGTAAGCAAAACAAGTCTTACAAGCATCATGATACAATCTTATTACAATATTCTCTTCCCTACTGGAATTAGCTATTAGACCTGTATTATATTTATACTTAAAGTGTCTGTTCACGCCGAGCCAAAGTCCCATACTAAGTGGACAATGTCCTTTGAGGTTTTGCGTTCGTTTACCACGCCGCTGTATTCAATAATGTAACGCGTGATAATCCCGGAGCTAATTCTTTTACTGAAGAAAATTCACCCCTAAATCACGTAAAGGCTTAATTGGGCTAGGTATCAGATGTGCTCCGGAAGGACACGGCGCGGCATACGCTAGCAGAGTGTGCCGCTTGGGAGGAGCCGCGCCGTGTCCTCATCTCAGGAGTAGGCGAAGACCTGTCGCTGCCGGCCGTAGTCGAGTCTATGGTCGGCAGCGAGAAGGCCTGGGACGCGGTGGTTTCCTTCTGCGAAACAGTCGTCTCGCAGAAGAAGGCTGCGGAAAGGGAGAGGGAGATCTCGTCCCCTCACCCGGCCCGCAGCAGGCGCACGGACTAGGGGACGTCCGTCGCCCCCCACACATACACACATATGGACCCGAGGTGGCGGCGCGTAGTGTTCCACGCGCGCCCCTCTTAGACGTCGCGGGGGGAGTTTAATACCTCACTCCCCATTGACAGGTGGACCAGCCGGGCCAGCACCAGCCGGGGGTTGCGGAAGTATCGTTCGTCCCCGCGACCCCCGGCGTAGGTGAGAGAGGGAACACCGGGGTGGTTTTTAGTCAGTAAGAGTCTGGCAGACCCCGCTGCCCACCCCCGGGGCGGCGGACATCCATGAGGATTTTCCACACCGAGAACAAAAAAAAAAAAAGGTGGTATCAGATGTGCTAGTGGGTAACAACAGCCATGACCTGCCGAACCCATCAGGCAGATAATGTTCACACAGAATTGTCCCAAGCAACGCCGCAGGTAATGTCAATAGCTAATTTATAAAAATACAAGCTCTACCTTCCGTTTTCTAAAGAGGACATAGAAAAGCAGTTAGGGGTTGAACTCTTGCATAACTGCGCAATCAAGCAAGAATGGTTTCAATTTATTATTTTCTTCACGATGAACTCTTTATTTTTCTACGGTGTTCTCTAGTAACTGAAAATAAAATATTTGCAATATTATTACCTACCTACCCTGCTAAATAAAATATGACCTTTTAAGCTCCAACACTAAGTCTCATTAATCCGAATCATGGAAAAGGTTGTTCAGAAATCAGGCAACTCTTCAGGAATGAGCTAATTAATCAAAGCTAGGTCTAGCACTTCGTGCAAAAGTCATCAAACAGAAAATAGAACTTAAATTCTCAAGTTCACAACTTGTATGAACTCCTCAAGTAAATTAAAAAGGTCGGCGCTCACGGCTCCCCTTGCCTTCAAAGGCATTATTCTCACGCAAAAAAAAAACTCACCGTAGACGAAGAGTAGTGGGTTCCAAGAATTGTGCCTGTAAATACTTCACACTAGTTACGAGAAAAAGTTTGTGTGTGATTGTGAACTTTTTTTAGAGCCCAGGGCATTGTTGTCAAGGTTATGGTTACACTAGGCTAAATAAATATTTGGCGGCAGGATAGAAAATAAGGAAAGCTCTAATGGGTATGTTACGTAGGTAAGAAATTAAAATATCACCCAGTTTCGTCATCATATGAAAAATATTCAAGAATATCCTAGTTTAGGAGTCTGGGTATAATCATTAGATGACCTACCTAACCTAATAAGCCTACAATTTTCCCACTCCTGGGAAACAGGCATTCTCTCTGTGAGAGGGAGTGGGCCGTAATCGAACACGAGGGCCCAGTTTGGGTTGGTAGATGTCACATGTGTTCGAAGTTTTGGTTCTAGGAGATGCCGGTTTCCTCACGATGTTTTCCTTTACAGTTTTCAGAGCATTGGTGATGAAATAGTTTACACAAAGTACAGCGAAATGAGACAGGCTGAGTTCGACCCTACGACCTACAACTCTCTTCTCTCTAACTATTTTTAAGCCTCGGTCAGCCATACACTTCAAACATTACCAAAGCAGTACTGCTTGGCTGCTAAAGACCTTCCACGGACGAACTCTTAAACAAGATGCACCTGTGAGTTTTCACTTATTGTTTTGTTCATTCATGGATACAACGTGCACTTGAAAGATCAAAAGATAATGTTTTTGCAAGTGAATCAAGTCAACATGAACACGAGTATTATCTGTCTTACTGATAAGCATCAGATGGACTGTTCCACTATCATCTATTGTGATCGCCCTTATCACTGACGGACGAGACATCAGCTAAATAGATATAATAGAGAAAAATTCTACGGGGTTTAAAGTCATGTGCTGAATTCATGGTAACAGTCTGCGCTTCGATGTCTCAGACAACCCGTATACCTATTATGTAATAATAAAAATAATAGTTTATTTATCACTCCTAAAATTACAAATTTTTCTTAGTCTATGTACAAAATTATGGCAATGAATACATATTTATAAGAGATTACGTTGACGACTATACTAGTATAAACTGTGCCACACACAGTCGTCAGCGTCTTCCACACTTATTTATTAAAACCACAATCCATTGTTTTAAGCACAATATAATATATGTAATATTGATTAAATGGAACGACGGTAAAATGAAAGTAATTAAATTAAATTTACAGGAAAAACAAACTATTTCGAATAAGTAGGTTACCACAATGATGAGTGAAGAATGTGTGTGTAGTGTAATAAGGAGTGAGGGTGTGTAATGTGTGTGTAGTGTAATAAGGAGTGAGGGTGTGTAATGTGTGTGTAGTGTAATAAGGAGTGAGGGTGTGTAATGTGTGTGTAGCATAATAAGGAGTGAGGGCGTGTTATGTGTGTGTAGTGTAATAAGGAGTGAGGGTGTGTAATGTGTGTGAGGGTGTGCATGTAAAGTTGGTGGAGAGTAGTTGGTGTGTATCTTTCTTTAAACATGTTTAACTTTCAGTAATTTCTTCACTTTCATTATATTTTAATCGTATGAGCCAGTCTCGTATTACATGTATTATTCTTCCGAAAAAACCATTTGCTACCTACCTAATCTAGGAACCATTGATGTCAAAAGTAAGTATCTCAGACCTCTGTCGTGAAACTATTTATTATTAACATCTTGTGTGATAGGAACTAAGCCCATGGGTTGTATCACTTCGCACATTGACACTTTATTTGACGTAAACACAAGACGACTTGGGTCCAGTCTCCAGAGCATTATTGCCTATCTCATAAATTAATAGCTTTCCGACGTCCATTTGTGACAACAGAAATTTTTGATAAACTCGAGACGTTTTGTGTTATTTAGTTACAACAAAAGCGTTACGCCCAAGACATCGGATTTCAAATCCCATACAAACTTCAAAACCCAACTTCAATTATTTTGTATTGTAATTAATGACTTATTATATAGGGTGACTGGTAATTAGTGACTGATACTTAAACACATGATTCTACTCATGACAACAAACAACTTTTACTATCGGACAAAATCCGAAATCGCGAAAAAAAAATCAGCTGTTCCCTACATTTTGACGACTCGTACGAACATAAATGTAGGGAACCGCAGATTTTTTTTTCGCGGTTTCGGATTTGGTCCGATAGTAAAAGTTGTTTGTAATGATGAGTAGAATCATGTGTTTAAGTATCGGTCACTAATTACCAGTCACCCTATATAAAACTTCACTACCCCAATTTACACGAAAAAATCCTCATAAATATTCAGTAGGTATATAAAGTAGGCACCTACCCTATCTTTTTCCTGGGGTTTTAAGTAAAACCAAGACACGAGGGTACGTAACGGAGCACTGAGGAAAAAATTTTTTTTTTATCATGATAATTTTATTTTCGGAAATCGTTTATTTTCTCGATTCTATCGTATACTCGTATAACATCTAAATATAAGGCTAAAATCGTCTTGGTGTTTTTTTTTCTTTCTCCGATCAGACGTTTGTCGTAAAAATTATGTTTCGACATAATTTTCAAAAAATTATGCTAAAGGATCGGTACAAAATTAAATATTACTGTACTTGGAGAATTTAGAATGCAAATGCGAGCGAAGCGAGCTCGGACTTGGGACACCACGACTAGGACAGGTTAGTTTCGAAGGTGATGGCCACCCAGAAGTAGGAGCCCTGCGAAGTGGGGCTCCGTCAACTACGCCTTATTATTATTACCATTCATAAATAGGAGGCCTTGCCTCAACTTGCTAGCGGCAGGATCGGAACCTGCAATTGACAAGCCTGATACCACGTCTGCCACGTCCAGGGTAGACGGGGTGAATACCCCGTATGAGACGACGAAAGCGGGTGGCATCAGAATTAAGACTGTAAATTGTTCTTGCGGTACATGAATTCTCATTCGGTACACACATTCAATGCTTCTGCAGGTACGGCAGTGGCGTTTCAGTTCTAGCCGCTGGCGCTCTGTGGTGTTCGTATGAATTTTTACGGTTACTTAGCCGAATTTCGGACGACGTCTGTGAAATTTATATATTTTTTTTGTATGGATAATAGACCTCAATGTCAATGACCCTGACCTCAAGGTCAATGACCATGAGGTCAAGGTCAATTTCCTTGAATTGTCTCATCGTGTTCCCCCATACTACTCCCACATACTACTCCCACATATTACTCCCACATCCCACGGGTCCCGATGGCTTGAACAGGCGATGGTTTTTCATCCACTGTGTGCCCTGTTTCGCATCCACTGACCGTGAATTGGAAGTCATGGAGAGGTTTGCCCACCAGTGGGATGAAGCAGGCTAACAGTAACAGTCAAACACTAGCCTCCCTACTACACTGCGTTTATATGGTACCAAAATTTTCTAGTCTTAATTTAATTGCCACTAAGTCCGCCTCTGTACATTTATGTGCTTGAAGTATGATATTAAATGAATAAATTGAACTCAGCTTGAAAAGCAAAGTTTCCTACTGTCCATTACTACTTCCCAGAATTAGTGTGAATGATTAATTGTGTAGGTATGCCTATTTCCGATAAATTAGTAGTTCTAGATAAAGTAGCTGATTCTTATAAAAAACTTCAATGACTATCTCTGAAAATAGGTAAGTAAAAATCCACTCAGTACAAGAGGAAATACCAAAATCTTGGTTATCAACAAGCTGCTTTGATAAATATTTCTTAAAATGCTAATATTAATCTTGTTTATTAGCTGTGTCCGCAGTTCCACTAGCGTGTATTTAAAGAAAAAAAAACAATCATGTTAATTCTCGAGTTATGCGCGACAACGGACAGACAGACATGATATTGTCTTCTTCCATTCTTGACTTTAAAAATCGTAGAAAATATCGTCCTATTGCATCGTTTCAAACATTTGAAACAGGACCATTTATACGAATTCGTGTTGAAAAGGTTGTGTCCTGTATTATAAAGAGGCGACACGTCTGCGATATAAAATGTGAACAAAATGGCTACGATTGTCAAGCATGCACCACCAACCCCCTCTCATATCTTTTCATGACCACGATAAAACTTCATATAAATGTTTACCTATGCGCTTACAATTTATACAACGTGTAACGTTAAATGCGCAAAACCTCAGACACCCCAACTGATTTTTAATTCAATTGACCTATTTCAGAGAGAAAACAAGTCATTAAAAAAATTGTAAAGGTTTTATGTGCTGTTTTAGTTTTACTGGCCATTCTGATCGTTTCTTGCGTCTGCGACGACGCTTTACCGAGGGAGGAGTCGTCACCGGGCCGCTGCGCCGCGCTGACATTGCCTTGCTTGACCTATTAATAAATAGACTCGGCAACGTTTTTAATGATGATTTTTTTAAAAATGTGACCTATATTAAAAAGTAGTTCAATTAACTCTGCTCGTTATTCTGATCAAACTATTTTCAGGTTTTGCGCATTTAACGTTACATGTTGTATACAAGTATTAGTGCATTTTTACATAAACTAAAAACAAACGCGACGTCTCCTTGTCAGCCTGTCCGTTAGTGCACTTATAACTTGAGAACTGTGAACCCTATTTACCTACATATTATTGTTTTCAGATGAATACAAAGATAAATACTTATTGTTACTTCTTCTTGGGTCAGGCGAGCGGATAAGGGTTGCAGCTTGAGTTAAAATACTGGGTCATACTGGTGAAATTTCCATGACGTAGCGATTTACGATAACAGAGATTACTTTTTTTTTTCTGACATTATTGGTCACACATACTTAACCTACCTTTTAGGTAAGATCCGGGATGGGGGAAGATACGTTGCGCTGTAACATCGCAATCACTAAGTCTGGGCTCGGTGCACAACTACATGCAACAGAACTCACATATTTGTGATCACAGTTTCATACTTACTGTTATCTACAGCGTGTAACGGAAGGGGGGTATCAACCCTGAAGGAGGTGAATGTGCTCATGAAACTCAACAACTTTCCCCAAAGAACATAGGTCGAAATATGAAAAAAAAATTTGGCCCTCCCATAGTAAATCAATCAGCTCACCCCCCTTCCGTTACACGCTGTATAGACAAGACAGAGATAGGAAACGACACAGTCGTGCGAGTGCAATCGCGTCAGCCGCCGAATGTTTACGATTATGAATGCCATTGAAGTAACGTTAGCGAGAGTCGAGCGATGCGTTGCATCGAATGTCTCATCCCATGTTCTGTATTATATATCTCGCTCTCACAAAAATGGCGAAGCAAACAATTAAAAAAATATATGATTTTCAACAAATTATGTAACATCTTTGGTTGTAGGTACTGAAGCGTGAAAAGTAATCTCGTGTGTCTTATTTTTCTTTCTTGAGTGATTAGAACACATAAATTCTTCTTAGCGTGTCGATAGCAATCTTAATGCACTCGGCCCAGAATTCGGCTGCTTGGCGCCATCACTAGCGTCCATCAGTTCCTGTAACGTGCAGCTGACAGGACACGATAGGTATTAAGTGTCCCATATTTTGTGCAACAGCGCTACATTTACACTCCAAGGTGGAGTCGTCTATGAATCTCCACCTGAAAAGATTTTCCTTGCTTCGGCGAACCTGGGTCCGGAGACTGTTTAAAGACTTCCAGGATACCCAAGGTATCTCATGTCCAGATGGGAGATGTTCAGCGGGTGGAAGGAAGGATTTGGGTAAGGAAGCACTGTCTCGCCACAGCTTCAGTCTTTCTTGTAATCGTACGCCAGTGAGCGGGAAGACATACACATAATTAATACGTAATATATATAATAATTAAGACGACCTACATATAATAGTTGACGGCACGGTTGGCGCAGTGGTTAAACGATTGACTGCTGCGCTGCGTGTCGCGGGTTCGATTCCCGCACGGAACAATTATTTGTATGACCTACAAGTAGTTGTTCCGGGTCTGGCTGTTTGTGTATGTCAGTTTAAATGTTTGTAAACGCACCCACAATACAGGAGAAATTCCTAGTGTGGGGCAACGTTTTAATAAAACACAAATAAATAAATAAAAACACAAGATTGATGCATAATTATATACAAAACCTGAAATTATTGAGCTGAATAGACGATAATCCGCGTGTGACTGAGTGTGACTGTGTCCATTTCACTTGGTTCAGTAGGACCGTGCGCTGTGATCAAGTAACGTATCTTCTCCTTTCAAGTTTATCTAACAAATGAAACAATCGTTTGTTAGTTTCCACTTAAAATAAGTTTTGTTTATGAATTATCATGGTTTGCTCTTCAGCCCTATCGAATGCCATAAGCAAAGCGAAGCATCTTTAGCGGAAATTAGGTACGATTTAGTGCTGATAACACCAAAGTTAGATATCTTTATAAGTTGAATAAAACTGACGTCTGACAGTTCTAGTATAGAAAAACTGTCAAAAATTCAAAATTTATTCTCAGGATAAGACTTATACTAGATATAAAAGTTTGGTTGATTTTGCCCTTAGTCTTCTAAAGGTAGTGTGACACGAAACAACACTCACTACCAGCTATTCCTTTCCGCATAACAACTAATCAATTTTCTATTCAATCATATTCAAAGAAAAAGAGAAAAATTGCCTTCAAATGATCAAATGAGCGTGTTTGCATTCGCGTGACAGTGCCGGAAGGTCATGTGGACATACACGGCTAGATTTCAGATAATGCAGACGCACCAATTGGTTTAATGCGACGTTTCACTGTTGCGATTAATAAATCGCAAAAAAATATAATCTCATAAAACTACGTAAAATATTACGTGGTTTTAGATCACAGTTTAATTCAGATAGAGATTATTTTTAAATGTACGATTAGCGAATAGTTTAGCACCGTTTGACTTGACAAAACGTCGAGATTTCGTTATTATGTTTACGTTAATATTATATTATATTAATAATATTCACTAAATTATGGTGAAAATCGCATCAAAATCTATCGTTAAGTTAAGAAGAATAAGCGGCTATACACACGAAAACCGACTTAATTTAATCAATATACAGGTTGTCCGAAAAGTCATGGATTACCTTTTACCTGCTGATGGGCCACATTGGGATCAATCAATAAAAAAAAAATGACCTACCAATAATTTTTTTTTTCACCAGGGCCGAACAAAATTAAGGTAATTTTTTTTTTTGTGAAAATTTTAAGCTTGAACCTAAATTTTAGGTATTTAAAAGATGATATCTGTAAGTTTCTTGTATTCAATCGATAGTAGGATGATTCAAGATGAAAATAAAAAACCTGTACTCGAAAAAGTTTTCATTCGTAGATTTCTACGAATGAAAACTTTTTCTCTTTTTTTCTGACTGATCAAAGGTAGAAATTTTCCAAAATTTCATTAAACACCAAAAAACTCGGAAACCATAAGACTTTTAGTATGGTCATTTTTTTTTATTGGTAGATCCCAATGTGGCCCATCAGCAGGTAAAGGGTAATACACGAATTTTCGGACAGCCAGTATATTATAAAAGAAAGTGTACAATGTGCCGTTAAAACTTAGAAATGAGTCCCGGTACGATCGATGTACGATATGGCGTGGTAACCCTCTGTCTACTGTAAATTCAAATTCAAAATTCAAATTCAAAATGTTTATTTCAGACATTAACAATCCAGACAATAACAAATGAAGAACGTTCCCGTTTTTACCTAAAGGACATGCTTTTGAAAATATAAGGGCTGGAATGTTTGCCCTCTAGAAATTTCTAGAACAGTCCAGAACATTCGAGAGTATTTGAGAGCATTCCACAACATTCCAAAGCATTCTGGAATCTCATATCAAGTCTCTGAGCGAAGCCGGGTACCCCAGCTACTAGTACTATTTATAAATCAGAGTCCCCTGTTAAATCTAGCGTTTTAGTGGTTAGTAGATGTGGTGTAAAATGTTTTCGTTTCAATTTCCTGAAAACCTGATTTATTCTGTAGGTAGTAGCGAGTACATAATCACCCTATGATGTTCCCATTACTGGGACACAGGCCTCCTCAGGTAGATGCCCCAGGTAGATGTCACATGTCTTCGAATTTTTGGTTCTGGGACATACCTTCTACACAATGTTTTCCTTCATCGTTTTGAGAACAGTGGTGATGAAATAATTTACGCAAAGTAAAGCGGCTGTCTGGGTTCGAACCCACGACCCAAGTTGGGGCCGATACCCAGTAGCGAGTGAATGATCTCTTACTAATCATTGACTACCAAAATTATTCATCCAGATCTAGGATATCTAGGGAAAATTATATTGAAATGAAATCGGCTTCCATTAGGTATCGGCTTATGTTTAACTTACCACCAGATATATAGTAACAAATAGCAGACAAAAGTAGTAAATGATCACCAAAATGAAACTCGCATTTTAATGTAAAAATTATAACCAAAGTTTTAACACTTTGCTATCCTATTTAAGTAAAATGACTCCAAGTAAATCATGAGTAACCGAAAAATAGTAAATGATCACCAAAATTAAACCAACATTTTAAAGTAAAATTATAACCAAAGTTTTTAAATTCTGCTATCCTATTTAAGCAAAATGAGTCCAAATAAATCATTGTTATCCCAAAAGTAGTTTTTTTTGGCATGTATTTAACGCGGCGACAGATTAATCTGAATTTGGGATTAAAAAGACGGTAGCAAAAATAGTAGGTTGGCAGCTACTGACGGCGGATGAAAAGTAGAAAATGGGCATTCTTAAATTAAACAACGAGGTTGTATATCAAGTACACTAATTATTATCTTGAATAATAATAAGGCGTAGTCGACGGAGCCCCGCTTCGCGGGGCCCCTATTTCTGTCTGCAGGGTTCAAAGGAACCTAACATGAAGCGAACTTGAGAACTTGAGAACTTCAATCTTGTGTTTTTCTGGGAATGAGTCTTCAGAGATGCCTATAGTTGCCTATAATAGAGTTTGTTATCCCACTGTTAATATTAGTCGCCATGTCATTATTTTTAGTAGCAAATAGATAGTCGCCCTTTTAAGTTGTTAGTCGCCTGGAAAATAATATTCCGTTTTCTTTAGTAGATTTGGTGATCATTTACTAAATTTGGTGGTCGAATACAATTTAAAGTGGAGTCGTGACTAAAATAGCTGGTACTATTGTATTTTTAGACTTTATTTTTCTGGTGTTAAGTAGATATTTTTAGTTACAAAACTAAGGGTATCAAAGCATTTTATGGTGGTCATTATATTTATCCCCTTAGGTATCTACATTATTGTATGGAACTGCTTTATAATGATTTTTAAAACGAAGTCAAGTGCACAACACGTGGTTATTGAACGAAATCTCCAAATGGCCGGTTGACACTTCCTGTGACCAGAGGCTGGCTTTTACCTTGGTCAGAGGCTAAGTATTGTCATACAACGTGGTAATGCCACCAGTCTCTTGGGTATATTACTAGTCGACAGCGATGCGGATGAATTTTTCGACACTATATTTTAGTTTGTAAAAAGTTTTAGTTAAGTTAGGAAATCATTTTGTTATTTTAAATAATTTATTGGGTACCTAAAGGTACGTGCAAATTATTTTAATTAACTGAATAAAATTACATATCTATGTTTTAAAACTCTTTATCAAACTGTTCTTCTGGTCACTACAAGTTTGTTTGCTTACGCTTTCTACGTAATAACTGTGTGGGTATCTCGTAAATATTCAGTGTTCCTCGTCAGTTTACAAAATAACGCAGCACAAGCAGAATACGGTACAAAGGCGCTGATGGGGCGAAACAAGAAAATGAAAAGATAATATGAAGTTTATTAGGGTTTCCCTCGCATGTTGCCAGAGGAATATTGGTTAACCAACATCAACACTGTTGAACTACTTTTTTGAGCCCTTTTTATTATTATTATAAAGTGTAGATTGTGTTATAATCCGCTATAAAATGAAGTGATTAAGTATCTACTTAACTTGCTATTATACAGGGTGGACAGTTGAAGCGGGCCGGATATTTGATCCTTAAGGTTGATACAGAATGTTCCTTTTTCGCATTTGTGTTGGTTCGATGCCCAGTAAAGGCAAGCGATTAGGTCAGATTAGGTCAGAAACCCTCGGGACACCCATATCTCAACAGACCAGGAGACCTAATCAGCTTCTGTAGGGAGGTGGGCTGGTTGGGATAAGCATCGACGGCCGCTATGGCCCACGCATAATGGTTCACTTGAAGGACTAAGTGCGGCAACCAAACCCGTAGCATAGAACATAGATAGGCAAGCGACTTCTTTTTTAATCTTTGACTTTTAGGCCCGTGGCTAAATAATAACAGCCGCACAGGTCGACCGATCAGATAAAGCTATGCTTGCCGCGGTTAGTCTGTGGATGGGTCTTTTATCTCTGATCTTTACATACCGAGACCCTTCCGTGCCTCGGAAAGCACGTTAAGCCGTTGGTCCCGGCTGTCATTCGTAGATCTTTGACAGTCGTTACGGGTAGTCAGAAGCCCGAAAGTCTGACAACCAGTCTTACCTAGGGGTATCGTATTGCCCAGTAACTGGGTTGTGGAGGTCAGATAGGCAGTCACTCCATGTAAAATACTGGTATTCAGCTGCATCCGGTTAGACTGGAAGCCGACCCCAACATAGTTCGGAAAAGACTAGGCAGATGATGATGACTTTTAGGTATATACTTACTTTTGAAAAAATAGAACGATTTGTTTGAGTGGAAATTGGTAGCATCGAAAGTAATCATCATTCTGCTTTTTATCCTAATGTATTTAGGGTCGGTGCAGCATGTCTTCTTTTCCACGCATGTCTACAAGACAGTCATCATCTCAGCAGTCACCCAGTGTCACCAGTGGAGACCATTGGTGGCCCAGTGGTAACGGCCCCACTTCCGAGTTGTAGGCCGTGGGTTCGAACTCTAGCTGAGTTTGTAATTTATTTCATCACCACTGCATTCAAAACGGTGAAGGAAAACATCGTGAGGAAACCGGCATGTCCTAGAACCAAAAATTCGAAAACACGTGACTTCTACCAACCCGCACTGGACTTGCGTAGTGGATTATGGCCCACTCCTTCTCACAGAGAGGAGGTCTGTGTCCCAGTAGTGGGAACGTTATAGGCAGATTATGAATTAATCACTCTGTTCCTAGTTATATCATTTGTCAGATAGTCCATCTATCGTCTTTTTGGTCTTCCCCCACTCTTATAGTTAGGTCCTTAATAATACTAGCCAGTAGCCAGCAGCTACTTTGACTGTCCCACGGCAGGGCAAAGCGTTTGTTCTCATTCGTTCGAGTTTTGTTTCGTTCGAGTTTCTGAGAAAAAAAATGAATCGAACTAGTGAGAACCAACGGGGCAAAGGCCTCTTTTCATACAGAGAAGGCACGAGCATTAATCACCACGCTTGCAAGGCGTATTGGCGATTTCAGACTTCTACAACAATATTTTTAGTATATTGCAAACCTGAATATATTTTGTTCAGATTAAGTAACTGAATCGATTCCAATAATTTTTACACCATGTTATATTTTGTCCCAAAAATATTTAAAAAAGGTAACAATTTGGACACCGAGCGACACTAAGTACATCTCCGCAATCATATGCGCACAACACAGGTCACGACCGGTCTGCCGGCGGCGCGTGGTAAGTGCTAACCATCTTTTTGTACGGACAAGCAGGTAACATAACAAGCTTATAACTTTGTGATTTTTCATGATATAGTTTTGAAATTTTGTACATAGATTCTTTACATAAAAATACTAGACAAGTGTTTCGGGTTTCGCATATACTAAAACTAATGTTGTATTGTAAGTACTAGCTTCTGCGCGCAACTTCGTCCGTCCGCGTAGAATTTATTGTTCAACCGACCCACTGCGTCGCATCGCATCGCTCACCTGCACCATTACTTCGTCTTCACTTAGCGTTTTTTCTGACTTTTTTTTATTTTTGCTCGGCTCCTTAAGATCCCAGCGAGATGTTAAATAGCCTACAGAATTCCTCAAGAACTGAGCTATCAAATGGAAAAAGTATTTTTTAATCCAATAGGTAGTTCTAAAGATTAGCGTATTCCAAGAAACACACAAACTCTTCGGGTTTATTATGAGTATGCATATCTAATAGTTATATGTATATTTTTTTCATATATACATATTATTTATATATTAATAAAACAAAGTATAAAACAAAGTTGGGTTAGTTACACCATTTATAACTCAAGATCGGTTGGAACGATTTTTATAATCTTCGATTTGTTGAATTTGTCTCCACTCCGAATAGCAGGCTAACTATTAAAACATGAGAAAAAGTTACAAAAAAAAATAATTTTTCATAGATTTGTTCTTATTGATTCTGAGGCGGTACAAAGTTCGCCGGGTAAGTTAGTATATTGATAAGTCCAGGTTTCACCGATGTTTGTAATGTATAAGATCAAGTAAAGTAAAAGAAAGTAGAAAGAAAGAAAAGAAATAAAGAAAGAGAAAGAAAAGAAAGAAAGTAAGTACTCAGTAGTTAGTTACTATTAAAAAGTATCTTACACTTTAATAATAAAATTATCATTGCATTGTTCCACCAATTCAAAAGACTGCGACTATTATTTTAGTCGTAAATCGCAGCCACAGCATCTCGCCTTTACTGCGGATAACAGTTTGATGGACGATATCTCTTGTCTATATCTTCAGTATCGGCTGACGTTATCAGCGCCTGATACGATGCTCTCGATAAAATTGAAGGCTTTAGCTAGTTTATCTTACTTTTGTACTGGATCGCAACAG
Source organism: Eremobia ochroleuca (assembly GCA_949629135.1). Classification (NCBI taxonomy): domain Eukaryota; kingdom Metazoa; phylum Arthropoda; class Insecta; order Lepidoptera; family Noctuidae; genus Eremobia; species Eremobia ochroleuca. Next base: position 5,884,593 of record OX451400.1, on the reverse strand, counting down.
TAGCAAGACAGTGCGGTCAAAATGAACAGTAAGTTGATTTTAATATATTTTTGTAAGTGAATTTTGAATATAATGCAAAAGTATTCACGTATATTGGATGTTTTTTTTTTTTTACAGTCTCCAAATTTTTACAGGCTGTTCTACCCATGAATGTGAACCACTTTCAGTATGGGACCAACACTGAAACTACGAAAAAAATATGAGCTGTTTATTACAAAATTTCAATACCGACTTGTCCAAAATATATGAAGCAGCTGATTTTTTTTTTCGTGATCTCAGAGTTGGTCCCATAGTGAAAGTTGTTCATAGTCATGGGCAGAACATCCTGTAAAAATTTGGAGTAGATAAAAAAATCATGCAGTATACGTGAACTTCTTAATTATTATGTGCGCATAATGTAAATATATGTAACTAGCGACCCGCCCCGGCTTCGCACGGGTGCAATGCTGATCACTACATAGTGTAAAACACAGTCTCTTGCCGCTGTTTGTCTGTCCCTATGTATGCTTAGATCTTTAAAACTGCGCAACGGATTTCGATGCGGTTTTTTTTTAATAGATGGAGTGACTCAAGAGAAAGGTTTATATTTATAATAAATGCATAATATAGTAGAGAAACACTGATAATTTTAGAGTCATTGTTTCTCGTAAAAAGTATAGGCTAAAAAATGGTTATTGTGGGTTATCCCTAAGAGATAGACGTATACCATCGGACTTTTTTGTAGACCTTTTTAATGTGTACAATACTGTAGTACATTATTTTGATCTATCTCGTAGGGCTCAGCCAGCGTTTGCAATGTAAGCGCCAAAAAAAGTGTTTATGTACGACATCACATTAGAAATCTCTAAAATTATCGGCGTTTCTCTACTATATTATGTATGTATTATACATATAAACCTTCCTCTTGAATCACTCTATCTATTAAAGAAAACCGCATCAAAATCCGTTGCGTAGTTTTAAAGATCTAAGCATACATAGGGACAGACAGCGGGAAGCGACTTTGTTTTATACTATGTAGTGATTATAAATTAAAGTAAATAGGAAACAGCACGAAAATAGTGGCAATGATGTTACATAAGTTAACTTCAACAGTTTTTTGGATGTTCAAGTCTTAGCATATTAAGTAAACATTAATTATTGTCCTATCATTGCCAACTCTACTGATGATAAAATATGTGTATTGTGTGCGACGTAAAGTGGAGTAGTAACTTATTGTTGACCGTAAATTGGAAGTTCTCACTGTCAAATAACCGCCTTGCTGAACTTAAATAAGAACAATTTTTCCTTGTATGTTTAACGAACCGTAACCATATCCAATGAGAACTTACTAACTTAACATAGGTAGGTAGTCTCATCCCTGAGAAATTGTGGTTTATTTTCGTTGTTGATAAATGATGACAAAGTTTAAAAATAACTTTAAAGTTCATAAAAATATATATATTGTTTTTAACCATCCAAACATCTCTGCCTAAATAAAAATGAGTTAAATAAAATCAATTTTATATTCAAATTCAAACCGAAATATATTTAGTTCCCTACCCTATCTTGTTTTAAACAAAGTTAGCAACGGTCTTGGTATGTAGATTGTATATAGATTAAATTGACAAGTCCTCAGTGATAACAAATACAATAATACAGTTACGGAATACAGTATGACTTATGGAATTACCTATATACTCGTAGTATGTAAATCAATCGAAAAGGATACGGTCTCGCACCCTAATAGCGTGACACACTATTACTCTCGATTGGAATCATTTTGAAGCATATTGCTAATCCATTGCTCAATATGTTCGACAAAAGTGTCTGCTCAACAACGTAAATAACGCAATGAATGTTGTTGAACTGTCAAAATGAAACCCCTTCCTACTGTTGTTGTACTATTACCTGTGTTACGCAATTACCCTGCAGAATGATAATGGTAATCTTCTTTGAAATTGTTTCTCGAGGTACCTACTGGTTTTGAGTGACTGACTTATTCTACATTTATAATTTTTTGGTCAACTTTATAACTTCGACGGCAACTATTAGGCTAAGTCCGCACTCACAGGTGGCTTGTTCGGCGCCTAGTGAGAACCTAGTGACAACATCCTTTGATACACGCTAGGCGACTAGCGAAGCCGACAAGCGCGTAGTGCGACCGGTTGCGAAAATTCTAGAGCGTTCGCTTCGCTTCGCTACTCGTAAGGAGACTCGCTAGGGTTTAAGAGCTAGGCGCAAGCCCTCTGTCAATGCGTACGTAGCCTTATAGTTATATACCTACCATATTATAATTACATATGTACAGATATTATTAATTTGAGCATTACGGGGAATTTTTAAGTATTTTGGTTATAAATATCGAGAAATCGTATGCTCTAATTAAAGAATCGTTACCAATTGTTGATTCGGGTTTTTTCCACAACATTCCCGGTTTGTGTGGTAAAAACCTCTTCTTGAAAACATCCTGTGTGCCGAAGGGTGGAAGTTTTCAAAGCCCGTTCAACATTTGATGTTTCATTTTTCACCAACAATATAGTCGATGTCGTAATAGCTTAGTCATTTTTGGAGAACAATCCCTAGTACTACACTAACTGCCGCACTCAGAGACTTCACTTAAAATTAATCAATCATTAACTTTTATTAACCAGCATATCATGGCAAAAATGTCAATAAAAATGTTTTTAATCTGACATATTTTTGTTGACTGACTGCGTGTCAATTTGTACTTGTCAATTAAAGTTAATGATTGATTAAGTTTAAGTAATGACTCTGAGTACCGGGGTAAGACATTATTGACAGTTCACTAAGGTTAAAACTATGTAACTGTCACATTGCTCTTGAAAGCAAAATAGACCTCATCGTTTTGTGACCTGCAAGTAACATTCAACCTTAGGGTGGAAAGCAATTTACGAGGTCGACTATACAAACGATCACCATTTTAGAAAAAATAATCCAAAAGGACAAAATTTACCGCCCATACCTATATTGTTGGGCTAAACGTGAGAATATCAGATTCTAACGGAATACCTAATTATCATGTTTTTTTTTTGTGCAATTTTCATAATTTAACCCAAAACTAATCAAAATCAAGTCATTTATTCAAACTAGGCTGAGAATCAGCACTTTTCGAACGTCAAAATTACAAAAGACAGTCCCCCAAAACGCCCGCCCTTCACCACGTCCTAGTACTTTTGCTAATGATTACAAGCCTAGAGCAAAACCTCTACTCACTTTCCACTTCCCTCTGTCTAGGGTCCATCACTCACTCACTGCCTGGTAGGCTTCTCACTATCTGGGACTCATTTAAACTGAGTGTCTCATTCATTTTCCAGCAGCGCTCTGGCTCCTAATATGCGCGGCGGCCGTGGCCAGCTGCTCCGGCCTCTCAATTCCCTTGAGACAGAACCCCGAGACCCTGTGCCGTGGCCAGGAGAACTTCCTGAGGATCGCCAGCATCGAGTCCTGCTTCTACTATTACCAGTGCTATGCCGGCAACTCGTATCTGATGCAGTGCCCTGCAGAGACCTGGTTTAATGAGCAGGAACAGGTGAGAAATTGTGTTTTGTTTTTCTTAAAGGGGCAGGCGCTAGGTAGCGCTAGGTAGATTGATATTTCATGAAATAGTCATTCAATAGGATTGTGGGGGCCCGTGGCCCCCACAATCCTATGATAGCGTCATACGCTTGCCGCGGTTGGTCTGTTGATGGGTGACAATCTTTACATACCGAGACCCCTCCATGCCTCGGAAAGCACGTTAAGCCGTTGGTCCCGGCTGTCATTCGTAGTTCTTTGACAGTCGTTACGGGTAGTCAGAAGGCCGAAAGTCTGACAGCCAGTCTTACCTAGGGGTATCATAATACCCAGTAACTGGGTTGTGGAGGTCAGATAGGCAATCGCCCCATGTAAAATACTGGTATTTAGCTGCATCCGGTTAGACTGGAAGCTGACCGCAAAATAGTTGGGAAAAAGGCTAGGCAGATGAAAGTAATATTTGTTACGCTTGCGAATCATATTTTAATCAACATTCAACATGACGCTGACCAGCAGGGTAATTGCGTAACACACTATCAGTAGCAATGGTTTTCATTTTGACAGTTCAACAACATTCATTGCGTTATTTACGTTGTTGAGCAGATCCACTTTTCGAACATATGGAGCAATGGATTAGCAATATGCTTCAAAATGATTCAAATTGAGAGTAATAGTGTGTTACGCAATTAGGGTGCTGAAAAACTTCAAAACAAACTTCAAGCTGTCATTGTTAAGTTTCCACAGTGATTTTTATAGAATAGTAGTATCGGCAGATGGAATGACACCTCTCTTGAAGCTCACTTGTCCTAAGTTTTCATGATGGGATTTTTACAGAATAGGTCGGCTGTCAAGTTCCTATTTACTTGTTAATTGCGACATGCAAAAAACTTACTTTCTACCTATACATACTTTTTTTCTATAGATAGGCTTCTGTTTGCCCGAGCCTTGGAAAATGAAGAAAAACAAAGATTCCGCAATATTATGTCATATTATTACTTGTAGGTGGCTTATATTGGTTGCAATCAACCTTCAAAAGATACTACACTGCAGCTTCAACTTAAGTAGGAGGAAATCCTTGAAGAAAAATAGAATGTAGAAAATTTTGTAACGTTTAAAGATTTTACAAGGTTATCAATTCATTCGGGTCGTCGATTACGTTTTTGGTAGTATTTTGTAGTGTTATCTTTTATCACAGCATCTCAACAGTAGTCTGACAATTTTTCTTTATCTTTTTGTTATATAGCCGAAAGACTATTGATAAACAAAACATGCGGTCCATCACGTGAGCAAATTATAAACGATCTTGGATGTTTTGAAGTTTCTAGAAAAACAATCAACATTAAAGTTAGATGAAAAATTATTTACACAATTATGTATTACTACGCGATTAGGTATTTGAAAAATAAATGCTACGAAACCATTTAAAAAAGTTAAATTAATAAAACCATGAATAGTCAGATTTTAATCGAATATACATTGTTTCCAGGTATGTGACTGGTCCAGCCCACCAGACCATTGTGTTGTTCCTGAGCCAGAACCTGAACCCGAACCTGAACCTGAACCCGAACCAGAACCAGAACCAGAACCAGAACCTGAGCAACCAGAGCCAGAAGATGAACCAGAACAAGAAGAAGAAGAAGAAGCCGAGCCAGATCAAGAAGAAGAAGCCGAGCCAGAACAAGAAGAAGAAGTAGAGCCTGCCCAAGAACTCGTCGAAGGCTCCGGCGAAGAATGGCAAGAAGACGCAATCAGGAAATACGTAAAAGCATTCAAAGGCATCAAACAAGAAGAGATCGAAGAAGATGAAACAGAAGAATCTAAAAAATTAAAACAAGAAGAAACAAGCGACGTCGAAGAACTACAAGGAGAGTATTTAGAAGAAAACCGCATGGTTCAGGAGGAAATTCCTGAAGAAGCAGAAGAAGATTTATTGGAGAAAGCTAAGAAACTGATGAGGCAAGACGAGGTGGAGGAGGAAGCTGAGGACGACGAAGAAGATGAAGAGTCAAAAAAGAAACGTCAAGAAGAAACTGAGGATGAAGAACAGGCTGACGACGATGAAGAACAGGCTGACAATGCTGAAGAAGCTAAGAAACGTCAAGAAGAAACTGAGGATGAAGAACAGGCTGACAACGATGAAGAACAGGCTGACAATGATGAAGAAGCTAAGAAACGTCAAGAGGAGGTAGAAATTGAAGATGAGTTAGAAGAGGCTAAGCAAGAAGAAGTGGATGATGAAGAAGCGGCAGACCAAGATGTCGAAGGTAAGAAACGCCAGGAAGAAGATTTTGATGAATCTGAGGATGAGGAAGAAGTAGAAGAAGCTAAGAAAAGGCAAGAGGAAGTAAATGACGAGGAAGATTCTGATGTCGAAGAAGCTAAAAAACGACAAGATGTGAAGGAACACGGAGAAGCTGAGGATGAAGAAGTAAGACGTACAAAACGCCAGGTTGTAAACGAGGAAGAAGATGATGTAGAGGAAGATGATGACGTAGAGGAAGATGATGACATAGAGGAAGCTAAGAAACGCCAAGAAGAAGTTGAGGACGACGAAGAATCCGAAAGTGAGATAGAACCCAGGAAGAGGCAAGAGGAAAACGAAAATGATGAGACTGATGAAGATGAGGCAAATGATGGTGAGGTTGATGATGAAGAATCCAAGAGAAGCCAAGAAGAAGACGATGATGAACAAGCCGGCGATGAAAACGATGATGAACAAGCCGGCGATGAAAACGATGATGCCGAAGCAGATACCACAGAAGAAACAGAAGTAGAAGTAGATGATTCTCTAGAGTCTAGAGCAAAGAAGTTCTTCAAAAATGTGTTCAGAGTATTATACTAAGAGACTTCAGAAGCATTGTAAAATGCTGTCTTGAAGAAACTCTTAAAGTAACTTAGAAGTAATTAGTTTTAATTTATGTAAGTTGAGAATCACTTTGTGCAATTTTGTAAATATTACTGTTGTTATTACATTATTTATTGACTGTTTTCGTTTTATTTACCATCTACCGGCGACTCCCGCGTGAAATTTCTTTTTCCTCTGCCCTACCCCATCGCATCGCCCGCCCGCGCCATTACTTCATTTTCTTTGTTCGCTCACCGTTCTTTCTGACTGTTTTGTCTTCCTCAAGGATTAGGCTATAAAATACAAAATAATTTTTCACACCACCTGCTCGCTAACGTCAAATTATATTATATGTCATGCAAACCTAACCTAAAGTAAGTCATTTAAGCAGTAGGCTCTAGCCGGGCATTAATATTGTACTGAATTTCATTAAGACCCGCTGGTCATTAATGTGATTTGAATTTTGAACGTCCACAGAGAAAATCGTATGGAAACATTAGCCAAAAAAAAAAGAAATTCTATTGATGTACAGGTCGACCAGAGTTCTTACTTCATAGGTTTTAGTCGCCGTCGACGAACACAATGATCGGTTGCTGTTGCGCGTCTACCCCCGCGTTAGGATGTTGGATTTGGACTGACGCTCTCATTATCTGCCTAGCCTTTTTCCAACTATGTTGGGATCGGCTTCCAGTCTAACCGGATGCAGCTGAATAGGTACCAATATTTTACATGGAGCGACTGCCTATCTGACCTCCACAACCCAGTTACTGGGTAATACGATACTCCTAGGTAAGACTGGTTGTCAAGACCTTCGGGCTGACACTATATTGGCGATATTATTGTGCTTTTGATGAAAATGCATGAGATAAGACTGATTTAAAAAATATAAAAACCCGACCGGCAGTAAGTAGATGTGTTATTTTAGTTCAATCTCATATTTGATGCCACCAACTGCATCAGACTGTTTGAAAAGAGAGCTAGTTTTGAATATTAGTTGCAGTTGGGTTTTGATTTCGTGTTTTTATTTTAATTTTAATCCTTTTAGTGTGTTATATTTTTGGAATCGTCTCCTCAAGCAGTCTTTTAATAAATATTATCACATCGGCGTCGACGTTGTGACGTCGTCGTGTGAAATCACCATGCTTCTGCAGCACAGTGCATGGCATCCAAAACCATTTTTAGTGTGGGTCAATAACGTAAGTATAGAAATTGACGATTTTGATCTTAGAACTGTGCCTTAAGTGGCGGGTCGTGATGGTCATAATGTGCTCAACACAATTTCGGCGCCACAAATTTTAGTAGTACTGCCGTCTCTAGACGTTGCTGGCAGTCAGCGACACAGGATCTCTAATTTGTATAGGTAAATCGTAAACACGGGGTACTCTGGTAGGTATTTATATTTTCAACAAAAAATACCAAAATCAATTTTAAGAATTTATTACATCATTTATTATAGTACAAAATAATCCTCAAATACAATAATTATTTAGGTATAAGTAACACAACCAAAGCAAAATATTAAAAATTGGATTTGAGATGTTCATGTCACCGTAGGCCTACGATACTGGCGGCCGTAAATGCATTTAGGACATAAAATAAATTTATAAGTATTGGTATTTAGTTAACTAAAGTATGACTGTTTTGTTAGAATTATTCTACTCATTGGCAGTAAACATTCTTACAATACTGGCAATTTGCTTTCGCGAACCAGATAGCCGCCGTACGACGTTCCACACTAGAAGCAATAAGCTACAATATAAAAATAAACTTCTAAAATTGTACACAAAAAAGGTACCAACAGCTTCAAAATTAATGTAGAAATAAACCGGGTGAGTGTGAGCACCACTGGCACGAGACGAGTGAACGACACTCGAGCACTACTGAATAATTTAGTAAGTCAAATAGTCCTGTTAGCAACAAAAAGTCCATTACATTTAATATCCTTATAGTCAAAGTGCGTGTTCGAGTACAGCGGGTCGATTCTGTGAAAATCTCACCGTGAAAACTTGCGTGGAGTGAGCTGTCACTGTCATGCCACTGATGCTAGGGATTGACCAAGCATACATTTACAATGATAATCGAGATTTTAATAATATTTATTACGTTAATTCTATTGATCATTTTATATAATTTCTAAGCTAGAATTTTACTTGTCAAAACATTACTATTTTGTGGAGTTTTAAAATAAAATAGCAAAACAGAAACTTAGTCAGAATATCAATGTTGTTTCTTTTTTTTTTTCTTAGACTAGTTCTTATATAAGGACTAGTCTTTTTGTCTAGATTAAAAGCCCACAAAATAGAAATGTTTTGACAGTTCAAATACAGCTTTGACACTATATAAAATTATCAACAGAATTAGCATAAAAAATATTATTAAAATCTCGATTATGATTGTAAATATATGCTTGGTCAATCCCTAGTATAAGGTGGGATGACAAAGACAGCTCACTCCACGCTCACTTCACCTGTTTTCACGGTGAGACGGTTACAGAATCGCACTACAGTAGCCCGAAGCCAAGCCACACAGCACGGAATACCGTATGATTATATATTAAAACTTTATCGTGGTCCACCTAACGCACAGTATAAAAAGATGCAATGAGTAGATAAGATATGTGATGTGTTAAAATATACATATTAGTTGCTCTGTGGCACTGGAATTATTTACGAACAATTTCAACAACAGTCGGCTACGTGAAGAGCTGTTAATTTTAGCACATAGTTAACACAAATGAACAATATCACAAGTTTAAGATCAGCACACAATTCCAACCGCCACAGAACTATATAAGCCTATCCCTAAAGCGAATACAATAATAGTAAAGTACTTGTGTAAATCTACCGGTTTATAACAAGTAACCACACTTTGACCAGACATTTGCTAATCGTTCCGCGATGCATACTGCCGGGCGGTGCGTCGATTGATAAAAACATTATTTAGCATTAGCAAAACTACTCTCTTCGAGACACACTGCCCAGTCGTATCTTACATTCGGATTGAAAAATATCACCAGTATTTTCATAGTCAGTCAGCCACATTCACGCGGACATATTTACATAAAAAAAGTACTTATCTAAAACTACAAAAAATATTACATTACGATTGCAGTTAAAATATCGATATTAAAAGAGTAAGACGAAAAATGGTAGGTAAGAAATAAATAATCAAATAAAACGACTATATACAAACATTTAGTTATGTCCGCGTGGATGTCGGAAATTTTTCAACTCCATAAACAATTCCATCGTCCAAATCCTTCAGTTCACTACTCTGCCTATTCTCTACGGCGATTACATGAAAATATCACGAGCGCGAATACATCGTTAGGTACGTACATACCGTTAGTACAAACGTTTTATTATATTTTACTATAGAATATAAGCGTGCTTTTAACTTTAATTGTATCAAATCCTTTGACGACATCGTTCAGTAAAAAAGTACGAAAGAGCTGCGGTTGTACAAAATGTGTATAATATGTAATGTAGGGGCGCGGAGCCGCGTCAGAACAGACCGACGTCCTTCTTCATGTTGGTCTGCTTCCACGCAGGGAGCACTGAGAACTCTTCTTTGGTCATGCCGAAAGCCTCCTGGAAAACCGAATAAGGTATTCTATAAGCATTTGTAATATATGTACAGTAACAGACCTGAAATTAACTTTAATTAGAATATGTTTTAGCAAATATGTAACAAGGTGACCTTCACCGAAGTTCCCACTTCCGTGCAAGTAATTTATAGTGCATGTACAATATTAATAACTTTACAGTATCTAAAAAAAAAAAAACCTGTAGGTAAACACTTTTTAAACCTACATAAAACTTCGTTTCTTAGTCCTGCTTGCATAACAAAATAGGTTTAGCGTAAATCGCTCTGTTTCTGTTATTCGTTTGAAGACGGTAGAGACAGAATGACGATTTATAGGCTTTAGTATCATTAGATATTGATAATAATCGAACAACTAACATTCGAGGCTCGTAAGTCCGCCGTGATCATGTTTCTTAGGGGTCTGTGGGTTACATTTATCATTTTTCCCCCTGATATTTGTCGTCAACGTACCAGGAAGTCAGACGGCGCCAGATGTGTCTCCAGGCGGTGCGGGTCGACGTGGGCGGGCAGCGGGCGGCGCTGCAGCGCGGCCAGCGGCAGCACGGCGGCGACGCTGGTGAGGCGCGACAGCTCGTGCGCGCCCGGCACGAAGTCGCCCGCCTTGTAGCCCAGCTGCAACACACGGTGCGTGAGTGCGGTATACACAGTGCGGTGTGCGCCAAGCCAACAACTATTTATACATAGCAGTCCATTTGTTTAATAAGACAACCAGCACCCTAATTGCGTAACACACTTTCAAATACAATCCGAAAGATTTTCAAGGAAATTGATAATTCATTGCCTCTTTATGTTCGAAAAATTCGGCTGCTCATCAATGTAATTACCGCAATGAATGTTGTTGAACTGTCATTGTAAGTGTGTTACGCTATAACCCGGCTTATCCTGGTAGCCTTTTGTAACTCCTCTCTACAGCATATCCTTATTTGCCTGGTGCGTGTTATCCATTACAGGATCAATTCATGACACGACTGAACATGGTCTGTCGACTTTATGGTTTGTCACTTTGCAGATTAATCGATTCATCTAGATCGATCGATTAATCGTAAGCGAATGATATTGACAGGGTGCCGTTGCTGGCAAACAATTGTCAAACTGTGTAGAGTAATCAAACAGGCGGCGGACGTTACTTTTAATGTTTACCACGCACCAAATATTTAAACACTCAATTTGCTTATCAAGACAACTTGTTTAGTCCGACCGAAAAGTGTTTTTTTTTTGGCTAGAAACCGAAAAGGAAATAAAAAAACCTTTTTTTTTTTGTTCGTCGATAAGTTTTTCATTAATAAAATAATAATAATAATATGTACAAGTATATAAAAAGGAGGGCAAATAATCAAAGGGCATCAAAAAATTCGTCCGTATCGCTGTCAATAAAAAGGCTGGCAGTGTTGCCACTTTGAAAAAAGAAAAAGAATCATGCCATATATAACCAAATAGCATTAAAATATAAGGTTTTCCCGTAGTACCAATTTGCTTCAAATGCGTATACCAATTTGCCCCAAATGCGTATACAGCATAGCGTCTTATAAATAAAAAGCAATACAGAAGATCAATCTCTATTCACACGTACAGGCTGAAGACGGGCATGACTAAGTGATTAAATAAAGTCAGCTCAATAAGTGAGTGTAATAAAGTGAGCACTTACTGGCCATCAGCTCGGTTTACTTAACACGTTCAACGCCACTGAATAATATATACACTGTACGTCGCCCAGCAATGTCCGACATGGCGTTGAACGTGTTAAACATTAGTCACGAGAGCGGTAATTTATTTTTAGGAACGTTAGCATTCTAATCTCAACTTCGATCTGTCAAAATACCTCCAATTTCCCTACATATATGACAAGTTTTTGATATTGATTATATATTATTTATTATTATTATATTGGCAGGCCTGTTGGTCTAGTGGCCCTGACTACTATACGCAAGGTCGTGGGTTCGATTCCCACGCAGGACAAATGTTTGTGTGATGAGCACGATCATTTGTTCTTTGTCTGGGTGTAATTTATCTATAATATGTATGTATTTAGAAATATATATGTATGTTTATCAGTTGTCTAATACTCATACCACAAGCTCTGCTTAGTTTGGGACTAGATGGCGTTGTGTGAATGTTGTGGAATATTATTATTATTGATTGTCGCCGAGATGAGATTGCGCCTACATTTTGAAGATGTTAATTACGGAAATCAGAATTCAGGTATCAACACCGATTTTCAAGTAGCCTTAACGTGTGAAAAGAGGTTCATATTCACGACCTTTCCGCAATACACCCATTTTTCTGGTCCTTAGCCCAATTTTTCAACATATTAAAACTGTACTCACGTTGATATTAGCATCTGCAGCATAATCATGGTCGGTCCAGGTATCAAACAGGTCAATGAAGATCTGCGGCTCCAGGCCGGCCGCGACCAGCCGCACGTCGGGGCGCGTGCTGACGTCACTGCTGACGTCACTGGCGGCTCGCGACACGCGCCAGTACGCGTCGCACGTACGCAGTGCGGCTACGCGCATGGCTTGCCAGCGGGCTGCGAATGCGCCCACTCCTGACGAAAATAAAGAATAAGGTAAATATTTTAACCCTTAGCTGGTATCGCCTTTTTTGGCAACACTACCGGTATCGTGGGTCATAAATGATAAATGATAAATGATTTATTTTCTGTAAGTAGGTTTGTACAAACACTTTTACATGTCAATGTCATATTTTACCCATACCAAAAAATCTGTTGTAGAACGTAGATTTTTTTATAGTATGGTTTTAAAATATGGTTAGTTATGAAATAAAAAAACATTTTTTTACCAAATTATCTTGATTTAATTTTAGAATATAAAAAAAATATCATTTTTTACACGCATTTGTAACTAACATAATTTTTTGGCACTTTTTGGTTAGTGTGAATATAAACATTAAAAAAAATAGAAATGTAAGAAAAACGCTATGTTCGCTTCTGGGTAAAATTTGACCCACGATACCTACTAAGGGTTAAACCTAAACTATGTTCTGGTTATAGTGCTGGACTGTCCTCAGGGGTATTATGATCATTTTCCTGGTGCAAATGATAAGCTAGCTAAGACAACAAATATCAGCAGATCATTGCAAATAATATTACCACTTTGCGGCACGTTACCACGGGTTCGTTACATGATTTTGAACTCCCATTAAAAGATCATTGGGCACCATTGTATGGGAACTATACCCACGTTGTACAGAAATAAAACGATAGTACCTATGGGTTGCAATAGTGTCGGTATTGCACTTTTCTGTGATATGTCTACGCTAGGGGTGTATAATCATATGGTGAATGAGATGGGATATAATTTCTACGTCCAGAATCGTGTAAGTACTGAAGATCATGGTTACAGTTTGCGCGTCGATTGGGAGATCGACGCAAGCAATAATAGGGATATACAGGATGGTAAGGATGACACCCTGTAACGATGATAAAACAGAAGAAAAAAATATTGAACTAATAATTTCAGCTGTAGTTAGTCGGAATTATGGGTAAGTTCTTTTTTCTCTGTTTTCGTCGTCATTATACATCCATACCCATTATACGTCTGTGAAGTTTAATATTACCCTGAGTATGCACAAACACGGCCAAAATGTTCAGATAAGTACTGACCGGCATTCCTCTCGGCTGGTTCGAGTTCCCCGTCCTCCCCGCGCGGCCACCACCCCTGCCACAGCCACACGCATGCGCCGTCGTCCAATAGGAACAGAGCTGGAAGTAGAACAGATACGGGTCAGTTTACACTAGAATCTGGATGGTTTGCGTGGACCAATTCTTTAGAAAACAGGAAATATCACACAAAACCTTTCGCCTATATTTCTCTCGAGTGTACTCGTACACGTAGAGAAAATTATTAGAAAAATTACTGTGCTTGTCACTGTAAAGTGAGTGCAAGTGACATCTACAGAACATTTTCTAAGTGAGATTGGGAAAAAATCACTATTTGTCTAATAAATTTTACTGTAAAGCATAAGAATTTTTACAGTTGCTAGCATGGTAATTTTTCCATTACCATCATCCAAGTCATTTCTTACTTCGATTTCGTTGTAACTATGGTAAGAAACTTGCATCGCATAAGTGGGACTTTGCTGGAATATCCTATAACAGAAATGAGAGTAAAGATTTAGGTCTCACCTGGTTGCGAAGCCGAATACAACTCCTTTTGATCAAAAGGGAAGGGTGTCGCTAGATGCTCGTGCCTCAGCGGCGACAACACCTCGTTGGCCTCAAACTGTCCGCCCAGGTCGGTGAAGTGGAACAGGCGCGGGGTCATCGACCCCAGCCCATCCCTGCCGCCTCCCAACACAGACGTATAATGCTGCTTATTGGCCACGCCTAACGCTTCCAAAACTTCCTTCGGTTCCTCCCCCTCCCGCACTTCAGTTATCTTCACATCGGACACGTTATCGCCGAACAAATACTTCGATTTTCTCGCAATCAGCTTGTTTGCCAGTTCGATAGCTATGTCTTTAGTGTGTTTCATGCTTCGCGCTCCGTGCCAGATGTATAGACATCCCTTTTCGGTGTCGACGAGGAGTAAGGAACCTCGGCTTCGAAGCTGACGAACTGAGCAAGGAACTTGGAGTAGGTAAGCTTCGTTGGACAAATTACCCCGAGTGACGAACAGTCTGTATCTGCTTTTGTCCGTATCTCGTTTCCCTTGGTGGATGAGTAGGTTGCCTTGGAACTGGTTCAGGAAGGCTGGTGGTTCGTTACCCTGTGCGACGCGGACTTGGGGTCCCTTTTCTCTGTCTAATTCGACAGTAAGTAATGCCGCAGTGCCTTTCTCGTTTGAACTAGCATCGCGGCCTTGCCAACAGAAGTACGCGCATCTATCTCTACCGGTAACGTTGTGCTTCGATGGTTTCCCGTTCAGTTCTCGACCAGTCATTGTGATCTGGTACTCCCATCGAATAATATAACTATCAGCGGAGAAGAACTCTCCGATTTCGGATTCATTCTCGACTTTTTGGTAATCGTATTCTTGTATCACCCATTTGCATACGGATTTGGTTTTGATGTCATAATGCCTCATGTTTTCTTTGTCGTAGTAGTGCGTGCCGCGGCCGACATGGGATCCTTCTAAAGTGAGATCTGGATCCTGGTACTCGTTCGACCACATCTCCTCGGCATCGCAAGGGTTAATTTCAATACTATTGGATTTATTTTCAGGCGATTTGACTTTGATGACTCTTGAGTAATCGGGCCAGTCGAGGAATTTCTCTTTGAACAGTATGGTTTCCATGTGTTGTGTGATTTTGGATAAGATGGCCCATTCTGGTCGGCTGTTTGAGGCTTTGGTTGGTGGTTCGGTTGCTTCCCTCGCTCCTTGATACATTGCTGCGTTTAATGGATTGATGTGACATTCCTCATAGTTGTATCCTTCGTCGAACATTTCTTGCGCTAATTGCGCCGCTCGGCGTCGACTTTCTAGAGGAACGTTTTTCCCGTACCAGATATACATTTCTGAGCCAAAATCAAACACGATGACTTTGGTTTGGTTCAGCATCGCGATTTTAGGTACTTGGCCCCAGTACTCTTGAATCGGTACCAGTTCATCATCCATTACTTCATAGCACATGTTAGTTTGAAGGATGCAGGACTCGAAAATCTCGTCTTCATCAGCATGACCCGTCTCAACAGGCCGGTAGTTCTCCACGCCTTCAGTAACGCCAAGGAGTGACCAGAATTGGTTCCAGTGTTTGTTGCTAAAGTTTTTGATTTGTTCGTCTATTTTGATGATTCCGGTGGAGTTTTTACAACCTAAGTCTTTTGTGTTTTGGATGTGTAGGGCAATGTCTGTGCTGCGATTCCTGGACAAAGAAAGTAAACATTTTAGTGCCATACTGTGATAGAGAGGATATAGGAAAAACTAACGTCATGATAGCTCTGTCCCACTTTGATGGTTATTTTGACATTTGCTTAGCTTCAGCGCAACACTGCGCCACCAATAGCAAATTGATTGCTTACAAGACATCACCTCTCCGCTTTGATAAAAATTGGGTTAAAAACTTACTTTTGAATAGTTGCATACTGTCTAAGAATCAGCTATCAGTAAAACCGAAGAACTTATCAACTTGTAATGGTGTACTCACTTTTCAATGACGTTGGCGTAAAGTCCTATGTACAAGAACAGCTGGTCGGACGTGATCAGCACGAAGCAGTCGCCGCGGTTTACGCTCGTATGGACAGGCTCCACAAGTCGCGTCTATAAAAATAAAAAATAAAAATGAGTCAAATCAATTGAAGGTTGACATAGTTTCGCATCGTGTCTCAGTATTCTCGTGTTATTTTTAACTCAGAGGCCGTTCAATATTAAAAGCAAATTGTTGTTGTTTCGTTGCAATAAAGCTATTAGTCCCATATAGCTCGATTCCAATTCAGCATGGAAGCGATGGCTCACGGTTTTTAAGTCTGGGTGAGCTGGTGGCCCACTTGATGGTTTATCCTGTAAGATTAGAGCCGTAGCTCAGAAGAAATCTCAGATGAAGCTGAAATATCGCGAGATGTAACCATATCACCAGACTCGAAGTTTATAACCATGGTAATTGTCACCGTCGCTAACTGTTTTTGTCATTGACTGTGACTAAATAACCATTAATGGTAGCGAATGTTGAGTGTATTGCAAATGTCCACATACTTTGCATGTGTGAAAAATGAGGGGCCCGTGGCTAAATAATAACAGCCGCACAGGTCGATCGACCAGGTTAAGCTAGGCTTGCTGCGGTTAGTCTGTGGGTGATCATCTTTACATACCGAGACCCCTCCGGATGTCATTCGTAGATCTTTGACAGTCGTTACTGGTAGTCAGAAGTCCGAAAGTCTGACAACCATTCTTACCAAGGGGTATCGTATTACCCAGCAACTGGGTTGTGGAGGTCAGATAGGCAGTTTCTCCATGTAAAATACTGTTATTCAGCTACATCCGATTAGACTGGAAGCCACCCCAACCTAGTTGGGAAAAGGCTAGGCAGATGATGACTGCATGTGTGCAAAAATGAAGTAAAGGGATGGTTTTGAATTAGATGATCTATTTTAAGTAAGTAATCCTGACCTGCACCCTCCTGCGGCCCTTGACGTGCAGCAGCATGGCGGGCCTGGCGCAGTGCGCGGCGGGCGCGGCGGAGGCACTGCGCAGCGCTACGCTGGCGAAGTCCTCCTTGCTGGCCAGCGCCGCCAGCGCCTCGGCGGCCAGCCCGCCGTTACTCGCCACTGGTATTGGTAGAAAACGTGTTTGAGTATCTTCACTTCTTTCTTTTTTAGGGTTCCATAGTCAACAAGAAATCCTTATAGTTTCGCCATGTCCGTCTGTCCGTCCGCAGCTTAGCTCAAAGACTCTTAGTACTAGAAAGCTGTAATTTGGCATGGATATACATATTAATTACGCCGTCAAAATGGTAAAATAAAATCTTAACAAAAGAACAATAGCCTGGCACATGCTATCTCTTTCTTGTAGTTACTCCTCTAACGATCTTATCGGCTTTTGATGACACAGCAAAAGTCCTCACGTAACAACATTTAAAATATATAACGCATTTTCTCTTCTTTCCCCTCGTTTTTTTTTTTATATAATTATACATATTATTTAAAGACTGTTAGCTTATATTATGGAAAAAATACTATCTTCTTTGAAAATGAAGTCCATGTATTTTGCAAGTGTTGCAGTTAAGTTTATGAACAAGAATAGGATGAAAAGCTTTGACCGTCCCATGGACAGCCTCATTCGCCAAAACGAAAACTTGAATCAAATAATTATGTCAGTTGCTAAAATTGCCAAATTTCATCGATATTTCAACAAAATCAAAATCAAAATCAAAAGTCATTTATTCAAACTAGGCTGAGAATCAGCACTTTTCGAACGTCAAAATTACAAAAGACAGTCCCCCAAAACGCCCGCCCTTCACCACTTCCTAGTGCTTTCGCTGGGAAGAAGAAGTGGCGCAACAAACTCCCCAGCAGCACAGCTGCAGCAACGTTGTATTAAGTTAGTTTTCCAGCACATTCACTATTCCCGGACACCGGGATTGTATGGCTTATCCATATTCAGATAACGTTATTAAATCCCAATAGTCGCACCCGCTAAAATCCGATCACTGATCATGATGTTCATTATGTCCGGCGTTTCAAAATTTGCCTATCGATGTTATGATGTTTTGAGTCGATTTTTTGGGGTTGATAAATAGAATAACCCACTAGGGTACCAGAAAAAGATCTGGAAGTGCAAATTTGACAAAGCTGAATAACAGCTATTTCTATTTTAGTAAAAACATTTTATAATGTAGTATTTCGACACGTATCTATATACAAACACATTTAAGTAATGTTTGTGTTCGTCTAGTTAGCTCGGAGGTTTTAAGATCGCTTGAAGCGGATGTGATGTGATTGGAGTTTCAATACTCAAAAACAGTTTTCTTTTTGACATTCGGTATTGAATGATGACGTTGGGTGATTGATACGTTTGTTCGAATCCACGTCAAGCAGTTCTCTTTTTGAAAGTATTCGTTATGAGTTGTAAAAAAATCAATATTATAGCAGTATAATATTTTAAAACTTAAGGGGTTCCCATATTACCTATAAACCTACGACATCATTTAATAAAGAAACAATACCGCATCTTTATCAAGTAGAACGCGGGCTAGCTCCAACTCCAAATCCAAATCCTAGCTGAGACACAATTCTTGTCAGTATTATGAATATACATTTTTATTTTTTCATAAAGAAGTATTAAATACTGTTTGTAGAAATAATCGATATTTTTAATGTCAATCCCTTGCATTTCAATGACAAGATAAATTAAGACGAGACAAAAAAGCATGTCGGCAGTTTGACATTTGTAGAAATTCAAAATCAATCCCAGTTTTTGCTTTTATTGTTAAATTTAATAGAATATTTATGTTATTGCTTTTCAAGTCACCTCCGCATCCAGTTTAGATTTCTTATTGATCTAATATGATTGTACTTTGTTTTTGTGATGGCAGTTTATGGCAGTGTATCTTTTAATGCTGGAAGCACACACTACATATTAAAATGTGTTTTCTTTAGCGAATTAACTAATAATTATTCTTATCACTTCTTATACAACGTGTAACGTTAAATGCGCAAAACCTCAGACACCCCAACTGATTTTTAATTCAATTGACCTATTTCAAAGAGAAAATAAGTCATTAAAAAAATTGTAAAGGTCTTATGTGCTGTTTTAGTTTTACTGGCCATTCTGATCGTATCTTTCGTCTGCGACGACGCTTTATCGAGGGAGGAGTCGTCACCAGGCCACTGCACCGCGCTGAAATTGGCTTGCTTGATCTATTAATAAATAGACACGGCAACGTTTTTAATGAAGACTTTTTGAAAAATGTGACCTATATTAAAAAGTGGTTCAATTAAATTCTGCTCGTTATTCTGATCAAACTATTTTCAGGTTTTGCGTATTTAACGTTACACGTTGTATTAAGTTACAAAAATACAAACTTATTTTAAATCACAAAAATACTCACACTTCTCAATAACATAGTTCTGTTTGACGGTAGGCGGCGGCGGTACGTACTCGTCCCGTAGATCGGTGCGCGCGGCCAGCGCTCGCAGCGGGTTGCGTGAGGCCGCGTGGCGACGACCCACACGCGCGCGGCGGGACCACTCGCCTGCCAGCCTGTGGATTGAAGATTGTGGTGTCATGAGGAACAAATTTATGTGGAAACTTTGGAAGAAGTGAGTTCAATTTACAATTAGTAAAAATAAAATGTGAGGAAACCAGCATGTCC
Organism: Eremobia ochroleuca; assembly: GCA_949629135.1. Classification (NCBI taxonomy): domain Eukaryota; kingdom Metazoa; phylum Arthropoda; class Insecta; order Lepidoptera; family Noctuidae; genus Eremobia; species Eremobia ochroleuca. The sequence goes on along the minus strand of OX451400.1, from coordinate 5,864,861 downwards.
TAGATTAAAAAAATCGAATGCATGTGACGTCCAACAACCCACACTGTACAGTGCGGGTGTAAATGGCCCACTCCCTCTCACAGAGAGGAGACATAGGTCTCCTCTCTGTCACTGTGTTGGGACATAGGTCCCAACAGTCGAAACGTTATATGCTGATTATGCTAAAAAAGAGTAGTCATGATGTATTTACACTTGTTTATTTTATAATTATTTATATGAATATAAATTAACTGTATAAATATATATATTTTTTACTTTATTTATCCCTATGCAACTGATAAACGAGCGTACCACGAATTCCTAATCGCAGTTTAAGGCTGTTGGGTCGTCTTTCCTGATGAGTGAACCAAGCTGTTGTTTTATTTTATCTCATTTATTATATTATATTTATATATCAACGCTAAATATCAAACAAAGCTGAAGAGTCGCGAGTAGACCCCAATCTTGTGCTGATACACCAGCTAGTTTTACTGACGAAGGAACGCCGTAATGCAACATAATATAAAAAAGATAGATCTACTTACATTTGCCTCGACCCGCTATCAATGGCATCGAGATCAACATCGACCCCCTCAGTGTCTGCCAGCCTCTCCTGCTGTATAGCTGGCGTAAAGAACGCTTGGAAGGTCTCGTCATCCGCCCGCGGTACTTGAACCGGTTGCCCTGTTCTTTCAGCGCCTGATGATTCATCATCTGTGGGAAAGAGAGTAGAGAAATTGGTATCAGGAAAGAATAGGATACAACATGAATGGTGTAAAGAGAAAAATATAGCGCACAAGAGGAGGAGGTTTAAGACCTGCAGTGGGTAAATAATAAGCACAGTACAGTGTAGACAAGAATTGATTTAATTGTCTACAATCATTTTTCCTTGGGCTGCCTATCCATTGACGCAGAGCGAGGCTGCGGAGCGGAGAAACGGAGAAATATCAACCAATAGAAAAATGATATTGAGATTTTATGCAATTCTATTGGTTAATATTTCTTCGTTTCTCCGCTGTGCAGCCTTGCTCCGCGTCTCTGGACAGGCAGCCTTATTATTGTATCATAGTACCCCGTTGGCCTCGTGGTTGCAAGGGCGACTGCTGAGCGTGGAGTTCGATTCCCGGGTCGGGCTAAATGTTATTGAGTTCTTCCATTAGGAATTTCTTAGTAACAGCCCGGAGTTTGGAAGTTGGCTGATCTCTCTCCGGTCGTGTCGGATTTCCGTCACGTCAGACTGTGAGAGTGAGGGAAGAGGGAGTGCACCTGTGTCTGCGCGCACACTTGTGCACTATAATATCTCCCGCGCCGAAGGCTAGTCTCCGTTGCGATTGGCCGCCGTGGCCGAAATACGGTCTGGAGGACTTTATCACTGTGTAGCCACAAAACATATGACACATAAGATACCTAATAGTAGCCACAGTCCTTTCAGTTATTTACCTCTGATTTTGCATCATTGTCAAAATCACAGTGATCTTTATTCCCATTCTAATAAGGTTGCTGTTGGATTGGTGCTACTGACAAGTCTGTTAAAATCATTGTGAACTTTATTCTCGTCACATTAAGGTTGCTGTTGGGTTGCTGTTGTCAGAGGTAAAATAACTGTGAACGGACTGTAGACATTGATACAATATTATGGAACACAAATTTTAGACAATCAAATGCTGATTGTACCATATACATATACAATAAATATATATAATAGGAATACATAACGAGTAAACTCAATCTGGCTTCAACACAATATTACAAAATTAGGAAGTTACAATAATAAAGAAACATACTAATTTTTTAAACAGAGACGGTACAGCATGAACTAATCCGAATTACAGGACAGCATATTATGAATACTAGCTTAATGTTTTTGAAATGAACTAAATAGATAGTTACGATATCTATCAGTTATCAAGATAGGCTATAAAAGTGAATATCCTTCAAGTATTAAACACTTAAACTACCGTAAACTGCCCTAACTTTGCCTCACGTCCTATGTTTGCCTAGGGTGAAAAAGATGTAATATCTTATTCATTTTACTTTTTTTGGGTTGCCAGATAATGATTCCAAAAAGGTATTACAAGTTTCTATTGTCATATAAATAAAATGAATAAGATATTACATCTTTTTCACCCTAGGCAAACATAGAGCGTGAGGCAAAGTTAGGGCAGTTTACGGTACTTGTAAAATTGATAAGTATGAAGTGTGTTCAAATATTTTATTATGCTATTATTAGGCTAGTAAAATATTTGAACACCCTTCAGAAAACCTACCAGCATAAGAAATCGAACATTTACTTGTTAAAATTTGATAACGTTATTGATTCAATTAATCAAACTACATCGTGTGCTACAAGTACCCATTGGAATGCAATGGGTAGCAATCATTCTGATAATGCTTGCATATTTGTAAACAAAAATATAATTCATTGTCGTGATCTCCTGCTATTGAACCAACATCGTATTTATGTAATAGTGATAACTTCTGACCTCTTAAATGATAAACAAATAATTTGAACGACCATAAACATTTAGACTAATATTTTGTAATAATTTTATGATTTAAAAGCGTGTCCGTGGAGTTTCTTGCCCGTTCTTCTCCACAGATTAGGTACCTGTGGAGAAGAACCCCACGAACCCGCTACGCTTTGGAATGGGCAACTAGCTTCATCTTTCTGACGGACCGACCCCTTGACAATTCAAACGTGCCTGTCATTGGTTTACTTGAAATAAATGCTTTGAGTTTGAGTTTGACTGACTCATATAAACAAAACTATGGCATTACTTTCAAATATTATAAAATAATAACCAGCGGACAAACAATTTCTACTGTTTAATTATGGGGAAGGAAGGACAATAATAGCATTTTAATGGTTTTTTTTTATTGTAACTAAAGTCACAGGAAAAGCTTTTGTTTTATGCCTAATAATCCAAGAGATAAACTATTTATACAAAACAAAAATCAGAATCTGTCCTAAGTTAGAAAACACGGTCTTTTGCCTACGCACAGTGTATTTAAGCCGAGGAGAAAAATGGCGCAACTAACTCCCCAACAAAGCAGCATTTCGAATGTTTCTACGTGTATTAATTCAGTTTTATAGAATTCTCTCAAAAATGTATCGATACAGCCTAATTTCTACTTCGATAACAGATGCAAAAAGTATTACTGCGAAAGTAACTCTATCTGTCAATCACTTTTTACGCTTAAACTACTGCACTGATCGCTATGAAATTTTAAAACTTTTCGTCCTGCAGGCTAATTGCGTAACACACTATCAGTAGCGATGGGTTTCATTTTGACAGTTTAACAACATTCATTGCAGTATTTACGTTGTTGAGCAGACACACTTTTCGAACATATGGAGCAATGGATTAGCAATATGCTTCAAAATGATTCAAATTGAGAGTTATCGTGTGTTTCGCAATTAGGGTGCTGGATCGCAGACGAAGTCGCAGGCAATAAATAAGAATAGCACAAATACTCCGCACACACAAAAATAGCACAAATAGTCCGAATTTGTACCTTTTGTGCGAAAAGTTTAAATAAATAAATAAATACTCACTCTCATCAACCCTGCTGATGCTCTCACTGACAGAATGACTTCGTTTGAAGGACTCTCTATCAATTCTGTTGGTCTTAGGTTTGTTGTCGACAGCCGCTGCGCTCACGACGGCGCACGAAGCTGACCGAAGCGGGCCCGAAGCGAATCCGTTCGTAGGGGACGCTTGCTTGCGAGATCTGTGGAGGTTAGTTTACATTTGTAATGTAATAAGATTATGTATGTAGATGGTACCTAGATAGGTTTTAACGGATTGGACGTCTAATCATTAATTGAAGTGATCAATGCTGTAACTATACGTTTAAAGCCAGACGTGTGTAGAAAAGCACGTCAAGTCTTAGCAAGTGTCGTTCTACAGTTTCTGCCTATTCCCATAGTTTATGTATGGCTGTGTCTAGAAAACTCTTTACTTAATCAAATTATTTTTGTGCCTCGTGGTTTCGTATTACTTAGTTGGCAAAGGTAAAAACGGAGCTGTTCCGGGTGTGTCACAACTAGAGACTATCTAAATGCACTTCAAGTATATAACTACTGTTACTGACCGACTGGCTTGGCAACTACCCAAAAGCTGTGAAAGCACGCCAGGCAGTTCGACTTCATCATAAAAGCCGACCAGCCAAAAACTGAAGTAAACACAATTTACTACAAGACTGAATTTTCGACTGCTTCAGATACTAATGAATATATTCCTTACTTGAAAGTATTAGGCGGAGGAATCCCGGGCGAAGCTATCACAGGTGTGGTGGCTGTTGGTGGGGGAGTGAGAGGCGGAGTCGCTGATACCACTTTGTCTCTCTCTAACCGACCAGCGACAGTGAATAGAGAAGCATCCGTCTGTGGTACCCGCTTGCGCCAACCCTGAAACAAGAGACGGACGTGGTTAGTCTTTATATTATAAATCTGATAGTAAGTTTATCCTTTGCCTCGATAGGTCATGAATGAATTGAGCACATGTAGATGGACAAAGGCAATTTTCAGCAGATACTAGCAAATAGCGTTCTTCCGGTCTTGCCAAAAGCGTAGTCCCATGTGTTCGATTGTCATTTCATTTTTGTATAGGTCCAAAGATGTCTAATATCGTCTACTATAACATTGTAAGAAACCTGTAGCTTGAACCGCATCCAATTAAAAGCGGTACAAAACGCAAACCGTTTGAAGTCGCGATAAATACCCAATAAATCATAATTGGGTTTACGGGCACTGAATCAATATTTATGACGTTTAATAATACAAAAGAAATAGCCGCAATATGTCACCCAACTGGAAAATAATTGGACCCAGTGACCACTGCAAACATTATCGACAATGAATCACTGCGGTCACTTACTCATAATTCCCAATATTCGCACTTTATGTATTTGCGTACCGCATCATTGAGCTATAACAAACTGGCCTTACCCACTCCAAACACCATTAGCCCTTGATCTTTAAATATCCTTAGCAGTCAAAGGATACATTTATTAACACAATTATAAATGTTTTGTTTTACATAAATGCTCGCATTGGAAAGGCCCAGAGGTCATGCAATTGTCGTAAACCGCATTCCGTATATCAACCGAATCGCTGGACGCAAGTTAACGTAAGTTAAACGCGATTTTACGCAACATAAAATTGTTTAAACAGTAAGCAAGGTCTGAACTTTAGCATTTATAACTGCATCGAAAGTTGATTTATGCGTTTCACCTGATGAGCAAATAAATAAAATTAGTGGTGTAATGAGAGACGTTGAGATGGCTGTTGACGAAACTGACAAAAAATACGCGGTTACTGGTAAAGATCATGCAAGTGCAAAAAAACATCGCTTTATGACCTAGAAAGAGAATGTCAAGAGGAAGAGAGTAATAAATATGAAGTGGTAAGAACAAGCCGCACTAAAATTAAAAGTATAAATATTTAAACGTAATATAAATTGACAAGGGCTTCGAGTATTATCAGGCGGCAGGATAATGGCGCGATAAAGTTCGGAATGAATGCTTGGATTCTTTCATATTATTTATTACATGTCCAAGTATTCGTAATGCCTACGTCTCATGTGCTGGTTAAAACAAGTGACCTATTGCCTTTCATAAGGCATGTCAGAGATTTTATACGAATGTGTGGGTTTTCTCACGACGTTTTACACATCATTAATTTAGTAAAATGTTTCTTGATTTAACTTGTCACGTATCCTTGTAATTATAGTTTTGTTTGTAGCCAGCAAATAGGGCACATGTTCATTGATAAATAATTAAAGTAGCATGGTAATGGTTACTTACTTGTGCAGCTGTTTCTAGTTTATTTCTTCTATCTGCTAAAATATTTGTTGCTGCTATCTCGTTGTCGTCGATGCTTTTCTTCTTGTCGTCTACCGAATTAAGAGATTCCTGAAACAAACAAGAACAAATTGAAATACCGTTTTACGGCCAACTTTAATTAGTTGGTAAAGATTTTAATTTATAACTTCACAGTTCACTAAAAAGAGTCATCAATGGTTATTAAATTGACATAGCAATTAGGTAAGACACAAAAATCATTGTTTACTTTATCAGATGAAACGAATACAGGTATAATGTTCACATTTAAGTTAGATGAAGACATTAGATTGATGGAGAAAAAAGTGCGAAACGTTATAATTATGGCATCTTCCTTCTATTGTGTATCGAAAACCCCTTTGTTGCGTAAATAGATAATTATATTGCATTTGATCCACATTCACGGACTGATAATTTACTGTCACGCCATCTTGCATAACATCGTGTTTATGATGTCTCCAACCATAGCTTTAATTGAGCAAAACCTTTGGCAAGTCTATTTCTAATAACTATGACCGTAATGAGAGACTTGCTAATTAAAATCAGAAAATTTAAGTATGTATACCGATTTTAATAACTGGAAGCAACGATGTCAAAAGTAAAGAGGAAATCTGTAAGTAATAAATTATTAATATCATTTTGTAAAACGATGTACAAAACGAATCGTCATTGAAAGAAGTTAACGGATGGAAACAGTAATAGAATTGATTAATTTTGGCAATCAAGTTGTATGTATCCGGTAACCCTGGATATACAAAGCAAGCATATTTCTTTAGAACTGAGTAAAAAAGAAACCTGCCTCAACATTGTCCACGGAATCGACATCGAACTTCTTAAAAACGGGTTTAAGACCTCCGTTGCTAGCATTCTTCGTTTTATTTTTCAGCTCTCCAATAACCGAGCCGAAGTTGAGACCCTGTGGAAATCCTGGCTGCTTTTGAAGACGCTTCAAAACAGGTTTGTTTTCATCTGTTTTATTTTCAACAACCTCGTCGGCAGGTTGTTCAATATCTTTTACGATATTATTTCCATTAAATCGTTTTATTCTATCAGCTACAGCATCTATTGTATTTTGTAGTTCCGCAGCCTTTTCACTTATAGTGCGTCCTTCCTGCTTCTCCAGCGTTTCTATTACTTCGGAAGTAGAGTAAAGCACTTTTGCTGGTTCATCGTGTATAAGTAATTCAGTTTTATCTAATGACAAATTTTGTATAATCGACTGTATTTTGTCGTCGCTCAAAATAGTTTTCTCAAGAAATTCCGCAAGTCTTTCTTTTGGCGGGCTCTCTCGTCTGACCAGTTTTTCACCAAGTAATTTTTCATTACGTTGTTTCAGTAAAACACTCGGTGTTATAATTTCTTCGGTTTTGAAGCATACATTATTTTTAAAGTCATGTTTACGATCACTTTTGATAGATTCAAATATATGTCGTTTTCTTTCAACATTTTCAAGTGCGGGATCATTGGGTATGATTTTGTTTACAATACTATGCAACTCCTTTTCACTTACTGTTGCTTGAATATCTGCCGGTTTCTCATATTGAATTTGTTCTTGTTTAGATGTTAACAAATATTTCCACAATATGTAAATAAAGACTCCAAGTCCAATGAGTGTTTCAAGTAACATTGTTAGATATTTATTTTCCAATCACTTCACTGACTAGAATGAGATCGAAATGCGATATTGATAGCGCCACTAAAAATCCTTGAAGGCTTCACGCTCCATTTGTTATGAGGAGTCAATTGAGCAATGACGTTTTACACACAAGACCAACACTTTGTTTTTATTGGCATCGGACAATGCATTTCGTTTAATAACACTTGGTTAATTCACTATGAAGTCACTGTGGCATAAGAATATTAGAATGCTTACGAAAAATAAATAAACATTAATAAAACTGAGTAAACAATGCGCATACTGTGACGGTCGGAATCGAACTGATCACTGAGATCAGTCGTCATTATCATCTGGCAGCGGACACGGCACGTGTGACTCATGCGCAGGTCCTAGAACGTGTGTAAACATTGTATACCACCAGTAGTAGCGACAATGACGCATCACCATTTATTGAAAAATGACTATAATGTATAGGTGCGTCGTGGCCAGTAACCATCAGGTTGAGGGAAACCTTGACCCAAGGCAACACCACACCCAAATACGTAAACGATTTAACCTTACATTAACATAAGGAGATCGACACAAAAGAAAACAATTAGAAAACAGGCGACGGCATCTTCACCGCATGTGGCTGTAGAAGCCAAATGGATTACAATGCAAATGACACCAGCTGTTTAATCAGAACTCCGTGCAAACACTGACATTATATTATGTCCTTTGTGGAATAGTTGAAAATAACAGCAATACCATTAGAGTTTAAACGATTTTCCTATTATTAACCAATTACACAAAACAGGAAAACATAAAGTTGTTTTAAACTAGGCTGCGACGAACAAGATTCCATCTAACCAACTCAAAGTACGCAATAACGTTGTCGACGCCGAGCTTGCACCAAATAAGCTAACTTGCTCCTACCTAATGTGGAAACGAGCAAAAACTGCGCACGCTAATTCACAGAATATATTTAAATTAATGTAACTTTGAAGATGGCAACAGGGAAATACATAATGTGAACACTGTGTAGTAAACAGGAAGATATCATAACCCATATTTCAGTCCCGAAGTAGAAATACGTCAATTCTGTCAACGATGGTTTAATAAACGTCAATAGAGGCAATGGTGTGGGCAATATAGGACGAATCCATCACAATTACATAATCAACAAACGGATGACACACAAATATGCGGCCAAATTGAAATCTGTAACTCGCATTGAATACAAATTACAAAGACGCAGAGAATTTGAATGTTTACGGGCCTTTAGCGGACACAAAGAATAATTAAAGTTCAACAGAAATAGAAACGTAGGTTAAGGGGCGAAAGTGTCGGTATGAATAAAGATTTAAATTACAATGACTGTCTCCTGATTAGCACTCAACATGAAAGTAAACGTAATTGGAAACGAATTTCTTCAAACAGCGTTACGTTAACCTTTAACAGATTACAAGGTTGAAACCAAAGATAGCAAAGATAAGTCTGATAGCAAACGATAATGAAGAGCGCGTTGCTCACGCAATCAATAACAAAATTCACCTCGATATTAAATTGTACAAATTGCCATCTATCTTAATTAACAACACGAACACATCAGAAAGAACGTTTCCTTGTATCTCAGGCTTATTGAAATTTATATACGGCGAGATAAACAAATTGAATTTGATAAAAAATAAGGATACTAAGGATAATAAAAATAAACTTTAATCACATAAAACTGCAGTGTTTTAAACCCGGCCCATTAAACCCCGATACACAATCTCAAAGGCACTGTTTCGGATATTTTGGCGCGTCTTATTGAACGCGAATTTTGAAGGCAAAAATCCGTGGAAGACGTCGACGGCAGCGCGCGCGCACTTAGGCCGACTTGTCCAAAACAACTGACGGTGCCAGTACGTCTCGCCAGCCAGCCCGCCAGCCGGGTCATTGTCGACGCATGTGCAACGCAAATACCTCTTTTTGGTCTGTACAAACCTCCTGCACATCAAGCTACCCGAAACTGTCATTTTTTCCAATCAACTTTGTACGTAATGCTTTAGTGATAAAGTTGAAAATATATTAAAGAAAGACAGATTGTAGTAGCTTGATGCTGGCGTCTGTACATGGAAATTAAGATTCGCTTTTTGTTTGCTCAGCGATCCGGCAAGTTTCCCGGAAATTATGCACAAGGCTTTTGGAGTTGATATACGAATATGAGTCAACCTCGGGTATAAAATTAACGGAGTAACTTAGACTCGTGAAGTATTTTCGCCGCCACCAAAAGAAAATATGATTTATTTCATAATCCCAGATTCCTTGAAAAACCAGTAGTGTTTTGAATCTATTCGATAGATAGTCAACTAATACCGCACTATCGAACGTTATCTTGTTAGTGACTTGACACAAAATAAATCGGCACAGGAGTAAAATTTTGTGAGAAATAACAGTTTCGGCTTGGAAAGTACATAATATTATTTAAACAAAGCTTTACTGTTTTGTATTCACACAAGAGCTCTGTTTTATAACTTGAATGCGTATTCGTAACTTCTGTAACCACTTTATTAGCATAATATATTGCTAGTTTGAATATTTCTTCATATATTATTATCCATTAATTGTTTATCTTTATTGGCGTGCCACAGGGTTCTTCCTTGGCAATTTGCTTTTAATATTTTTTTGTTTTCAGTTTGGGTATAAAAATTTTGAAACTCATAACGCATTTTCCCTTACATTACAATTAATTATCCCTTTACGTACTCACAATTTACGATTTTCTGCTCTAAAAAGCAAACTTTAGACGCACCGCCGTCATTGGGTTCATCATAACTTTGCAGTGGCCAAAATTTATAATTAGATTTAGCTTCTAACGCCAAAACTTATGTGGAGCACTTTCATAACAGTTTCGTTGGCACTGTTTGACTAATGAGTGTAACACAAAACTATAAAGCGAACACTGACAGATGTTCTTTAGATGTTTCGTTAATTAAATAAATATTCTGAGATATACCTGACGAGTTTATTCTCATTGAATTCGGGGCAACAATTTATGATGACCAATTTTTTAACAGTTAAAGTTTTGTCAGTCTATTATTACATATGTATGTATGACTTAATTTTTACCAATTTTTAAGTAATATTTTTAATTATAAAAAAAAATAGTGAACAACGAACTTAATCTGAGAAATATTGTCCATCGTGTTATATGATCTTGCACCATCTATCGGGCAGCATACGGATGCCGTCGCGAAAGAAACTTGCAGGCTTTGAGGCGACAAAATCATCAACGAATGTACGCACATCATCCAGCGTTTTGAACTGTTTATCCACTAAGCCGTGCTGCATTGACCGGAACAAATGATAATCAGATGGCGCCAAGTCTGGGGAATATGCCGCGTGCGGGAGAACTTCCCATCTCAAATCTATGAGGGTCTTTTGAGTCGCACGAGCAACGTGAGGTCGAGCGTTGTCATGCAGCAGTGTGACTTGCCGGCTTCCTTGCCCAGTAAATGACCTTTTCGGATTCAATTCTTCGCTCAATTTATTCAGGTATCGACTGTAGCGTCCCGCTGTCACTATCTGACCAGTTTCCAGAAGTTCATAATAAAGCACAACCTTCATGCTCCACCAGATACACAGAAGAACTTTCTTCAAGTGGCTTTTCGGTTTCGGCGTCGATGTAGAGGGTTGCCCGGGGTCTACCCACAACTTTTTACGTTTAGGATTCTCATAAAAATATACTTCTCATCACCCGTCACAAATTTCCACAAGAAATCCTTTTTTTGCAGTCGGGCAAACAGTGAAAGACACGTGTTAATACTTTGACTTAGGTTATGTTCGGTCAACACATGTGAGACCCATCTTCCAAGTTTTTGAATTTTTCCCATTTGGTGCAAACGCTTGGAAATAGCTGTTGACTCCTAATTGAGCTGCAAGCTCTTTTTGCGTTTGCGTTGAGTCCTCATGCAGTAAAGCTTGCAATTCCGCATCTTCTAACTTTTGAGTTTGCTCAGGGCGCGGCTGGTCACTAATATAGAAATTACCACTTCTGAAACGTTTGTAATTATATGTTTCATAAGATACAACGTCGTCACCAAGAACACTACAAATTGATTCCCGTGCTTGAGAAGCATTTTTTCCTTGTTGGAATTCGTATAAAATGCAGTGCCGAATGTGCTGTTTATCAGTTGCCATCGTAAATTTTATTATTCTGAGAGGTTAACTTGCATAGACTTGTCGTTTGGTGTTCTAAAATCTTGGGTCCGATCCTTACAAAAGCACAAAATACCGCGGAAATATTTCTGATTTAAATATAGTTTTAAGCTCTAAGAAAAAATCTGTAAAAATGAAGTCATACATATAATACTTACATAAACCTACAATGCCACATATCGACATATATTATAAAATAAATACTTGTTGCTGTCTCGTCTTTGATGATGATTGACCGAGTATGAGACAGCACCTTCGTATACTTAATTACAGTCGAACTTCACTTAGAGGTAAGTTAGTTTGACTATTCAAATATCAGTTTAGTTCATACCTAGCTACCTAGTACAGACGCCAGCACATCAAGCTACCCGAAACTGTCAGATTTTCCCAATCAACTTTGAACCTTATGCTTTAGCGATAAAGATGAAAATCTATTAAAGAAATCTGACAGATTGTAGTAGCTTGATGTGCTGGCGTCTGTACCTTGTACTGACTACAAGTAAAGTTAAAGCGTTTATTTCAAATAAGCACATCATGAAAGGCACTTTTGAACGTCATAAATTACAATAAAATATAATTGATTCTAGACGCCTCTTCCAAAAGGCAGTTTTCGTATGGAGAAAAATGGGCAAGAAACTCCACCGTTACTCTTTTAAACTGTTTCCAATATTTTGCATACATTAATTATATTATAATAATATGTGAAGACGATGAACCTAAAATAAAATTACTATGCCACAATAGGTAAAGGAATTAAGATGGATGAATGTTCATAATGATGAGTACAACGACCCCTTATGAGGGTTTACGTTATTTAAATTACACTTTTTATAAAAGGTTGGGGGTTTGTTGTTGATGTTGAAACCTAAACTCCGAAGGGCATGCCTTAACATTATTTCTAACAAGGAAGGTATCCCGACGTGTCACGTCCGATTTTTTATATCCATTTGGTCTTTTGGAAAAATATTATTATATTGGTAATGTTTAGGGGGCTATTTCACCCACAAAAAAGGCGCGTTGGCAAAAAAAATTTAATATCCATTTGATCTTTTGGAAAAATATTATTATATTGGTAATGTTTAGGGGGCTATTTCACCCACAAAAAAGGCGCGTTGGCAAAAAAAATATACGTGTCTCTTAAAATTTGATGGAGAATAACATATATCAGCCACAAAAAAATCGGACGTGACACGTCGGGATACCTTCCTTGTAAGTAAGGCAGCAGAAAGCGCGGGTGAGGAATTTAAAGCTTCAGTATGTTTAATGGGAATATTAACATAGAAGTTTTCGAATTCCTGAGCAATTTTTACATCTGAATTTATGGGGCCATGTGCAGTCTCTGAAGTAAATTCAGTTATACGCTGTTTTTTCCTGTCTGTTTAATTATTTATTATTTGCCAGGTAGGTTTATTTTATCATTGGCTGATTTTATTTTATTGCATACTGATGAAAGTTTGAGTTATTCATATGTTGCTTCAGGCTATAAAGTTCAAAAAGGTTTTCACTGCTTTTACGAATACCAGAAGTCGCCTAGTCACTAAATAAGAACTTTATGTAAATACTTTTAGTCTTTAGTGGGAAAGTGTCATTAAATTTCGTATTTAATGGTGAAAAGAACTCGGCGTAGAACTCATTTGGGTCACACGAATTATTAAAACTCTGAACACATAACTTACTGGCCAAAGAATTATTAAATTTCTTTATTTTTTTACATGTAATTGGCCTAAACCTTATTAGATTTTTTGTAAAGGCGTAGAAGCAAAATGTTATTGTTTGTCGGCTGTGATCAGATGGCCACTTATTTACAATTTGTTTGTGTAAATAATCAGTTACAAAACATATTATCTATACAAGTGGCAGAGGAAGCTGTCACTCGGGTGGGTTCAATAAAAACATTTGACAAATTAAATGACCTCAAAAGACCTAATAATCTGATTTTATTCGCGTTATTTTCTAATACTAATATTTAAAAAAAAAAACCAAACGCGCAATAATCTGAGAGATAAATGTAAAACAAATCTAGAAACTAGATTCACTTGAAATGCATAGCATAGATTTTTTAAATTCAGAATGAGAATTGTGTGAAGAATGTGAACTTGGATACTGATATTTTAGCAGGAATTCATATCTGTATGTTATACGTATTTTTATGTTACACCAAAAAAGTAATATGGCAGGTACGGATGACTCAAACTGTACATATTAGGTAGGTCTTAGTGATGCCATTAATTTAAAATGTGATGCAGTTTATTAAGACGTAGAGGACACTTTTGTGGGGCTGATGTAATGCGCGTTGATGGATTTCAATGGGTTGTTTGCCAAGCGAAGCATTTTTAGATAAAATCTAAATATACCTACTCACTAGTTACGGAGGACTAAGGATATGGGGAATCTTTCATTACTTCAAGGAATTGTTAAGAATCTTGAGTTTTTGCAAGATGTTTTTGGTAAATAACGAGCATAGTATGAGAAAAGATACCTCTTTTAAAGGTCTTAGATCACCAATCAACTCAGCAAAGATTTTTTCGAATATACATCTATAGAATAAGCAAACGCATTAAAATCTGCATTTCAATCAGCGATCTAAGTAAATACCTATGTACCTAAACGTAAAACATTTCCAACCGTAAAACATAAATCGCATAATACAAATGCCACAGAACGAGTGTTCAATGAATATTTATACAACGTTAATAATCGACTAAATGCAGCGATTTACAATCGTTGTGCCGGTGCGCAGGAGTCGCCCGCGTTGCGTCACGACCACGCGTGCGCACAGGGTAACCGATGCGGGTAGGATTACAGCTTGTGGCCAAGCATTGATCATTGCAACCGTAGGAGCTTATCCGTGGCATTTTAACCGTCTTACAACGGCAGCCCACTTCATGTATCGAATGACTACTAATTATTCATGTAAAAAAAATATATTTATGAACATTTGAATAATTAAAAAACATTATGACGCATGGCGCAGTTTGAAACACCCTGTTAAGAGCGCGGTCCGAGCTTTTAGTACGGCTTACCTACGCTCATCAACCAATAGCACCGCAGCTTCAGATTTTTGCTCAGCGCCTTGGTTTGTAAAATGAAAAAAAAAAAAAAAAAAAAAAAGATTCAAATTGAGAGTAATAGTGTGTTGCGCAATTAGGGTGCAGGTATCAATTCACTCCTTGCATTTAGTAGTGATTGCGAACGTTTGCTAACAGGTAGCGCGCGCATTTCCAGTTCCGGTGTTCCGACGCAACCACTGTGAGAGTGACCTTCACCTATGTATTTTTGAAGTGAAAAGAGCGGGGCGTGACTCGCACCGCAAACATCAAGGGATACGTTCATTGGATGACACTCCACGTGGACTATTAGCAGGCTGTTTCATAATTCTAATGCATTATTTATTTTTCTTTGTAAGCCCATTATCTTAATTGATGGTAGCAATTTTTTTTCGCGCCTAATTGTGTTATATGACAGATACATTGAGTGGACCACCTTTGTAAGACGACTAAAATGTCACGGTGTATTAATATAGCGGAAATAAGTATGCTAATATTTACTGTTACTTGGACCTATTTAGACTATAAGTTTTTACTGACTATTACACTACGAGTATAATTTAGGAATATTGACAGAAAAATGCTTTACAGTAAAAAACAGTCTCGTTTGTTTTGTTTTTTTTTTTTGTAATCATGCATAGTGAAAAAAGGGGTATCAATTGTATAATGCCAAATATAGTGAACAATAGAAACGTGCCTAAATAAGTGGAAGGGAAAGTGGACAAATCCTTAAAGCATTCAGATCCGCTCCTAACTAAACACTTACTTAAAGATACATGAATAGCGTAAATCTCTTTTACACAACCTCCGCCGACTCCGGATATTTTAAAAGAAAACAATAAACTGTAAAAATATACCTACGGTGTGGTCACTTATGCTCGTATTCAAGAACGATGCTGTTTTGCTTAACCGTGAGAATCGTTTTAAAACTAGACTTGAGCAAAGATGAGCTATAGGTGACAGATTTTGGTAGGTAGAGGTTTATGTTACCGTCATCTTTGTAGTTAGAAACTTTTATTCCTATTTTAGTGACATAGGATTCAGCACCCGAATTGCGTAACACACTTTCAATTACAATCTGAATTATTTTGAACGATATTGCTAATCCATTGATTCATAAGTCAGATAAATGTGTCTGCTTAACAATGTAAATAACGCAATTAATCCTGCAGCTTCGTAGTTCAGTTTCATTAGAACTAAATTTGTTTTATGGCACTCTCTGTTTATTTTTTTAAATCAAAACCGACTTATTTAACCTGTTTTTAAAGTTAATGTTATTATGTAGAATAGTAATATTGGCGTTTGTACAGATATAGGTACATAGGCACCTGGGACGTACGAAGTGCGACCTCCTTCTAATACCGCCCTATAAGGCAGGGTTATGCGGAGTGTTACAATGTGCCATTTATGGTTGTGACGACGCGATACCCTTTCAATTATGCAGGCAAATGTGACCTAGAATGCTGGAATATGTTTATGTTTATATTCAATTAAATGTCAATGTGATATCACTATGTTTTGGTGCGGAAGTCACTGAAGAGGTTTTTTGATAAGATAATTTGTCGTGCCGATGATTAATATTCTATCCAATAAGGCTAGTAGACCATGACATTATTTATGATTAAATGAACTGTGAAAACTCGAGTTTTCAAATAAAAAGTGCAAAAATATTTCACTAGCATGTCACATGGCCTGAGCCTACAGGCGGCACCGTACGGCAAGATTTATTTTTATGCCACGAATACAAATATAACATAATACTAAGACAATAAAATTAAAATTTCAGCGGCAACGATGACACTGTATCCATAAGCATGTCGTGATATTCTTAACATTGATGTATTAAAAAAATTAATACATCAATGATTCTTAAGCATCATCATTGAAATGTCAATTTGATTGTCATACATTTAAGTTACATTCCTATTCGTTTCATAAGTCCCTTGCCGTGCCGTGACGCCAGTGGGGCAGGCCCTAAATAAACGTTCCGTAATTACAGAATGCAGACAACGTTTTCCCGCGCTTAGTAACGAGATTACCAACGTTGCCGCTGGCGGCGCCACTAGCGCACATTTAATTTCCGCCGTCAAATATAGATGGCGCTGACACGTGATCTAATAAAAACGCGTTACGGTACGGGACAAATCCAATTTGTCGCTTCAGTAAATACAGGATAAATCCTGCAGCACTACAGGAGTACTTTGGAATTAAGAAAATCAATTCTAGCGAGAAATTAAGTATTTTATATATTAAATAAAGTAATTTATATTTATTTTTAGAACGGCCAGACTTTGAGCTTAGAAATTACACTAGATCGACGAGAAAATTGAACACGAAGATCCTCATTTAAAACAAAAGCATTAAATGGTGCCCTCTTGTCACAGACACTAAGAAAAGCAAGAATTTCTCAGTGTGAAATTATAAGGTTGTTATGATACTTTCTGCAAAAAGCCGGCACATAATGACGGGCAAGGCTTGAAACAAAGCCCATGAAAGGTCAGGGTGATATTTGAAGCTTGCTATTGCTATAAATAGTAATGTCGTTTAGCCTAAAATAGCGTGAACTTTGCCTGGTGACCTTAACCGGCGAACTGCTGATGAGGACGACACAATAATAACCCCTGTCGGCCCTGATAAAGATTTTATAAAGGTTATGGGTATCAGTTTCAATTCCACAGCATAACTTTGTTGAATGTGGAATATATAAATTTTCTTCATTTAATTCTGATAGTTTTATTAGTTAACCAGTTGACGCGGCGAACTTCGTACCGCCTCAGAATCAATAAGATGGAATGTATGAGAAAATGAATTACCTTCATTATTTTCTTTTTCGTGAATGTTTCCATGTTTTAACCCTTAAATGCATGATTTATTATATCGTATTGCAAAAAATGCTATTGTATAGGTATTTCTATAGAATTTGGAAAAAATAAATATATTATAATTATATGTATAATAATATTAATATTCATAGAGTATACATATTGTTTTGACAAAAAGAGGTGCGCTCAGAAACTCACAGCTATCACATTCTTAAAAAAATTAAATGACGTACTTTGTTGCCATATGGCAACATTAAGCATTTAAGGGTTAATAGTTATTCTACTATTCGGGGCGGAGAAAAATCAAAGATCATAAAAATCTGTCCAGCCGTTCGTTCTTGAGGTATAAATGGTGTAACTATACCAACTTTGTTTTATTTATATAGATTTGATGCCCCCGAATATTTATTCTATGTAATCCAAATATTCTTTCTTGCCTTGATTCTAGTTGTCTACAAAATTATTAAGCTTATGTTTTGGGGTTAAATCGGCACATGGTTTTGGCACTAGGTCTCACTCGCATGTTCTGAACTTACTAATATCAAGAATGCAATAAATTAACGTGGCGAGCACAATTCGTTAAAAAATATATCGTGACTTGTGATATGAGGACAAGGTTCAAAGAAAGTGTGAGGTCGAGAACAAGCTCCATTTTTTTAAATAACCTTAGTTTTAGTAATTATAGCGCACTAACTAAAAAACATATAATTAAAAAACAATTATTTCTATAACATTTAAAATATTCAGTTGATAAGGTCAAGTATGGGTGGGTAAGGAAAGGGCAATAATTTGTTACGTAAATTGGCTTTAGTAATTCTTTAACAGTTGTATGGAATGGCAAATTGACGTAGGGCGTCAACTTCCTTAACAATGATTTTCTGTGACCGCACACTGCTATTTCGTATATGGTGTTATGTCCGTCGGACATCGAGAGTTGGTTAGTGGGAACATTACCTTGTGTTCATGGGCTACATAAATGCGGGCAGTAGATTTTATTACTACTATTAGTAACGAATGGAGAGCGGCTGGGCGGAAAATAGGGGTGCGATGATGACAGCGCAGTTTTTATGAGAAGAATGGGTTTCCATTTACCGAATTCGGACGCGGAAACGAAAATTCTTGAGCAAATTTCTGAATTTCGGGAAAAATCCCTACTAATATTATAAATGCGAAAGTAACTCTGTCTGTCTGTCTGTCTGTCACGCTTTCACGTCTAAACCACTGAACCGATTTTGATGAAATTTAGTACAGAGATAGACTAGAGCTCGGGAAAGGACATAGGCTACCTTTTATCGCGAAAAAGGCTTGGGGGGGTTTAAATAGGGGATGAAAGTTCGTATGGAAGTTCGTCATTATCGAAGATGACACCATGAAACTTTGTATTTAGGCACTTGATAAGGAATAAATAAATATTTGTTCTAGCGTTTTTGAAATTTCGTCCTGTATGGGGATGAAATAGGGGATGAAAGTTCGTCTGGAAGTCCAAACAAAGTCTCGCTATCACGCCTAATTCCGAATTCGATTTCGATTAAATTTAGTACAAAAATAGACTAGACCTTGGGAAAGGACATAAGCTACCTTTTGTTGTAAAAAAGGCCATGAACGGGTTGAAATAAGGGATAAAAATTTCCATGGGAATTCGTCATTTTCGAAGATAAAACCATGAAACTTGGTATTTAGGCACTTGATAAGAAGTAAATAAACATTTGTTCCAGCGTTTTTGAAGTGTTGACCTACATGGGAATAAAATAGGAAATGAAAGTTCGCAGGGAAGTCCAAACAAATCTGTCTATGTTTACAATACGCATATTCATCGGAAACATGTATATTATTAGTGAAAATGCCGTCTTAATGTATACACGTGGCGCGAGCGCGGGAACTCAAATGTAACCCGGGTATCATGGGAGGAATGGTGGTACTTTTAGCTGGTGACTTCAGACAGACCCTGCCGGTCATTACTAGGGGTACACCGGCAGATGAAATAAATGTCTGTTTGAAAGCTTCTGTATTATGGGTACACGTAAAAAAGTTTTGTCTGACTACAAATATGCGAGTACAACTGCACAATGATTCTCAAGCAGGGCAATATGCGGCTGCTCTTCTAAACATCGGAGAAGATTGTATGCCAACAGACAGTAACGGCATGATTTCACTGATACGTGAATTCTGTCAAGTTGTCGATAACACAGATGATTTAAAAAATAATGTTTATCCTGATTTACAAATAAATATGGCCAATCGAGAATGGTTGTGTGAAAGGGCAATTTTGGTGCCGACAAATGAGACAGTAGGCCAGATAAACGAACAAATTATATCAGACGTGGAGGGGGATGTTGTCGAGTACCTCTCAGTAGACAATGTTATTAATACTGAACAAGGGACGTCGTATCCTATAGTATATTTCTCAACTCTTTAGAATTATCAGGAGTGCCTTCCCATAAGTTAAGGCTGAAAGTTGGTGTTCCAGTCCTGTTGATGAGAAATCTTGACGCACCAAGGCTATGTAATGGTACACGGCTAAAAATTACTCATCTAGGATGCAACATTATAAAAACTATAATCATGACTGGAATGGCAAAAGGAGAAAATGTTTTAATTCCCCGTATTCCAATAATTCCGACAGATTTGCCATTTCAGTTCAAAAGAGTGCAGTTTCCCCTGAAAGCAGCATTTGCAATTACAATAAACAAAGCTCAAGGACAGACGCTTAAAGTTGCAGGTGTACATTTAGAAAAAAAATTGTTTTTCCCATGGGCAACTCTATGTGGCGTGCTCACGAGTACCCCGCAAAATCTTTATGTTTTAGCAAAGGAAAAACAAAAAACGTAGTTTATAAAAATGTATTAAAATAAGTTATTACAGTTAACCACAGCAGTTTGTATGTGTATTATTTGCAAAGTAAGTATCCTAAAAAATAAAAAATGCTGCCCAAAGTAACTATTTCACGCGAACGAAGTCGCGGGTAAAAGCTAGTTAGTTATAATTCTTTAAACAAGACACAAAGTCAATGTTTTCTACTATAGAAACTATTTCTTGCTTGAATAACCAGAATAAAATTGTCTACGCTATAATTCGCTTAGATGCATACGAAGAAATAAATCCTAAATGCAATCTCATAGACCCGACTTATAATCCGAAAAATGAGTGCGAAAAGAGAGAGAGAGAGAGTGAAGAGGGACAAAATGGTTAGCCATTTTGCCCCTCTACATAACCAACTTAATATAAAAGGACACCACATAAAACAAGACTTTATTGGGCATCGAAATGCTACTAATATTCCCCATAAAGATAGATATTTTGTCGATGTGAATTCGTAGTCAACATTATTTATGCTTTATCGGGAAATGGAAAAGCGCCGTCAGATAGGAAATTCTATTTGAACGGGAATAGGACAATATCCGAAAGTTCAGCAACGTGATATTGATTTAGGATGAATCATGTTTCGTTAATGCTCGTTTTTGGTTGGAAAATGATTCCAGAATTGTATAGAGGTGCAATCTGGAGGTTATAATGAAGGAAAATGTACAAAACTGACCTTACTCTAAAACGATATAAGTAAAAGTATGATTCTCGATTTAAAACTATGTATGTTTGAGTATAGTTTTGTAACTTAGTGACTAAGGTCAGTATTGAATCGACATTTAAGCTTGAAAATCTGTCAAGGTGTCCTGAAAGTACGATATGAAAAGTAAGTATTATTGACAAATTATTTTAACTATAATTTTAAGGCTAACCATGACGAAACAGGGACTCCTAACACTAACACAGCATACGGTCAAAGTCTTTAAACTTTCTCATAACTGGGATTAGTTTATACACAGCCAAAAATACAGCAGTAATTCCCAGCGAAAATTCCGTCACACAAACCAACCTGTCATTACCAGGAATCCTCTTAAACACCCCTCTTACACTCCCCGTAGTAAATTAAAATTGAAACTGGACATTTCCTCTTAAAAAGCAAAACTCTCACAAATCGATAGCCCAACCCTGATGGGATATTCAGACAAGCCTTTTAAACGCCATTTGCTTTGACGAGTTGATCTTCTTAACATCATAAATCAGTCAATTTCCAATTAAAACGTCAATGTAACGTGACGGATAGGAAGTTAAATAAGGGGAGATTTAGGTTAACGTTTTATTTTACTAGCTAGGAAAGTTTACCGTGACCTGTTAACATACATTTTGTTGGGAGCGGAAACTGCGACCACACGACAATTGAAAAACTACCTTGGCTTTTTCAGAATTGGGTCGAGAATGGTGTGAACATGTTTTAGTTAAGGTAAGGTTGTGCGTGAAGCAATTTCGGAGGCGAAACGCGATTTGCGCTCGTTTAGTGAAAAGTTCACGAGAGGCGTGGTTTTAACACATGTGGGACATTAGCAATAGGTCAGTGACACTTTTCGTTGGTAATTTAGTAAACAGAAGCTTTTTTCTGAGATATTGTAAATAATAAAATCTTTATGATATTGTAAAGTACAATTCCAATATCTTGTGAATTAAATAACCATAAAATATTTAATTAAATCCCGTTTGCATCACAAAAGTTGATCCTTGTTCTGGACATTCAATATAAACATTTAAAAACATGTGGTGCTAAAAATGTATTAAAACAGTTGTTATCCATTTTCAGTATAACTTCTATTAAAAGCATTACAAAAATCCAAATTAAATAAATTTACAGTAAGTAATTCGTGAAGGTAGCGCGAAAATATTTGCTCATAATAATTTCCAAACGCCGCGCCCTTACGGAGTGTAATTAATAAAATTAATTGCCTGTAATACGCCGGAAATGGCGTGTTTCATGTACTTTAAATATAAAAATATTTATTTACTTAGGGTGAATTTCACCAAGTTTTTATACCTGGAATGAGTCTTATCCTGAGAATAAATTTTGATTTTTTGACAGCTTTTCCATGCTAGAATTGTCAGACGTCAATTTTATTCCATGGATAAAATATATATGACTGGTGAAATCAGCCCTTAATCGTATACATAGAAGTCGTTGTTTCCGGCAATTATTTATTTTTGCAGAAAGTTACTTAGTTTTTTTTTTTTTTCAATAGCAGTGCGGATTTTTGACCGTTTGAGGGCAATAGGCTCGCCTCTTCATCTTTATTCCATTGGACTTAAAATATAATTGGCGAAATGTGGGTGAACAATAGGTACAGACGCAGCTCATCAAGCTACTACAATCTGTCAAATTTCTTTAATAGATATTCAACTTTATCGCCAAAGCATTAGGTTCAAAGTTGATTGGGAAAATTTGACAGTTTCGGGTAGCTTGAGGTGCTGGCGACTGTACACGTGTCAACCGTGGTTTATTTTATGTTATTCAGTTTGATGTACAAAATGCGTAGGTGACGGCGTCATACATGTCTTTTTTACACCCTGCATTTTACAAAAATGTAATATTCGTTCAAAGCAGTGCGTGGTCTCTATCAATGGTAACATTTGTTGCAGTGGGTAGGAGACATCTCCGCCTGGCACATATACCGACCTTGACAATACTAAACTTCTAAAATCGATACTGCCTTTACCTTTACGACTAATATTAATTTGATGGCAACAAGATTAAGTAATGGAAATTCATCGGGTTTTAGTAATTGCTTATGTAATTTAATGCTTTTACGTTTACAACATTATTTTGTTATCATTTTGATTGTATGTCTAATATGAGTTTTTTAGTCATGTAACTGATAGAAAGTTCAAAGGTTTTGTTTTCGCCAAGTCCATCACACCAAAATAAACCTACATACACAACTATACACGTGTTGCCCCGATTATTTTAACATCCGGCGCATTTCTTTTAAAAAAAAAAATGCGCTGTAAGAAAACGAAAAGAAAGAAAAATTGTTTATAAGGAAAATAAAAACAGTAAATTTTACTATTGCTAATATACAACATTATTTTTAACATATTGCAAACCTGAATATAGTTTTTTCAGAATAAGTAACTGTATCGATTCCAACAATTTATACACCAAGTTATATTTTGTCCCAAAGAAAAGGTTACAAGTTGGACACCGAGCGACACTAAGTACATATCCGCAATCATTTATATGCGCACAACACAGGTCACGGCCGAGTCGGCCGGCGTCGCGTGGTAAGTTGTAATCATCTTTTTGTACGGACAAGCAGGTAACATAATAAGCTTATAACTTTGTGATTTTTAATGATACAGTTAGAAATTTTGTACATAGATTCTTTACATAAAAATAATGATGTACATACTATATTTTTGTAATATAAGCTTTGTATCCAGATAAATTGCATAAAAAAATACTGTACGAAAACATGAGTAACAGTTGCATCAATTAAAACGGGATTAACCTAAACGCCAATTCCTTAACAACATCCTCACTAATCAACTCTCAACATTACTCCCTTAGTTTACACTACATTTTCGAATAACAGCACAGTCTAATCATCTCACATGGTAACAGACTGGGTGCTACAGTATCACAATAGATGTGAAGGGCTGTCTTGAAGGGCGCTGCTTATTAAAGGGGGGTCGTCAAAGTGATGCCTATGCAAGGCTGCAAGGTTGGCACGCCTGTAGGGCTCTTGAATGGTAAGCCAGTTCCCCTAGGCATAGGTTTTAAATAGATGGGAAGCTTGATGGAGATTGCAAGCTTCGTGTAGTGGAATGTGAATCTTTTTGAAGAGGTCCTCGTTTATCAGCGAGCAAAGACGCTTGTCAGGAACTCGAGTGTTTTCTGCATTTTGCAAGGATAAGATACAGCTTAAAGCTCGCTAAAGAATTTGATAGAATATTATGAATATTTATGGTGTCTCAAAATAAGTATATTGAAACAACTGTAAACATTATCCTCTAGGTCTGCCATTTGCATCGAAGTATTTTATCAGAGTATCTAATTTTTGCCTGCAGAAGTTTGGATATGGTACCTTGTATATTTTAATGTCAAAGACACAAAAACAATTACAGTTTCACAAGTTGGGTCAGTTTACTTTTAGGTTAATGGTAATGATAGAAGAGATGCGATGCCAATGTTGCCATATCTAATATAAAAAAACCATTGCAAGCTTTTGATAGCTAGATCATTTTATGATAATCGTGGAAAATAGGTCTTCAGATAACTTGAAGCTCAAAATGCCTATGCATTCCACAACTTTCCTTGATAAATCCTTTATTGTACAGGCCACTCGTTTGTGAATTGGATTGCCAGTTGAAATAAATCGCGCGCAGTCGTTACATGTGTTCAAAAGACTCGTAAAGGAACACTACTTGTCGTTGTGATCTTGTTGTCCTAACTGCAGTCATCTACAGTTTTCTTTTATTTTCGTTGCTTGTATGTTTAGTAAGTATGTATTTATGTATCCATAATTTTGGATATGTATATATATGTGTGTATCTATTTTAGCGTATTGTATACATAATATTTGCACCAGCGACAGCCGCATCTTATGTCCAGGAAAATCACTGTCCATTCCAAGGTTGCCTGGAAGAGATCGCAAAAAGCGATAAGGCCGCCCATTGTATATTTTGTAGTGTTTGATGTATTTTTTATGTTGTGTATTTTTCTAGTGTACATTAAGTGTATATAAATAAATAAATAAGAGGTACTAACATTGATCCTATTCTTGGCCCGCTCGATGGCCTTAGAGTCTTCTTTCTCGGGGCTCAGTCGACAGACGCGCGCTCGCCAGTCGTTCGCACCCGCTGCCTGAAGAGCCGCCAACCTGTAAATAAACACCAACATTTTTAGCAATATAATTAAAAATAAAGTGTAAAATTTGAGAACAAGGTTTTACAGGAGAACCAGGTATTGGGGTCATAAAAGAGGACGTTAGTACGAGTGTGAGAAATACGGGGTGAATTTTATGAGAGCAGTGAAGCTGTATATCCACCAAATACTTATGCTCTCCAAAATCTAGTTCTTGGCTCCATTTAACGGTTTTCTCTATCCTCAAAGTGTGTCCCTGTCTGTAGAATTACACAGGGCATTAAAACTTGTCGGAAAGATGAATAAAAGGTGCGTTTATCTAGAAAAGTATAAAATCAGCTCGAAGTAGACCTAGTCCTTCATATTTAAGTTCAGGCTAAAAGTATAATATATATTATATGTTATACAGCGTGTAACGGAAGGGGGGTATCAACCCTGAAGGAGGTGAATGTGCTCATGAAACTCAACAACTTTCCCCAAAGAACATAGGTCGAAATATGAAAAAAAAATTTGGCCCTCCCTTACAAAACTGACTACCAGCTGATTGATTTACTATGGGAGGGCCAAATTTTTTTTTTCATATTTCGACCTATGTTCTTTGGGGAAAGTTGTTGAGTTTCATGAGCACATTCACCTCCTTCAGGGTTGATACCCCCCTTCCGTTACACGCTGTATAAGGCAGGAGAAGTGCTGGCCTAGTGGTAAGGGCCCCAACTTACGAGTTGTAGGTCGTAGGTTTGAACGAAAACAGGCGCTTTACTATTTTTAAATAATTTCATCACCACTGCTCTCAAAACGGTGAAGGAAAAAATCGTGAGAAAACCAGCATGTGACATCTACCAATCCAGACTGGGCCCCCGTGGTGGATTATGGCCCACTCCTTCTCACCGACAGGAGGCCTGTGCCCCAGTGGGAACATTATAAGCTGATTGTGTGTGTGTTGTGTGTAAGTATAATCGTATTCCAAAAACTCAGCCTTTAAAGTAAGTCAATAATCCTATAATGCTTAAAGATTAACATCACGTCCACATTACAACAAATACCTACCGCTGAAACAAAACAATGAACACAATAGGCACGCAGGATAATCCTACTGATTTAGGTACAAACAAATAAAAGGTGATTAAGCTACTGGTACGTACTGTGGTTGCCTTATTTTACTTTCAATCGGAGTTAGAATTTAATCTATTGCAACCTTTATAAGGTTCTATACAGCGAGTATCAGAAATGTGTAGTCATATTGTAGGGTGAGGTGCAGACCATCAAGCTGAACAACTTTCTCCATGGGACCAACATCGTAATCGAAAAAAAATATTAACAGCTGTCTCATCTCTCTCTCTCTTCTCTTTCGCGGAGAATGGTGTGCCAGATTTTTACACACTGATGCGGACACGGATAGCATCCCTGATGCGGCGAGTGCGCAACAGCTCTAATAGCTTGGTGACTATAGTAACAGACAGGATAGACAGTCCAATGATGACCACTCATCGTGCGTCATTCCAATATTTAAAATAAGTTGTTTTACTGCACTTTTGTGTTTTCAAGTATGCATGTATGTTTTCTGTATAAAATTGTAATGTGTGTTGTTTTATGGACTTATCGTCTGAAATAAATTTATTATTATTATACAAAACTTTAATAGGTACCTACTCGACCCAAATGTATGGGAAGGCTGATTTATTTTTTTGCAATTACAATGTTGGTCCCACAGAGAAAGTTGTTCACTTTGACGGTCTGTACTACACTCTTAAAATGATCACACCTTTTTGATACACGCTGTATAGCTCTATAAAAGGAACTCTTAAGGATAATCGGTATTAACTCTTTGTTAAACTACCAAAGGATTCTATTCGTTTTATGGTTGACATAATGCGTATTGAGGAAGTATTTAAGCTCAAAGATTGGTTTATGATATACGTAGTAGACGTAGTAAAGTGCTTATACTATACAGACCTACATTAGAAGCTTCTTGCGATTTGAAAGTAATTTTTTGGACGTTTAATTTTCCCAAATGAAAATCACGCTGTGTTCTTTGGTTTTTTAAGCTACTTGCTCTCTCAATTACATACATACTAATAGCTTCTTAAATTTAGCTGTATTTAATAGTTAGATTATATCATAGACTCGTTTTCACAGTTTTAATACTGGAATGTTATTCAGAAATAATTACCATAGGTAACAAACAGTGAAACAGCGGTGCTATTCTGTAAAAATCTCACTGTGAAAACTCAGATGAAGTGAGTTTGGATGCTAGGGATTGACACGATTGACAGCTCACTCCACGCTCACTTCATCTAAATTTTCACGGAGAGATTATTACAAAATATCACTGCAGCCGTGCGATTCTGTAACCATCTCACCGTGAAAGCTTGGGTGAAGTGAGCGTGGAGTGAGCTGTCATTCGCTAGGGATTAACACTATTAAGTGCTCACTTCACTTATGATTTCACGGTGAGATTTTTACAGAATCGACCGGCAGGATAGGAAAAACAGATATGATATTTTATGATATTGAATTTATGCTTCTATCTGGTTCAATATTATGAAATATTACTGAAAATATGCACGGACGCATCAATAACATTGATAAATTAACCATTTGCTTTATCTCCTCGACTCTTACACAAATTGTTAGTAAACATACCTACTTACAATAAGACAGATAACGTTGCGTTGCCTTACTTAACAATTCAATATTTATTGTCTTGAAGGGCCTACGATGGTCGGTGACCTATGGAAGTCCTTATCTCAGTCATTAACTTTAATTATCCTGTAAGAGGCACACGCATTACTTGATAGTGCATTTTTTCCCAACCTGTGGTCCGCAGACCCCTGGGGGTCCGCGAGTATATGTATGGGGGTCCGCGGTGTCATCTCTGGACCATACATAATAATAAACAGTTATGAGTACCTATTTTGTATCTGTCATAACTAAAATAAATACCTAATCCGAATTTTTTATGCTGTTTATTTTATTAAGGAGGTACCTACGTGAAAACTGTGCTTGATTTCCTAGGGGTCCGTGGCTGAAAAAGGTTGGGAAACGCTGTGATAGTGTATTATCTACTGGTGTACACAAATTGTTAAAATAGTGACCATATGATTGTTCTCTGTGTTTATTTTGCGCCTAATTTCTTTGGGGATTATCTAGACAAATGTTTAGATAAGGTTTTGGACAATTCTCGCAATGGTTAATTGTTTTCAAACTTCCACACGAAGTTTTTGTGGTCATCGGATAATTTAAAGCTTAAAATACCAAAATGCATTCCACAACATTTTTCGACAAATCCTTTTCTGTCCAGGCCGCTCGTTTATGGAATGCATTGCCAGATCAAATAAAACGCGCGCAATCGTTAGCTGTATTTAAGAGAATCGTGAAGGAACATTACTTGTTGTTGTGATCTGGTTTCCGTAGCTGTAATAATCTGCAGTCGTCATTTATTTTCGTTGTTAATATGTTTAATTAGTATGTATTTATTATACACCATATATATTTATCTATGTATTATAGTAAACCTATTATTTTGCACCAATGACAACCCCATTTTTTATATCCACGCAATCACTGTCCATTCCAAGTTTGCCTGAAATAGATCGCAGAAAGCGATAAGGCGGCCCATTGTATATTTTGTAGTAAGAATTGTATTTTTTTTTGTTATGTATTTTCTGGTGTACACACGCCAGCACATCAAGCTACCCGAAACTGACAAATTTTCCCAATCAACTTTGAACCTAATGCTTTAGCGATAACGTTGAAAGTCTATAAAATAAATCTGATAGATTGTAGTAGCTTGATGTGCTGGCGTCTGTATAATAAATTATATATAAATTAATGAATAAATAAACATAACATAACATCACGCTTGTAGTCCCGAAGAGTTAGACAGAGGTGTACCTATAGTAGGGTATATCCACAACTCGCCAGTTATGTAAGTCCCATGCAATAGGGGGCGAGCCTTTTGTCATCAATTGGGCACAAATCCAGACCTGATAGCACTTTTCCCGACCTGGGAATCGAACCCAAGACCTTAAACTCAACAGTAGCGCTTGCGACCACAAGACCAACGAACCAGTATATATTAGCTAGTATCTAAACATTAGCTGTATCAATAAGTGTTCTATGATAGAGCCTATTTCCTATTTTTCTGTTCTGTTTTTTCTTCTCAGTTTATACAACGTGTTACGTTAAATGCGCAAAACCTCACACACCCCAACTGATTTTTAATTCAATTGACCTATTTCAGAGAGAAAATAAGTCATTAAAAAAATTGTTAAGGTTTTATGTGCTGTTTTAGTTTTACTAGCCATTCTGATCGTTTCTTGCGTCTGCGACGACGCTTTACCGAGAGAGGAGTCGTCACCGGGCCGCTGCGCCGCGCTGACATTGGCTTGCTTGACCTATTAATAAATAGACACGGCAACGTTTTTAATGAAGATTTTTTGAAAAATGTGACCTATATTAAAAAGTAGTTCAATTAATTCTGCTCGTTATTCTCATCAAACTATTTTCAGGTTTTGCGCATTTAACGTTACACGTTGTATATTAGCTAGTATCTAAACATTAGCTGTATCAATAAGTGTTCTATAATAGAGCCTATTTCCTATTTTTCTGTTCTGTTTTTTCTTGTCAGTTTATATATGTGTCTACATTAATGGTAAAATAAATAAATAAAAATTCTTATTGCTTCTTTTTTCTAATGTCGTCACTTAAACCCACATTTAGTCATCCATAAATTAGCCCTTTGCAATAATGTTACAGATAAATGTTTTTTTTCTTTCATTAGCCTACATTGTTTCCCACTGCTGGACAAAGGCATCTCCCTTTTCCTTACACACCTTGGCCTAGCAAACATGAGATGATCGTAAGATTTTAAAATTACCCCTAGAGAATTACAAAAGTCGTTGTAACTATTTAGAACCTACCTACACATTTACACAGGGATATTATATCTCAAGCATAGACAGAGATAGCTGGGTGAAAATGATATCACTGCAAGAACAGGTTTCCGTAATGATTCCCTTCGCAAAATCCCGAATATCAAATACGCTTTGAGGAAATAACTGAATATCACATAGGACACACAAACATAAACACATTATTTTGTGTCCTGTCATATTTTAGGCCTGGTAAATCCACTAATAAATAATTGTAATTATGGCGACTATAATATTAATAAAGTATTTAAGTATACTGAAACATTAATAACTAGCAGCGCTCCGCGGATCCACCCGCATAGGTCTCGATCCCGTGGGAATATCGGGATAAAAAGTATCATATGTGTTAGTCCTGGTTATAAACTATCAGTGTGCCAAATTTCATCAAAATTGGTTCAGCCGTTTGAGCGTGAAGAACTAACAAACATACAAACACACACACTCACTTTATAATATTAGTGTGATTAGTGTGATGTATTGGTATTTATTCTTTCTCGAGTTATCTAAGTAGGTATGTACCACTTATGTTTACATCTGTTTTGTCTCTGCATCACTCTCAGGTTAACTGGTAGAAAATGCCTCAGACATGAAGTCCGCCTTTGTTTTTTTTTTTTACTTGTGCATAAAGTTTTAATAAATAAATAATAAAAACTTTAGGTGATAAATTTGATTCATTGTGATCACCAACGACAGTAATTAGTTAAGTTTTCAGACAAATTCTTCACTAGTTGAACAAGGAATAACTGATTATACTGAGCACTTATCGCTTGGTGCGCCTTCTAAGTATTCTAATGAAATCTAATTCTAGTTGGTTAGCACAATGAAAGAGAGGATGTGCACTTGTGCAGATAAAAGTAATTACGGCACAGTTGTTATAACAATTTATCCTGCTCTGTATATCCTTACACAGTATAAAACAAATGGGCCGAAATGTCTGTACGCGCATAACTTCGGAATGACTGCACTAAATTGTTGTGTTCGGTAGGTATTGAGAAGGTTTGTATGAAAGAAAATTTCGGAAATTCGAAAAAAAAAAACATTGCACCCGTGCGAAGTTGGAGCGAGCCGCTAGTATAAGCTATACCCCGTCTGTATCCAGAACTGATGGCTTCTTCGTCTTGTCGTGCTCTCTATGCAATAAAACCTGCACTTCGGAAGACCTTTGCGAGGGCTAAGCTGACGCATAGAGCTGGAAGAGGCTGAATTCTTGTTGAAGCTCATTTAAAAATAAATAAATGGGTACATATATAGGTATAAATGGAATAATGGATACGACGAAGAACAGAACTGATTTTTGTTCACTACGCTATTTAAAAGATTTTTTATATTTCGGATCCAAATAATTTTTGTATATCTATTCTCCCAGCAGTGGGACATTAATGGCTTATTAAAAAAACTATTCCTTTAACTAGAAAGTAATAATCTTAGCATCATATTTTTCTATCTTCTGCCTACACGTTCACGCCGGCGCGTACACCGGTGGTACGCGTGCGGGCCACCGGTGGTACGCGACGACGTGAACGTGTAAAGGCTCGTACAGACAGGCGCGACGCGATTCTGCGATATATATCCTTAGAACAATTTGTATGGAAACGCGCGCGACAATTCACACAGGGCCGACCTGTCGCGCCACAACACGGTTGCGCCGCGACTCCAATAGGAACATTTTGTATGGCGACGCGGCGATATCGCGGTAGCGGCATCGATTCGCGTTGCTCAGGTGTGAAAGGTGTTGCGGCGCGATAATATCGCAGAATCGCCTCGCGCCACGTCGCGCGACAAGTCGCGCCAGTCTGCACGAGCCTTTAAACCAACTTTGTTTTATTGATATCCACGTCCGATGGTAATCGTAAAATGGATGTTAAAAGTTCCTAGAGCTATGTATCTATAACTTTATGAGCAGAAACTTTGACAGTCAAAGAAGCAAGTAACATGGAAAGTGACGGAACTTCGGCGTTCCGATTTCTCTGAATCTCTGATTAATTCGCAAGAAAAACAACACTAACGACAAGTATGCGATAAATTCCCTATGCGATATGACAAAAGTACACGACTGGATTTGGATTCAATATAACTTCTAATGTCCATCATTCTGAGGGGCACGCTTGGTCAATCAATTGGCGAAAAGCTATTTTAGTTATTTTAATATGGCCTGGTTACAAGTAACGGAAGAGTGTACTTTTCAGTGTTCTAGTAGGTATTTGGGTTTTTAGAGGCTAAGTTAATGTCGTGAGGAAAGTTTTGAGTACGAATGTCGAGGTGCTATGCGAGCACGGAGAGAAAAAACTTAGAAAAATTACTGTGCTGTCTCATAATCTGAGTGCATTTGAGTGGTAATGGAAAAATTACCATGCTAGCACAGTACAAATTCTTATGCTGTACAGTAAAATTTATTGGACAAATAGTGAATTTTTCCAAATCTCACTCAGAAAATTTTCTGTAGATGTCACTGGCACTCACTTTACAGTGACGAGCACAGTAATTTTTCTAAGAATTTTCTTTCCGTGTAGAAAGGCAGTGACTACCGAAATGACGATTAAAAATTCAATTCAATCTCAAATCAGTTCATTTAATGACGACTAACAGAGAAGTATAGAAGAAAACGACATGTTGTGCGGACCCCAGATAAAGTGATAACGTCAGGAAAATTATCAGACGCTAAGGTATTATTGCAGTCAAGTAGAATTTAAATACAATCATGCACAGCAGGTATGCCTTTTTGGTCAGGATTAAAGTATTACAAGAAAGATGAAGGATATTTACCTTTCGGCAATGGTGCCTCCTCCTCCCTTGTGCGGCATTTCGGCATGTGTGGCGCTGCGCTGTACACCGCCGCCCACCCTGCAGATAAACAATGAACATGAATTTAATTAAGCTTGCAAATAGCCTGGCACAAAATAAATGATCAATGACACTCATGCTAGGAAAAATCTGTTACAGGCCTCATCTATCCTACCATGTATGGATATTATAACAGTAACAATTAAGTAATGTGCACTTTTAAAAAAATAAACTAGAGTAATACAATGAACAATACAGAAGAAATTCCTAGTGTGGGGCAATGTTTAAAAAAAAAATTGAGGATAAGAAACGGGGGAGAAAGTAAAAGGGTATAAACTTAATATAATAAAAAGTCTAAAGACGAGCTGGACATAGGCCTCAGAAAGAATATCTAACCATGTGCTTCCTTAGACAAGTCTGGCATTATTTATGTATTAAAACTTTATGCACAAGTAAAAAAGTACTGTACAAAGGCGGACTTAATGCCTGAGGCATTTTCTACCAGTCAACCTTAGGGTCCGATAGTATTTTTACAAACAGATGCTAATTACGTAGCGCAATAATAAAGAAATAATCTATAAGCTCAAAATTACCTGGTCTTCTCAAACTTTTCTTTGAGAGACTTGAAATTGAAGAGCCTGTCTTCGAACGAACTCGTCCGTACCGAAGTCAACATTTTACCGGTTTGAACACTAACTTTACACGCAAAAAATATATATTATTAACACTAATTTATCACATTACTACTAGAGAAAGATTTTATAGCACTTTAGTTTTATATTTTTGTAGTTTGGACAATTGTTCGTCGACATGAAGGGATAGTGACAGACTGACAGCAGGGCAAAATAATGTCGTTTGCTGGACGGTTTAGAAGCGTTCAGATAACAACTATTTATTACAATATGACGACATGACACGGGCGGACGTTATCCTCGTTGCAATTATTATTTATTTTTGTATGTTAACAATCCGGCTAATTAAATTGAAATAGCTCTTGTAATGATTTTAATAATGTTACGGGCGAAACGTTCGGTTTAGTTTATTGAATTGTTGTATGAATGAATATCTTGATAAAAATCACGTCACTTTATCTGAATTGGAAAAACTTTTTTTGAAAATAAAAAATATTTCTTCAAAATTCTTGCACTTCGTTCCTTGTAGTCGTCGTACAAGGAACGAAGTATCTTTATAGAATGACTGTCCTTAGTCATTCTATAAAGATACTTCGTTCCAAGCAGCAGCTAAAACGAAAACTAAAGTACCTATATACAAAAATCTTTGTAAAAGTAGTTTTTTTTTTTAAACAAATATTGTAGGTATCTACACGCGATCATAAACTAAATATAAAAGCGGACAATCCGTATCCATTGGATTTCATCGCCGAAAACCAGTTTTTTGCGCCACATTGATATTTTATTATCACGAAACCGAAACGTTCACTAGAATCCGCAAAAAGTTTTATGTTGGTATTTTCTGCGCCTTATCTATTCAATTCATTTTATAGGTACGTATTCAATAAACTGCAACATCCACAAAGGATTCTTCCAGGAATTGGGCCTATCTAGAGACTCTAAAATGAAACGTATTTCTTACCAACGAAAGTCGTTAGTTTCCATAGATCTGTGATTAATAGTCTCCAGCCGATAAAAACCTTCAAAAACTGCAGTCTAAATAACGAGCTTAGATTTTTAAGCAGAAGCAAAAACTGTTCATTCAACTCACGCTATAAAGTCATTATAGCATTTTTGTTGAACTACAATCAAAACGTACAAAAAACCCATCCATCATATTCTAACATAATTTTTATAAAATAAAAAAGTATTTTCAATTTTTATGAACACTGAGTTTCACAAAAAACTACCTCTTCTTTTTATTGGAATGACCGTTGCAAGCTCCAATAACAAAAAATGTTCCTATAAAAACTACCTGAAATGAACTGAAAAATAATAAAATTGCATTTCTAAAACAACCTGAAAATCACATGAAAAAGCCAGTTCTTGCGCTTTCCTAATGATAAAATAATGACCTACACGGTATTTCCCAGAGCTTTCATTAACTATATGTACAAATGAAACTCAGAATTCAATTATTAACATGAAAACCAATGAGTGGTAAAACATGCACACTAAAACATTAATAAAAGGTAATACAAACCGGTTGTTTGAAAACAAAGGCTGTAAGTACACGAACGTATATTCACGTTGTACGTATATTTCACTTGTA
Organism: Eremobia ochroleuca; assembly: GCA_949629135.1. NCBI lineage: Eukaryota > Metazoa > Arthropoda > Insecta > Lepidoptera > Noctuidae > Eremobia > Eremobia ochroleuca. The sequence continues at coordinate 5,829,747 of OX451400.1, read as the reverse complement.
GAAGAAGGGTACGCGAGCGCGCCCTACGCGGTGTGTCGAGCGACTGGTGGGCGGGCGGGAGCTTTCTGCCTTCGGCCTTTGAGGCCTAAGCTTTTTTACTATTGTTAATCGAATGTGAAACTCATGCGAAATTCAGGTTCAGTTGAGTAACTGGCGAAACAAACTGCGCTACACGAAATGGTTTCTTCATGTATCCCAAAAATAAATTTCATGTGGACGAAGTCGCCGGCATAAGCTTGTATATATTATAATCACTGGTATCGTATGCTAACTCTAAAATAATGAATTCATTATTTATATAGGGTGAATGGTAATTAGTGACCGATACTTAAACACACGATTCTACTCATGACAACAAACAAGTTTTATAATGGGACAAAAAGTAAAATGACGAAAAAAAAATCAGCTGTTCCCTACATTTTAACGACATTTGTGTTCGCATAACTCGTCAAAATGGATTACAATGTAGGGAACAGCTGGTTTTTTTCGCGATTTCGGATTTGGTCCGATCGTAAAAGTTGTTTGTAATGATGAGTACAATCATGTGTTTAAGTATCAGTCACTAATTAACAGTCATTATATATAATAGGAACTGCCCTATAAATACAACAATACAAAACCAAAATATCACACTAACGCAAAAAATACCCCCAGCCATTTTCAGCGTTATTCACAACTGCCAGTCGCAGACCGACCGTACGAGCTTTATCCAATAAATATTGGTTCGAGTTACCCCTAGTAAAGTTCAAAGTCAATGCAACTTGTTCGTGTAGACAGTAGGCACGCTATCTTGAACCTAAGGCTCTTTTCACATTTTCAGACTTTCAGGCTTTCAAAGTTTTCGACCGGTTTACCCATGGATTTTTGTTGGGGTGACGACTGTAAATCAGCGCTGTGCTGTGGGGTCCTTCACAGCACAGCATCATTCTAAGTGAGAGATTACTCTGTTTTCGTGCTTTTAATTACACCCATATTTGTTTGATTTTACTATGTAGATATATTTTGTTTTTCCATATGCACATGTTTCGTGACAAAACATGCTTTTAATTATACCATTTTAAAGAACTTTACTACAATACAAATAATCTATAACAATAGTACTGTTAAATTATTCATTAATTAACGAATAAAGCAAGTTTATTTATATGTCGCGATTTATCGTAATTGACGTCTACTCAGTTCTTTGGCACCATCCATATCAGTCTTGTCTAGGTAGGGCTGCTCTATCATCGAAGCCGAATAACTTGGTTATTGATTTAAATGTATGCCTTGTGCCACGAATGCACATGCTAGTGGCACGTATTAAGGCTCGTACAGACAGGCGCGACGCAACGGCGCGACGCGATTCTGCGATATATATCCGTAGAACAATTTCTATGGAAACGCGCGCCACAAGAATCGCTCCGCGCCACGTCGCGCGAGAAGTGGTGGAGCGCTAGTCTGCACGAGCCTTTACTGAGATGATGATTCTTGATCTTAGCCAACCTACCACTACGTTAAAATATCTATTCCAGCGTTCAGCGATTGCAGCTCCAAGATGATTTACGAAGGTAGACATTTGTGGGGCGAAGACTCCGTCAACAGATGCAACAAGGGGGTTGAATATCGCGTGTTGCATTTCACAAGCGTTTCAATATTTCCTTATTTTTTCATCTTCGACGGATTTTACTACAGGAGCTTTTACATTTTAATTATACCTATATTTGTTTAATTTTACTATATAGGTAGGTATGCCAGCTACCTTGTCTTTTTTATATGCACATGTTTCTGTGACATTTTTTTTTTCTTAAATTCGCTGGCGATGCCGCCTACCCGGTTTGACGGTGTGAAAAGAGCCTAAGGCACTATCTTTACACGCTTTGCGATGTACACCACTTAATTAATTGTAATTTTTAGTGCTTCACTAAAGGAAGTGCGATGCAATGCACTTTATGGAGTGGAGAGTACACAAATTGTTTTCAACACCTGTGCTCTATTGAAATTTTATGCTGAAGTTAATTTGAGCCTTATTGCCATAAAGATGCAAGCTAAGGTTATAGTGGGCTTTGAGGTGGGAAAAAGAGGGAAAGTGTAAACTGGGAAACCCGAAGAAATCGATAGTGCGAATGGAAAACTAGCTTCGGAAAGCAATGCAGTTTAATCATCATAAAATACAGTGACAAACAACGTCTCTTTTATTTATTTTTCGTCGGTAAATGACGAGCTTTCTCAAAGCAACTTTATACTACCCGTAGAATAGAATACTCTTTATTATGTACACCATATAAATTACAGACATAAATATAGAAATTTTACAAAGGGTGACACAATGGGCCCTTAAATATTTTAAACCTAACAAATATAACGTAAACACTCGAACCAAGCCGCTTTATCCGACACCAAGCTGCCAATACTTCTCAAACTATCGAAAGCCTGCCAATACAGCACAGAACACAGCTACTAACAAGGCGGACACGTAGCACAGGACATTAAACAACGAAACTTTGTCTGCCGGGTGTACAGCCTACAGCTCTGAGTCTGACGCTATTGTGCATATAAACACTAGGGTGGAGACGACGCTCATTAGCACAACACTGGATAAACGTACTATGACGTCACGGTACATTATGTGTCCAATGCCTATGCTAATGTTTCAAGTACGTAAGTTAGTAGAGAAAGCTTTTTCGGGAAATGAAGGAGAATTTCAGATGTTATTTTTCATGGTCATTGTTATCGTGTTTTGGCATGATTTAGGAATATGTTATGTTTTTTATTTATGTTATCTATGCTGAATTATCGACATTGGCGACTTGCTATTCTTTTCAGCTATTGTTTGGCTAAAAGCATTTGAATCTAGGCGGCTTATTATCTGCTTGTGACATGCAAATAAATCGTGATAAGGACAACAGAATGATGATGATCACATAAGTGACATTGACTGTTAAAAGCATTCACCATTCACAATAATAAAAACTAATTTTGAAACAATTTATCATTTTTCACTTGATCATAAATAAATAATGAGCCCAACCTGAACAAATCATTTATTTATAACCATACACCTGCACAGATGCAGCAGTCTCGATCTACTGGTAATTCATCATAAGCTAACGGCCTGAAGCCAAACTAAATGGATTTCTCCCACCATGGTAAATAACGAGGTAGGTACATAGGTAAGCTATCAATTTCCTGACGAGAATTTCACATAGCTACGCAGACATAGAAAGGGAACGGTGCAATATAGGCGTGTTTTCCGCGCTTACATAGACGCATAGACGTGTTTTCCTCGCACACGTCGACGAGTATAGAAAATGTTAGGACATCGCCTGTTGTGTCGTCCTTAGTCGCAGTTAGGGCCCGATATACGATACGAATGCACGAATAAATTAGGGACGGAACCCTTTATTTCAGACAGCTGGTAAATGGAAGGAATTGGACATAAATCTATTCTAAAAACTTCAGGCAAATGTTCAAGTGACTCGTTACTTTCCACTACTACTATTCATTCTAACTCGTTCAATGAATATTTGAGATAGGATTTTTTATTAAGTTTCTTTATTTTATCACATTTTGTATTAAACGTTTAATCAATCACGTAAAAGACATGGTACTACGTACTATTAATCCTAACTTATTAAATGAGTATTTGAGATAGGATTTTTTTTTTTAGTTTATTTATATTCTCACATTACAAATTAAAAAAAATAAAAGCAACCTAATCATAAACGAAAACATAATATCTCGTAGTTTAGCGAGAACATGCGCTAAAAATCTATCGGCTGTTGCATAAACAAAGTTTTTTTATGATTTGGTTAAAATATCAAACGATACGTTTAAAATTGGGCATACTATAAATCGCAACGGTAGTGATGAATGGTGAATGGGCAAAACTTTCCAGACGGACCGCGTGCCAAATACATAGTACTAAACACTTAGCCGATAAAAGGGAGGTCCTCGTTTTAGAGAGCCTAAACAACAGACTAATTGCCTAAACCAATTAAATCGTACCATGAAGCAAGCTTTACCTAAAACTCACACAAGGCTTTTGGAAATAAATTATACTCTGTGTGTGTGTGTGTGTGTGTGCAGTACGGCGGGAAGGCCGCTCGTGGCTGAAATACAGCCTCCAACCGTCGGCTTTTCCGCAGTTTCGCAGAATATGCGATACTGAAGCCGAACGATGCACGATGGCATTTTGACTCGACTATCGGTCGCGAATTTATGCCATTCCCTGCATTTTAACGTTCCAGTTTTATTGCGAGCATATTTAATAATAAAAGCAAGCATGATTGAAAACCAATTTGTGGTTTTTTTAACTTTTTTTTTGAAGAGAAATTCCGATTAATATTTTTGCTCACAGAGAAGCCATGCGAATAAAAAGTTGAAAAAGACAGACCGAAAACAATGTTGATCAATACGGATTCTACCATCGCGAAAAATCCTATCAAAATGGCAAAACAACTACATAGTTCACTTACTGCTATAGAGTTGAAAATCGTGTGACATGTTCATTGAATACAGCACGTAGGTACTCGTAATTGAATCGAATCGCCGTTTGTGGGTGTCATCGCTACCACTCGTAAATTAAATACAGAGCATACAAAACCAGCGTATCTGGGCCTGTACCTTTTGACCACTTAAACCACAGTCTCTTAGAAACGACAGATCAGCGATAATTGGTTATTAATATACTGTAACGGTTGAAGTAAAGTTTCCTACCACCAGCTTGTGTTGGCCCGAATCTACGCTACTGTGGAAGAAAAAATTATGTTACACTACAGGCCAAGAAAAACGGGTCGCTGCTAATGTTATGATGATAAATAGTACTATAGAGATATTATGCACGGTTGGTTAGCCGTATTTGTCGTGTGCAGTGTCATTAATATCAATTGAGATGTTCATGTTGGTAGGACAGTGTCTTTAGTGGGGAGGATTTAATAGGTTACGCAATCGTAAATATAGTGTGATCAATTTCGGTGACATAATTTAATAAAATAACCATTTTGGCATATTAAACGTGGGGAATCACTGCTGTCAATTAGGTCAGATAAGAATTTTCTAGTTTTTGGGACACACGCTTTAGGAAAATTCTATATTAGTTTTAATAAGACTACTGTGAACACAAATAAATACACATATCCATTCACTTCACTTTTTCACAAAAAAAAGACAATTTCTTAACTTATATAATTATACTCTATTATTTTTTAATTCAGTAATACGAACGCAAACCACGCACATTAAAACAATGAAACTGAATAATAGTAAATACAAACTAAACTCAGAGATAAGGTTTATCTGTTTTTAATTGAAATGTAGTTTCCGAATCAAAAGATACAGAAACTGGGTTATCTATGTATCACAGCGATTGCAACCAGTTGCTGTAACAATTTCGAACGGTAATAACTCTAACAGAATGTATTTGTAAGAAGTAATCTATCTTTCGTTGATTAAATACACTTCCGTGATTGAAAAACAACGCAAAAAATATTGATTGTTGTAAATATATATCGGTTGTAAGCTCGCTTACAATATGCAGTACCAAAGAGATTATTGGTAACAGAGAAATGAGACGACCTACAAAAACGATTTGCCAGCTGTTGTCTGTATGCTGTCTGCTGTTGTATGCATATATTTCTATACAGTCCAGTCATAAAAACTATTATTTTTATGTATGGACAAGCCACGTGCCCGATGAGATTTCCCATCGGAGGTAGTGACGAGTTTCCATACAAAGTTTTATGCCCGATTTAACTCCTTTAGGGTATGATTTTTTAGACATCCTTCATTACTGCTCACATTCTGTGCAAAATTTCATGCTCACCCACATTTCTAGACCAAGCGGTTTAGGCTGTGCGTTGTCTGACAATAAATTAAAGATTTTGATTAAGTAGCAGTAGTAAACTCTGTGATTCACAACACCAAATTGACAACCAACACAAAGCGACACCATAACTCATGAACAATTGCAACTCTCACGCAACCACGACCGCTTTACGTTGCGCAATAAAACATCGAATTTATCGACGGTTTATCGATAAACTATAACACAATGATATCATGCCATTATGTGATAAATAAACCTTATTGTTAATCGATATGAATTTAGGAAATATGATAACAGTGTTTTGACAATTTAGTAAAAAAATAAAATTCAAAGACTCGATAAAACAATCGTTATCGAAATCGTATGATAGCCTATTGAACAAGTTGGTTATTATAAACAAACAAAATAATACATAATTCCTAAAACAGCCTCTTTGGTCTAGTGGTCACAAGCGCTACGCACGAGGCCCTGTGTTCGATTCCCAGGTCGGACAAAACATTACTGGGTTTTTACCATTAGGAATTTCTCAGTAGCAGCCCGGCAAAGCAGCATGGCAAAAGGTTGTCATGGGACTTAAAAAGAATTGGCGAAATATAGGTGTACTATAGGAACACTTGTGCCTCACCCTTCGGGGATTACGTAGGTTGATACCAAAACTTACGTAATCAATGTTGATACTTATACAACGTGTAACGTTAAATGCGCAAAACCTGAAAATAGTTTGATAAGAATAACGAGCAGAATCCATTGAACCACTTTTTAATATAGGTCACATTTTTCAAAAAATCTTCATTAAAAACGTTGCCGTGTCTATTTATTCATAGGTCAAGCCATCGCGGCGCAACGGCCCGGTGACGTCTCCTCCTTCGATAGAGCGTCGCGACGCTCTATCGAAGGAGGAGACGAAAATAAATCTCTACAACCTCAACCAACCTCAACCTCTACAATTTGTTTAATGATTTATTTTCTCTCTGAAATTGGTCAATTGAATTAAAAATCAGTTGGGGTGTCTGAGGTTTTGCGCATTTAACGTTACACTTTGTATACTTATAAACTCAAATCATGTCTAGGCTATTGGCCCAATAACTATTATTGTTTGTATATTTATACAAATAGTAAACAGGTAAAAGTAAACAGGTTTTTTCCATGTATTTATTTTTGTTCTATTTACACAACACATGCATAACATGACGCCTTTCGCAGAGATACTTATAGTACCTACACCCACATTTCGCCATTTATATTTTCTAAGTCGCATGTAATAGGGGACGAGCCTATTGCCATATCCAGACTCCGGACAGCTACTGGAAAATTCCTAATGGAAAAACTCAATAACACAGCCCGGCCTGGGGATCGAACCAAAGACCTCAAGCTCACCAGTAGCACTTGCGACCGCTAGAACAAAGAAGCAGTCAGTTTGTTTTATTTATTTCCTGAACCTAATTTCTAAATGCCATTCCCCTCCACCACCACAGTACCATTTACTAATACACATACAGACAGACGGCTTAATTGTTCTTATTATTGTTGTTACAAAAGTAGTTATTTTTCCACTCTGTTCTGATTGTTGTTGTTTTGTTGTCATCTGCCAGTGTCGCGGTCGCATTATGGATTAATTTGTATTCATGTATTGTCAATTTCAATTACTGTGTGTTGTCTTTGGTACCTGGCCTGACATCAAGCAATAGACAAAATTGTCAACATTTTATATGCTTGAGTAAGAGGCTTTTCACTACGTTGTATGCGTATATTTTATGTCTTTTTTATATGTAACGTGCGTTTTTTTTTTGTGCAGAATAAACAATTTTTCTTCCTTTCTTTCTTAGACAGCGAATTAAGGTATGATAATTTAATGGAGTTTTATGGCTCGGAAACTTCCGATATGTTATTTGTTGCCCCATGTGATTAACTGCCACCGGAATAGCCCCCACGGAATACCACTACCCGTAAATAGACTGGAATATTATGAAAATAGGTTGACGTGACAATAGGGGCTGAAACCTTTCAATAATTCAGTGCGTTTTGTTGACTATGTTTTGGATTAAAATAAATAGCTGTTGCACACCGTTATTGTGTTGTTGTTGGGTGTGTTGTTCTTACCTAGCTTATTGAGCCTATAATATTCCCACTGCTGGGACACAGTCCTCTCGTTGAGACGTAATGAGTCTTTATCCACCACGCGGGCCCAATGCGGGTTGGTAGAAGTCACATATCTTCGAATTTTTAGTTCTAGAACATGCAGGTTTCCTCACGATATTTTCCTTCACCGTTTTGAAAGCGGTGGTGATGAAATAATTTCCAAAAAATAAAGCGCCTGTCTGGGTCGAACCTACGAACTACAACTCGTAAGTCGCGGCAATTTTAGGCTGGGCCACCACTGGTTCATACCTACCTATTGTTACCTAATATTGTTTCATTTAAACGTTTTTAAAATCACCTTCACACTTAGCCATGTATCCTAATCAGTTAGTAAAGTTACTAACATTCTGTACCAATCACAACTTAAACTATTCTAAAACCAACTCGATGCCAACTGTCAGTCCCAACTCCACGCACCACAGTCCGAAAAGTTTCCCGAGTCCGAAAGTTACGCCCGGAAACGTCCCATCCGCTTGTCAAACATCAAAACTGAAAGCCCAGTCACCTCCATCATTACAAGTTAATATAGATCTGACTGGCTGGGTGAATGCGACAGATAACAAAGCTTTGCAAGTACAGACGACAGCACATCAAGCTACTACAATCTGTCAGATTTCTTTAATAGATTTTCAACTTTATCGGTAAAACATAAGGTTCAAAGTTGATTGGGAAAATCTGACAGTTTCGGGTAGCTTGATGTGCTGGCGTCTGTACATAGAACCACGGTACAGCGTTGTCCTTTCATCTCGTCGCCTTTGTTACGCGAGAATATCAGCGCAAACTGACGCGTATGAGTGTCGACTGCTTCCTATAGACATTTTCAGCAGGCATTTTCTTGTTATGTATTTGAACAAAAGGGGTTTTAGTTGGATTAGTAAGGATTGGGATTACGAGAGATATTATGCTACATAAGGGTTGAAAAAATAGATACTGGAATTATTTTGTAGATTTATGTTAGGCTCAAAGAACGGGAACGCTCATTGAGCGAAAATGTGTTGTGGTTTCTTCAATTCAAAACATACACAAGGCGAAATTCGTGTGATGACACTTATTAAAGGGCCCGAGATGTGTTGTGTGGCAAAGACGTAGGTAACAACCACATAGCGAAATTCGTGTCGTGGTTTTCATGATATTCGATTTCGAAACTTTGACAATAAAGAAAGCCTAGTTGCGTTCTTAGTCCTAGTTGTTTACTAGTATGTCTATTAAAATTCATAACTGAACCCTTAATTGCATGATTTTTACTTTTTAAGCAAATTAAATTTATTTGGACGTAAAATTAGCTCTATAGTAAGGAAATAATATTTTAAAAAATATATTCATAAAAATACTTTTTTTTTTCTTCTAAATGACCTGGTGGAAAGAAGAACGGCAGTGTCAGTGTCGCTATATTTGAGAAACGAGCCTAAACTAAATTATATGCATTTTATAGATCAAGTTCAGTAGTTTATTTTCCTGATTAAAGTTTTTTTTTATTTTGTGGGAAAAGAGAAAAAAATTATAAATAGATATTTTGTTAAATCAGAAGTAAAAGTAGCAATTACTAAACGTAAAACAGCGTTGTTGAAGTAGTCGTTGCCATTTTCAGTAGAATAATACATATTAGTAGAATGTGATTGTTGGCTGGATGGTTAAAAACTAAAAATCGTTTTATAATAACATTATGAACACATTTTTTCTGTTTATATTAATAGATATTAATGAGATTGCAATATTCCAATCTTAACTGTAAGCCGTATTCTTAAGTAATTAAAGAAAACATAACATAATCGTTAGTTTTTACAGTTAGTACCTGGCAACAATAAACAATTCCGTATTTCTGACAACTGTCATCAGTGATCTGTCACAGTCGTCGTACGTATCTTGCGATTTGTTTGGCGTCTGTTATTTGTTTACTTTCCAACTCATTGGTGTTTACTTGCATTGTTTATTCCGCGTTCAGTTGAGCTTTCGAGTTCCTGCGTGTTGAGTACTTGTGATAGTGAACACTTTTTTTGAGACAGGACTCTATTTGTTATTATAAACATGTCTCGTTCTAACGTTCGGTGTGTGAACTGCGAACTTCGGTTGACGAGACCACGACATCGTCTTTCAAACGAAAACGAAGACCTTGTTAATGTTATAAGGTCATGGACTTATCCTAGGGAGGTGAGTAAAAAATATTCAGATCACTTTTTAAATAATGTTACAGTTACTGAAGATTTATAATAGTTGATAAGGCAGTATTGGTTTTGCACCACTTTTAACTCTCCCAAAGTTAGTAAACGCAAGTGAAAAAAACAAAAAAACTTAAGTCTATATATCTATATATAGTCTGTATAACTACTTAGTAAGAGTGATTAAACTAAATAATAAATAAACCTTCGTCACCCACAGGGTCCCAAGATTTCCACAAGATGATTTCTTACCCTATTAGAAAATGATAATTATAGTAAAATCTATTTATTAATCTGCTTATATTGATGTATGCTAGGCATGTATTATAATCTATTTTTCTAAGACTAGATTTTTAATACTATTCTATACCTAATACATATACTTAAATGTTTAATTATTTATTTTATAAGATCACTTTGTATGACTTCCACTTAGTATGACAAATATGTTTTCATTTTGATTTTTTGCTGTCGTTATAATTGGACACTACTGTAATTGAAAATACCCAAATGAGAAACACAAAGACAGTAATGTGTTCAACCTCTATGTGTGTGGTTAATGAGGCTGTTCAGAGTGTTACAGAGGCTAACAGTTTTTTATTATTATGTTACTTGCAGACAACTGATGCCGACTTCGTATGCCAGGCTTGTTGGGAATTAGCAATTCATGCAACTAACCAAGTTGCACCTGAAAGACAAGTTGGACATCAAAATGTTTGCGTTGGATGTGGCCGTTCCATTTTAAGAAGCAGAAGCCGTTTAGTACTAAGAGAAAACTGTACTGATGAAGAGCAACAACTTGCTGCGATCATTTCACAGTGGATACAGCACCGTCAAGTAAATATATTTTCTAGTCTTTATAAAAATATTTTCTTATTATTTCTGTTATTATAAATACTGATTAATTATTGTTTTAGCTTACTCCTACTGATGAAGCATGTGGGCCATGTTGGCTACGTGCCCAAAGAATATTGCGTCGCAGCACTAACACTCACAACACTCAATTTAACAGTGGTGTTACAGAGGATATGGCTATATCACCGCACCAAAGCCCTCAACATGAGGAAATTGAAGATTGCTGTGTGAACTGTGACACACAGCTGCTGTCTGCTGAAAATAGGCATTGCCTGTCTTCAGAAAGTGAACATTTTATGAGAGTTATAAAACTGTGGACATATCCTAGAAACGTAAGTTACAAGCTATTATTTTCATAATTTTTTGACTGTATTGTAAGTTAAAATAGAAAATTCAATGAGAAATATATTGTTAATACTTTCTTTTAGATTGTGGACACCGATTGTGTGTGTCACATGTGTTGGGAGCTTGCAAACCACCAGGTTTTATCTGAAATCGAAATTCCAGCAGAAAATCCAGTGCAACAATCTGGAAATCAGGAAATACCACAGCAGCAATATGTTACACTGCCAAACATTCGACGAGCTGCTGACACTAGAAGGCACTGCTTGTTTCCTGACTGCAGGAATCCTGAGCGATACCATATTCCAGACACAATACGTAGACGGGTGCTGAGTGACTGCAACTTTTATATACCTAGGGGTGCAAGGATATGTGGTTACCACATGGGTACAAATATTTTTGGTGAACTGTACACGTCTGAAAACACACTAGACCGTTTTAATAATTTCCATATTGAAGATATGGTTTTCATATTGTCAGAACCTGTAAGTGTTTTTAACTTTGAAGACATCCAGAGTCTACCTGAATATTTGGCACATTACTTTTTGGGAATTTCGCTTTCCCAACATCAACAAATAATGAATGACACAAGAGGTCTTCGTGAAATGCACAGAGGAAGTTTTGCATTAACTGCATTATTATGCAAATTAAGGACGGGAGACTCAGGAGACAGGCTATCGAGCTTATTTCAGACGCCAAGGCGTACAGTAGAAACCCTGATGAACAAGGCTAGGGACATATTAGCTCAGGAGTATGTGCCTCAACATTTGGGTCTGCATCATATAAGCCGGAGTAATGTTATTAGTAAAAACTCGTATATAGCAAATCATTTATATGGCAGACCTGATCTCCCACTGGAAAGACAAAATGCAATTGTTATCTGTGATGGCACCTATGTTTATGCCCAAAAAAGCTCAAATTATTTATTTCAAAAAGAGACTTATTCCCTACATAAGTATCGAAATCTCATAAAGCCATTTATGATTGTATGTTGCAATGGATACATCCTGGATGTTGCAGGGCCATATCCTGCCACTACTAACGATGCGTCGATAATGATAGATTTGTTACATAATGACAGTTTTTTAGATTTTTTTAGACAAGATGATGTGTTTATTCTCGATAGAGGCTTCCGAGATAGTGTAGACGCTATACATCAGCGTGGCTTCCTCGCCCATCTACCAGAAACCCTGTCACCAGGTCAGTTTCAATTAACTACACTGGAAGGGAACAGGTCTCGCTGTGTGACAGTAAATAGATGGGTTGTGGAAGCCGTTAATGGCAGAATCAAAAGAGACTTTAAAATATTCAGACATGAATATTTTAATCGTGCATGCCCTCACATGATGAAAGACTTTTCCATTGCAGCAGCACTGCATAATGCATTTGCCACAATGTTTGTGGATCCAAGTAATGCGGAACAAATAGTCAATATTATAAATGAAAGGCTTTTCGCAGACAACATATTAGCAGAAATAGTACAAGAAGAGAATTTAAGTAGAAGGAACTCTATGTTTACAACGATAACGAGTGCAAATATTGTGTTTCCTAACCTGTCTATAGAGGAATTAGTCCTCTTTGCTTGCGGCACTTACCAAATACGACAAGCTAGGTCTTATATAGGTGAACAGTTGCGTTTCCATGGCCTTTACACAATAGAAGTTTGCAGAGAGGACCATGTCAATTTAAGCAGGTTAGGAGGAATAAGCTCTTATTTGATTCGAGCAAAAGTAAATTCTCGGCATGTGTCACGAAAATCCTACTATGTTTTTATAGCAATAGATCGGCAACAAGTGGGTAGGAATGCCATCACTGGATATTGTTGCAATTGCATTATTGGTTTGCGCACTGTGGGATGTTGCTCTCACGTAATGAGCATAGCGTGGTACCTGGGCTATGCGCGTCACCAGGATAATATAACTCCACCTGCACAGTTCCTTGACCAAGTTTTACTCAGGTTAGATACATAGTTGTGTAATAAATAGGTCTATTTTAAATACTTGAAAAAAGTATTTGTTTCATTTCATAAAATAACACCCTTTCTTACCTACCTACCTTATTGCTGGACCTAGGCTTCTCCTAAAGCTTGGCATTCATACGTATATAGGATGACTGGTAATTAGTGACCGATACTTAAACACATGATTCTACTCATGCCAACAAACAACTTTTACTATCGGACCAAATCCGAAATCGCGATAAAAAAAATCAGCTGTTCCCTACATTTATGTTCGTATGAGTCGTCAAAATGTAGGGAACAGCTGATTTTTTTTTCGTCATTTTACTTTTTGTCCCATTATAACACTTGTTTGTTGTCATGAGTAGAATCATGTGTTTAAGTATCGGTCACTAATTACCAGTCACCCTATAAAATATACAGAGATGGCAAACAAGCATATGTACGGTTCGCATGATGTTCCAGCAACATCAAAAGGCATAACCTTTTGGTGTAGGTTACATGTACATCCTATCCGTTTCGCCTCAAAGGAAAAACGCTATTATACTTAAGACATGTACGTTTTGTTCTAAAATGAATTAATCTGCTCATCAATACACATTTCACAACACACATAACCTCACCTACATGGTAAATCTTTAAAACGATTTTCTGTCAAAATCCCATTACAAAAAAATATGCTATGATTACACTTTATGTTAGTAGGCCTTAGATCTATCTCTTTCGGGTGTTTTTATTAATGCACGCGAAGTATAAAGGCGACACTCAAAATACATGGGGTTTTGCCAATCTTCTTTACATCTTTATGTAATCAGAACGAATCTACTGGGAACAAAATGAATTGAATATCTCTAACAATTGGGGAATCCCCGTGCTCTGTGGAAACGAAAATATGGCATTGGATTGGTTGATGGAAATTTCCATCACGATGCAGTTAAGGGTTAAATATGTGCCTTAGTATCTATTAGCACAGGTATTTTCCCTCCCATTTGAAATACTAGATAAATTCAAACCAAAAATCGCCGTAGACATCGTTTCAGTTAGAAATATCTCCTGAATATGGAAATGACGTTTACATCGAGCACAGGAAACGGAAGGAGTCGCGTCCCAGTTGACAGCGTATGACGTCACGTGTATTTATGTACTTCCGATAGTTTTAGAAATGTTACAGTTTCTATGTAATATCTATGGTATAAATAGATAGTGGATGCTATCAAAAGTAATAAATCGGTTTTCCATAATCATTTATTTTTAGTGATTTCGGATACTGATTCCTACTTGCAATTTATTATTGGTAATTGCTTCTTATAACACAAAAAATAACATTTTATTTACACGAGTATTTTTACCAACAAAGCTTTATGCCAAAAGAATGAGCAGTAGGTAAGTACCATTACTCTTGCAGAATCACCTAAGTTTGTCCATATTTATTTTTACGACTGTTTACTGAAGTAATCTTTATAACTAAATAACAATTTACCACCGTCCACTATAATCCTCATTCCATATATTTCCAGGCTATCCTTTCACTATCGTGCATTAGTCTGTACGTCAGAGCGAAGCGCAATAATTACTAGGTACGCTTGTATCTCAGCACCTCGCCATAGCAACCCAATGATGAAGAAAGGTGCACTTTGTCCTGAGAGCTCTCGACTTTTCGACACGTGATTAATGGGACATAAATACCTTAGTAAAATCAATTTTATGCTTTAGTTCAAAGATTAAAATTGTTAAGATTCGACCAACCGTGTCAAAAAATTGTCGCGCTAATTTTCGTAACACACATAATGTCGCATGCTGCCATAGAAACGCCATAATATGCGGGATGTGCGAGCTCACTGTCCAGTACTCACAATTTTCGATCGCTAATGATTTAAAATTATTTGGGGTCGGCGCAGCACCTTCTTATTCCATGCATCAGCATGACTTACTTTTAATTAGCCGCCATCTCAGTATTACCCCCTTAATCCTCATCTCTCATATACCTACTCCTAGCCTATCCTGTCATTACAGTGCATCAGTCAGTACGTCAGAGCGAAGCGCAATAATTATTAGGTAAGGTACGCAAGCATCCTCACCTCTACGAGAACCAATGACTTAGAAAGGTGCACTTTATCCCGAGAGCTCTCGGCTTTCTGGCACACGTGTTGAAATTCACAACGATTAGTTACGTCTTCGGAATAGATAGGTTTGTAGTTAGATCGATTACCTTAAGTATCAAGTACAAAATCCTAATGGTTAAACCATTAGGATTTTGTACTTGATACTTAAGGTTTTGCATCTGTGAAATAACGGTATTCGAAGATGTGTAAGTCATTTTAAAACCAGTCTTCTTCCTCCCTCCCTCTCTCTCTCTCGCTAAGTTGCTCTAAAACACACGGTTGCTTGCCTACCAACGGTAATCAGCTTCACCTGCATAGATACACCTTTATTGATACCATCTTAACTTCTATCAGATAATCTACATCCACCATATTAATTCAAATAAAGGTTACAAAGCTGTTTAACCAAATACTCGTACATAACAACAATTAATGCCTTATTTCCAGAGTGGGTGTGCTATCTACGATCGTGATTATTCCATTTTAATGCCCTTTTAAGGACGCTCGAGCAATCTTGAGGATCAGTAGGTATCATTTGAAAAACCAGACTTAAACTAGGTACTAGAACTTATCGAAGCTAAAAATCTTAAGTTGTGCTGAAGTAATGAGCAACAGTAAAGGGCGTGTACATAATCAGCCCATAATTTTCCCACTGGGGGACAGGCCTCTCTGTGTGTCGAAACAAAAAACATGCACTGCAGAAATACATGCACTGTCTTAACTGCCTTTGTATAGGTACTTCCATGGTTTACAAATAAAGTACGTATGTATCTATTTATACATCCCCCTTCTACCCAAAATAAGTTCAATCAACATGAAAACCCAAAAAAGAAACAGCAAAACGGCGGAACAAAAACATTTCGAAAAAATAATGAGAGGCGAGAAAACTGCGGAGCTCAGATGAATGTAAACCTTCATTGTACCCCCCACCCCGTCTAGACTAAAGGGTACTGAAAATCTTAAAAGCCCTCCGTTATTTGTACGCTGTGAGAGAAAAACATGAACTTTATGAGACCGGTAGCCGTCACAAAGCCTTGTTATGATTACATTGTAAATAAAACAAAAGAATATTAAGGACTGGTGTGGGTACAGGATTCAATTTAGTGTTTATTTCAAAGTTATGCAGCCAGGGGTTTAAAATATCTGCTCCTTACTTCCCTAAAGGTCTGGCGCTGTTTTGAGACTATGCATGAGAATTTGACACTAAAGTTGCTCTGCGCTTTACAGCTCCAGGGAAAGAGACAGGACTATGTACTTATGACACGCGTGAAACATGTGTAAAGGATTAGTCTGTAAGCGCTTTCTGAAATATGCACCGTCGGCAAAGTTCGCGTAAAGCGCTAAGCGTGCTGTATGTACAATACAATATGACGCTTCTCTTGTTACAATAGTTCTAATTCTAATAGAACATCATCCAACTACTTGAAGCTTTGTAAAACGGTAATAACGACACAATCATATATACATAATTACTAGCTATGTATTAATAACATGATGCAATATTCTCACAAAGAGAGATAATATCAACACAACAAAACAATGCCGTATTCAGTTATGTTCCGTCTCGTTAGTACAAATTACGCGTAGGATTGGCAGACGGTCCGCGAGACTAATGAGTGATGACGCGCCTGACGGCTAGCGAACGGTTGATTAGCAAACGAGATTTGTTGCTATAAGCTTTTTGGCAGGCGCTCATGTGTTAAAAGAATTTTGGTGTTTAATTCGATGTAGTGAATTATAAGGGACATTATCAACGTTACATAAGGTTATTTATCTTGTTCATTCATGGAAAGTCGATATTCCAAGAGATTTTCCTGCGAACTTTTGGTTTATTTTTCAATTTGAAACAAGTATTTTGATGTCTAAAATTACCTCTATGTTTTTCTTCTTTATGAAAATATATGACACCATTACATACCGACATTTATGAATACTGTCCTATAAATAATCATAATGAAGACATAACCCGTCAAACTTATCCTCACCATTACCATATGAGTGCTAACCGCTTCGTTGAAACCACACATGGGTGCAAAATACGCAAAACACAGCATCTTATACGTGAGACGCTTACAAATGTTCATTTGAATAGTCTGAAAACATTTCAAGAGTAGTATGAAGACAGTCGTCTCATCTTGGCTCGCCATGGGGGAAAATTCAAGATTAAAAAACCTTCAGACTTCGTGGTTCCCTAGCTGTATCTTATAGGTCGTTTATATGAAAGCGGCCTATAGAAAACGTTGGGAGTTATTAGCGGGGACTTTTTTCTAGTAATTACTAAAGTAAGGGATGTTTAAAAGAAGATGGCTGAATGGGATGTGCTTGGTTATGCCTAGTTGTGTTGCGAAATTTTCTAAGGCGAAAAGACGCCGCAGTTTTTGTATGTGTGATTATAATGAATGTTTACGTTAAGGAGTTAAACGAACTCTGATTACAACTTCTTGAAGCATCTCAGCACATGATTGATGATGATTACTGCTCTCGAGAAAAACATCTGTCTTCGGTGCGTAAGTTTAATTCGCGTCAAGTTTTAAGCTTGGTGTTTTACCTATTTATTATTCTTCCAGATCTTTACGTTGGAAGACTTCATTTTATTTTTCATTTCATTGTGAAGGTCGTAGAGAAAGCATAAGCATAATCTGCCGATAATGTTCTCACTGCTGGGACACAGGCCTCTTTGTAAGAGAGAGTGGGCCGTAATCCACCGCGTGGGCCCAGTGCGGGTTGGTAGATATCACATGTCTTAGAATTGTTGGTTCTAGGACATGCCGGTTTCCTCACGACGTTTTCCTTCACCGTTTTGAGAGCAGCGGTGATGAAATTATTTACACAAAGAACCTAAAGCGCCTCTCGCTGCAGATGAAAGTTGCCGAAAATCGAGTTGAATGGCGTGCAATAGGAGCGGCATATGTCCAACAGTGGAGTGTCAGGCGCTGACTAATTTGATAGGACTAAATTAATATTTATCTTCTGTCCGTGTCCGTCTCCGTGTCGGTGTTAATGAAATAGGCAGAAAAAGATGCACTGAACTTAAATTTAGTTCAGTTTGTGAACAAGAGTCAGCGCCATTATTTCGCTAACATTATGGCTGGTTCAAAGTCATACATTGAAAGTTGCTGTTTTAAACGAAAAGTGTATTGACACGATTTAGTTAGGAGAATTACTCCTATGCAGCCAACAGCACGTAGGCATAAATACCTCAGATAACTGGTGCGTAACGTGCGTCATACGGGTTTAACCACGCTAATGATACCTGACGGGTCAAATTGAGTTAAAATTGGTGACAGAGTAACGGCCGAAACTAAATCGACAGGTTCGGGTTGAAATTGCAGCAGTGAAGTGAACATGCACGACAGCACGAGTATTTAGCTCTATTTATTTTTACTTGCTGAACAGACAGCTATGCTGCTGGGGAGTTTGTTGCGCTACTTCTTCCCAGATAAAGCACTAGGAAATGGCGAAGAGCAGGCGTTTTTGGGACTGTCTCGTGTCATTTTGACGTTCAAAAAGTTAATGATTCTCACCCCAGTTTGAATAAATTAGTTTTGATTTTGATTATTATGGTCCTGCACTATTTCATAAGTCTCGTGCCTACATGTTGCGTGCCTACGTTCTGATCCGAAATCAGATTAGCTCGATACATTACGCAAGTACACTACAGAGTTCAAAGTGATGTCTTGTCTCAGAGTTTCGAGAACTGCACCAAATGTTTTAATTACTTCGTTACGATACGGGATATCCGAATCCGATCGTTCAGAGAAACGTGATACGAAAAGACGCAAGCCTCGTCTAGATATAGCAGCTCCACCCAATGTGCATTTCAAGCAGCTACATTTTAGGGGTGCACCCATAGTGCATCCCTAAAATGTGCTCGTAAATTCGCCACCATTTAGGAGATTATTTTAGCACAAACGAGATTGATACCATGTCAGCACGTGTCACACGGATAAGTTGATTTCCCGCGCACCGGACCGGAAGCACACGCCCGGATGCACCGCACTCTGCTGCAAGATTACATTTTGTGCTGTCTATGCATAATATTATGTACAGAAGGCCCACACTCCTGGGAGCCAAGTCTATTAATTTACAAACGTTGCAATGGTCACGATATTGTGAGGTTTTGACAGATTTTTTATGGCAAACTCAGAATGAAGAGACTATTGCAACGTTAAACTAGTAGACTTATGCCCCTGTAACATAAATACACGGTAAATTGAAGAAAAAAAAAACTGCAATGCCAAAAGCTTGATTTGTCTCTGTCAGACCATTACACTGTCGCAATCAAGCATCACGCAAGCACTGGCACATAAAGGCCGAGTGCCAGAAGCGACTGCTTTTTAGATATTCAGTCTTTTGTAGTACCTACTGCGACTGCGACATATACAGCTGTGGTAAATCACACTTTGTAAATGACTGCCACCAGTAAACACGCTATCTAACCCAATATGTAAGCAAAATTTCTACATATAAACTAGAACAGTATCAAACCACATTTTGTTGGTATTTCATTTTGGTTCAGCGCCCATGTTTATCCATCTCGATTTTGAAAAGCTCATATGAAGTGAAGCTTCTGAACCAATTTATTTTGTGCCTCACGCGCTGATATTTTCACGTAAATATTTGTTGTGTTGAGTTTAGTGGTCAGGTAAGCTTTATTAAAAGCACGTTAATTAATACGTGTTTCCATAATAAATTTTGTATTACGGGTACCCCAGTATAACTTGCATACCTACAAATACGTTGCGCTAATGGCTCGGCTCTTTTGTAGTGCAGGCAAAGGGTTTTTGCAAAATATAACAACACTGAAGTTTATGACTAAAGGCACCCTCTCTCTTAGCACGTTTTTATGAAAGATCTTCAAACGCAAAGTGGACGTGCTACACAAATAGTTAAGCCAATCTAGGATTTCACAAAAAACGCTTAAGTGAACATTTCCTTTTACTAAATCCTCTCAAAAGCCAAACTACAATAAACTAGATACAAAAACATAAATTCTCGTGAAAAGCGACGTAGGAAAACGCGCAAATGGCATCACACACACAACAGTAGCCGTCCGGATGCTATGAGATAAAACTTTGTACCCGCCACACCGGATGAGCACAGCCGCGCCGAAATTATATGCAGCCATTAAAACAACACGGTTACAGTATAACCAGATCATGTAATAGGTACATAACTTTATGTTATGGAGAGGAAAATTAGGGACGCATGTAGATTACACGGCTTTTTGTAATCTGAGTAGACAATGGGTTATTTAGAAAAGAATTTGTAGAGGTATAAGAGAGAAGTCAAAATACCTCTTTGTCTGATTGATCCTAGTAATGTGAGATGCGTGATGGCATTTTTAAAAACCTTCATTATGTTCAGTTGTGGACTGTGATACCTAACCTAGGGTACAATCATGGGAATTAATTTATTTAGAATATCTCTGCAGAATCCAGTGGCTCGCTGCGCTGGTTTATCGCAGTTCTAAACCACAGTTTCCACTCTATCGCAAGTAAATAATATATTCTTTTACTGTTTTAATATTATTGAAATACATGTCGTTACTTCTCCTTTTTCCCTATTTTAAAGGCTGATGTTAGTAGATACCTAATTTATTTCAGTTTTAGCTAATATATTGCGTCAGGTTATGGAATGCTAATCTGCGCAATAAGGCACGATTTGTATGTTGCAGGATATTTGCCTGCATGCGTGTGGAGGAAACGGTTCGTGCGGTTTTTTCATCCTGCCTCACTTGATATACGTGTCGGTGCTTTCCTACTTACTGGGGGCAGTGTGCCATATGTCGCAACCTGTGCAAAATTTTGCTAACATATTATATGACTGATATTAAAGGCAACATCCTGGTGAAATTAAAATATCATGTTGAGTTTATGATTCCGCTTGTACCGTTGACTAACTAGTTAAAGAAAAGGTTCTACAATTTTCTGATTAGAATGAACTGAATAAAAAAAATAGTGGTGGGGTTTGTTAAAAGTTTTCGAGAATAACTTTTAAGCTTTCACTGTTTCATTGATTCATTTCTAAGAAGGAGAAATCGCTTTTCTTTAACTAAACGGTGAAAGCCCTTCGCTACTTACGCTTCGTACTGAAGCTAGAAATAATTCCAAAAAGGCATGATAAATTGTCAATTAATGGGAGCAAACGAGAAATCTTACAAGATTGATTTCCAATGAGCCAATCATAGTCCAAAGTAGTCTCTTCAAAGTCTGTTTTATCAGCAATTCAGCCAATACGTTAGATCGCAATCAAATATTAATGAAGGCGCCACAGAGGTTTGACTCGAATAATAAACAAAATGGACGCAATCAATTAAAATAGATTCATTTCGTTATACTCGTATGATAGCGTACAAAACAGGAATGGTTGAGTTTGTTAACTAAGAGCTGTCTGACGAAGAGTTAAAAGACTGCATAGATAATGGCGAAGATTAATCGAACTGTATGGAATTTCGATTAAGTAAGAAACGAATGATGAGAATTCAGATAACGGATACGGATATGTAAGGAAAGAAACTAGCTAGCCAAGCAGAGATCGAAACTAGTATGTAAGTCAGTGCTCCCTTAACACGCCTTTGCATTCTGATAACATAAAGAGTAAAACATGGGTCATCATAAAAATTAAAAAAAATAAACATCTACCTACAGCATAACATAACTACTAAATACATATTATTTATAAAGAATACATAATGAAGACGATACTTGCACCGAACTGACTCCAAAAGGCACAACGAGAACATTATCATAGGCATGTATGCCGTATGTTAATGCCGTGACGTAACTATACACGTTTTGGGTCCACGAACCGGTTTGTAAACAAACGTACTAATAGGAAAACTAATATGTGAGGCTATTACGTTGATTTAACTTTAAATGTTCTACGGCGATTGCTTTTTTCCGATGGAATGTAGAAGGAAAGATAGGACCGAGTATCGTCCCTCGAGGAACTCCAATAAACGAAAGTTTTCATACCTAGTTTTTAAACCTTAAGCAGGCTTAACCGTTGGAATTAAATTCCTAACTAAATTATGCGAACGCCATTCGTGTAAATAAATATTTCTTACTCGAACTTAATTACGATTTGCAGGTCGTTCAAAGTGCTTGTAAAAAAACTACTATGTTCGTGATCACGAATGCTGCAGACTCAAGACGTCGGGAAAAAGAAAAATAAATTAATTTTTATGAACTTCTTCTTAATAAAACTTGAGATATTCCGCCTAGCGTAAAAGTTTTACTTAGCGTTCAAGGCGGATAATCTAAAGACTTGAATGCTGTGCCTACTTTTGTGAGAAGAATATGTAAGTTAGTCAGGATATTTTAAAAAAATATTTCGTTTGTACTGTACCTGAGATCTGAGGGACAAGTCAGTGCCGCCATGCCAATGGATACGTACCTGCAACAAAAACAAGAGAAGATCAGTACTGAAATATCGCACACGCATACAATTATAACAGTGTATGAATTACCTTCCGTGTTCCGCAATCAAATTGATATGATGCATGCGAGATTTAATTATATGAGGCTCGGTACACAAATGCAAGCCATCATAATAATAAAGATAAAGTGGAAAATTTTTTTTTTGGGTCCCTATATGTCACGAGTTTCTATGCATAGATCTGTAGACAACACTCCCACTGCTAGAGCAATTAAGTTAATAAATGACTTTCTAAAATATATTCCTGAGTCAGATTTATTTTTTGACTCCCAGTGGACAATCGCTAAACATGTGTGTATTTATTTAAATAAGATGAAATAATTGTTTAGTTTCTAATTTTAAGTTTAAGGTTGTTTTGTGTTCAAATTTTATGTTACTCCGTTTTTTTATTTGTACAACGTGTAACGTTAAATGCGCGAAACCTCACACACCCCCACTGATTTTTAATTCAATTGACTTATTTCAGAGAGAAAATAAGTCATAAAAAAAATTGTAAAGGTTTTATGTGCTGTTTTAGTTTTACTGGCCATTCTGATCGTTTTTTTTGCGTCTGCGACGATGCTTTACCGAGGGAGGAGTCGTCACCGGGCCGCTGCGCCGCGCTTACATTGGCTTGCTTGACCTATTAATAAATAGACACGGCAACGTTTTTAATGAAGATTTTTTGAAAATTGTGACCTATATTAAAAAGTGGTTCAATTGATTCTGCTCGTCATTCTGATGAAACTATTTTCAGGTTTTGCGCATTTAACGTTACACGTTGTATTTTTTTTTTAGTCTAAGAAGTTTTAATTAAAATTGTACTGTAATTTTGTAGAATTAGCATAGATATAAGCGATTTGGTGTAAACTGTTAGCTTATATTTGATCAATAAATAAATATGAATATGAATAGACCTATATCCATGGCCATAGCTAGTGGAGGGGTGGGGGGAGGTTGGGCAAGTGTGGGCCATGCCAACCCTAGAAACTTATTTGCCTACCCTATTTACTGTTTAATGGCTTTTCATTTGGGTTTTTATTAAAGCCGTACATTTTGACCAAGATGCCAGGTTTGTAGAGCTTGGCTCTATATTAGATCTTAACTTTTTAACAGTGAAAGCGTTATTTAATGATCTCTTTTTAGATGACTGTCGTTAGTTCAGCTGGACGACTGCCTCCCCTTAGCCGAATGCCCATATCTATGCGTTATTCTGACCGATACAAAAGTGCACAGTACCATCTAGATCGGATGATCGGATCGCATTTCGGTATGAAAAAGACTACTATTTACTTATATGCTAACAAGTATTGTCACAACGGTCACGCTAATTTCAATAAGGAACAATTTGTCTTATTATTGTTAGTGATAGGTCTTTTTACCAACGTCGTAAAAAAACCCGGGAAATCCTTCCCGATTCAATGTCATTGCGGTAATTTTTGCTTTAAAAGGAATAAACCATACCTTGCCTACATTCCTGCCATCAAAACAGGAAAACTTTATAAGTACTTTATTGATATCCACACGTAATTACTCATCAATTAGTTTATTACAGATATAAACATATTGAAACTAGTAATTATTCTGTTCTTGATATATTTCTACAAATGTTTTTTATTCTTCGAATCGTTTGCTATGGAAGTCTCCCACGGAAAATTCTTCTTAATATCCAGTTGCAGACTGATATTATTGCAGATGAATAATATTGATAAAGAACCAAAAAAATGGATATGGAATAAAAAAATGAAATTGGTTATATACATATGAGATTGATAAACTCCGACAGCGTTTGACCGATCACCATGAAACTTTGCATATCTAAGTATTTTTCATGGATAATTCATTTTTACCGCATCCCATAAAAGTAGACATACTTGAAAACTGCTATAGCAACGCTCTATCTAAAG
Source organism: Eremobia ochroleuca (assembly GCA_949629135.1). Taxonomy (NCBI): domain Eukaryota; kingdom Metazoa; phylum Arthropoda; class Insecta; order Lepidoptera; family Noctuidae; genus Eremobia; species Eremobia ochroleuca. The sequence continues at coordinate 5,805,064 of OX451400.1, read as the reverse complement.
ATTTTAAATCTAAAGAATATTTCGAAGAAGAATAAACGCCAGTCTTCCATATACCGTTTTTTTTAATAGTGACGCCATAAAAAAGACGGTGCAGTTTTTCAACACGACAACAAACAGCAACTGCTTCGTCAACAAAGGCACTTCCCTTCCCGTTGCATCGTGTGGGTTTCACGGCGAAGCCAAACGGCGATGCCTGCTGAGTAAACTACACCCATGAGATACACTGACTAACGATACCTTCACAGTATGTAATTTCAGTACGGAGAAAATGTTGTGTGTTGTAAATGAAGTGTCACATTGTTACATAGGTAATGTAATGGAAGAATCGGTGTTGATATAACTTGGAGTAGCAGGTTTAAGAACGGCAGAGGCTTAAGTACTATTACATGATGCAAGTTTCTACAAAAAGATTGAAGCAACAAATGACTGGCATCGTCTAAAGGCTGTTTAGAAGGTGCAACTTTTATTGTTGCTTCAACCTTGTTAACCTGCAAATTGTTACTATTTTAAGTGATCAGAACCCTAATAATTAAGTAATGTTTACTTTTATTCTGTTTATATTTATATCGTTCTTTCTTACAACTAGTAGATCTGTTTAGTAATATGTGGATAACGTTGTGAGTAGTGTATTTGTTGCATATATACACATTGACATTGATGAATTTTATATAAACAATGACATGGATATTTACTTTGTAAAGTATCTTATTTTTATTATTATTACTGTGAGTGTGAAGACTATGTGGGTCATTTCTTTTTTTAGGTTTTCCTTCTTAGTTAGTTTTAATCCTGATCTGGCAGTTTGAGTCATTTATGCGGCCTACCCAAATGTCCTTTCATTGGTATTGTTCGTCGAATCGTAAGGCTCCTCAAGTTCTGAGTTGAGCTGCACGATTTTTGACAAATGCGTGCACTGACTGGACAGGTCCGCTCAATCTGTGTGGTTCTTTACTCAAAAGACCATTTCAGACACCAATCTACATGGTCTTCACATTATCTGACCAAGATTATGTCTGGACTTTAAAAGAGACTGTGACCTCTGAGTTTGTTTCGGCCTTTCTTCTCAGAGTAGTCAGATAGGAAACGCCGACCTCATCTAGTTTAAAAAAATATGATTGACATGTAAAAGTGTTTGTACAAACCTACTTACAGAAATAAATCATTTATCATTTATCTATTATTAAGTTCTAACCTTTGTTACTTATTATTACACTACTGTTTGTTTTTCCCTAAATAAATAAATAAACCTATGATATGCCACGGGAAATTAAACCGTACCTACAGTGTAAATCATGATGTAGTCCATTTGTAAATGATTGAATGATAACCAGTCGAATAGATTACAGCAGATATAAATTGTTTCGGATGAAGGAAAGACACAATGTATGGAATCTGTGAATAATGCTATAGTTAGAAAGATTCTGATTGAAATTAAGGAAAGAAATGATTCTGGAAAAGGAGGGGGCTTGTGGCTAAGTAATAACAGCCGCACGGGTCGATCGATCAGGTTAAGCTACGATTGCCGCGGTTGGTCTGTGGATGGGAGACCATCTTCACATACCAAGACCCCTCCGTGCCTCGGAAAGCACGTTAAGATGTTGTTCCCGGCTATCATTCGTAGATCTCTGGCAGTCGTTACGGGTAGTCAGAAGCCCGAAAGTCTGACAACCAGTCTTACCAAGGCCTATCGTATTACCCAGTAAATGGGTTGTGGAGGTCAGGTAGGCAGTCACCCCATGTAAAATACTGGTATTCAGCTGCATCCGGTTAGACTGGAACCCAACCCCAACATAGTCGGGAGAAGACTAGGCAGATAACGATGATTCTACAAAAGGAGGAAACTACAAAAAAATTGTTATTCTTGCCTAACGAGTAAAAATATTACAATAATAACGATTCGTGCTATCGTTTGATTATTCCCCATATTTGGTGTAACAAGATACAAAGGAAAAATATATCTTGAGTGAGTCGGCCTTATTGCTCAGCTAGCTCACTCCTAATACCGTACTGACCTTACTCGGGCAATCTCCGTAGGAAGTCACGCAGAAATTGTTAACGCAAATTGTTTATCTTAGCCAAGGCTCAAGTTATCTAACCTTTTACTTCTAGGAACGCTTACAATGAATTTATCATTTTGTTTAGAAGGGTTAATGTAGGGATCTTTTTGTTTGAAATAAAAAAGATTCTACAGATGCTATTCCAATTTTTATACAGCCTGTGAAGTTTTTCCGACTTATTTTATTCATTTTTCATATTTTTATTTAGGTTTTTTGAATACTTTATGCGACATTAAAAGAAACATTGTTAGCCGGAAGGTCGAGATTAGCTTGTCTAGGTCGATAAGATCTCTATTTGAAGTGTAAAAACGTTTGTAACTATAAATCAACGTCCATTTTGTTTTATAGATTGTATCTCAAATTCTTTTTGTCTAGAGAAGAAACAATACATCTATAGTTTTATTTCTTTATGATCAAGGTCAAAAATACTGATGGTTCTGTAATTCAATATCAATTTATCGCTGAGTTGCGGTTAGACAATATAACCTTTGTTTGTGAACTGGACTATCAAATTACGGAGGCATAAAAATAGTCAAAAATTACGTGGTCATCTACGTGATTTTTAGTGGTCACACCTGCTCTAGACAATTTTTTGCTGCTCATTTTTTTGTCAAAATTATAGACTGTTTTGTCCTCTGTGCAAGGTTTTAGAAACTTGATAACAATATAACTATAGGTAACGTTACATCATACAGAATCTCGTATACAATATATTTTTATTGAGGGCGACATGAGGAAACTTTTATAGTTATTATATGTTTCATAACAATAAATAATACGAGACAATTACTTCTGCGTGCAGGTGTACAATTCAGGCCGACCGGAATACTTAGCCATTCAAAGGGATACATACCTACTGACATCTAGGCGAAATAGGTTTAGTCCCAGATACAAAGATTAAACAAATGGCGATGAAGTTAAAGTATTGGATTCTCCCATAAAAGGACTTATAATGAGCGTAACACATACTGGAATCACCAATACAACTATCGTACATATTTAGTTCATCAACCGTCCGGTCCCGTCTGCCCCTCGACGTTTTCCGTGCACGGTCGACCGCACGGACTCGATACGATTCCGATTATTTTCCGGCCATTTTCCCATAGCCGCAAGCGGACCGTGCACCGTACTACCGCAAAGTGGATTATCAGGCCTCCCGATTGGCTATCAGCACAGTGGCCGATGGAAAATCGAGTCCATGTTTCGGCTAATTGACGTACAAAATCGTGTCATTTTGGAAAGTGACGGCTAATTAATAATTCGATGTTTATTTTACAGTTTAATCATCAATACAGGAATTGGAAACCAGCTGCAGTTGAAAACGTAATTGACGAAACCGCTTATCTGATTGCTTGATAACAACAAAATATTCAAATTACAATTACATTAAAAATCTATTCAAAAAACGTGACTGTTATCTTTAAAATACTGTTTGGAGTCAAATTAGTTTGCTCATCAAGCGGACATGTCTGTAGCTAGGTGGGGCATAAATAAGAGAATCATTTGCCTCCCATGGTACAGAACGTTCGAATACACAAAGCATTAATAATCTACCGATAAGTATTGAGTACGGGGCCTTGAATCGCTGCAAGTAACGATGCAAAGATGACGTATTACTGAAGCCTGTTATAACATTGGCTCGGAGTTGTCTTTGGTATTAAATAATGGAGTTATGGTTCTTTAGCAGTTTTAGATTGGATTAGCCCTCGAAGAATCACAATTTAAATGAGTCTGTAAATCGCCATCGCCTTGTGTGCGTAGTAGTTGTCGAAATGGAGAAGGCCAAATCTCGTACTTAAAAAACGTTCAAATTCAAGTCGCTGTTGCATGTCTGACGCTATTTCATCTCAGGGACAATCAATGTTAAGCACTTGTCAAAAATTTAGAGAAATTAGACGTATTTTTGACAGATTAAGGGCCGGTTTTTTTTGTCCGTAGTTAACTTAACCAATTGTTAAAAATAGTAAGTAATGGTTAAATTTTGGAAAAATGAAAACATTATATAATTTAACCCTAATGTTTAAATTTTGGCGAAAAGTTTTCATTTTTCCAAAATTTAACCATTAGTTACTATTTCTAACAATTGGTTAAGTTAACTACGGATTAAAAATACGGGAATGGCCCCTCAGATGGGCAACTCTAATCTCAGTCTCAATCTGTAGAAAGTGTCTAATTTAGTTTAGGTACTTACATTTGTTTAAAGTTTTGGACATTTATTGTCGCTGAGATGAGATTACAACTTATACTTAATGTTTTTTTAAGTTACAACAAAGACTGTCAGATGTGACCTAAAAACGCTAACTACATGAGCAATTATGATACAGTTCCCTTATCGACACAAACGGCTTATAGGTTAACAATATACATATACTGGAGTTTGGTTTTACAGGCTCCGAATTTTTTAGGGTGTTCTACTCATGACTATGAACAACTTTCACTATAGGACTAACTCTGAAATCACGAAATCAAAATCAGCTGTTTAGTACAAAAGTTCAATACCTACTTGACCAAAATATATGAAACCTCCGATTTTTTTTTCGTGATCTCAGAGTTGGTTTCATAGTGAAAGTTGTTCATATTCATGGGTAGTATCTACTGTAAATATTTGCAGACGGTAAAACAAAACATGCTGTATAAACCTAGGTTCAACGAACGTGCCAGTACATAATGAGTGCTAGCCCTTCGCTAAAAGCACTAAGTACTTCTTATAACAGACCAGTGTCCTTAATTGCCTTATTGATTGAGAAGTTGCATCATCGTTCACTAATGGTCAATGGTCCATTAAATATTTATTTGTGAGACAACTGATAACATCTACTGCCTTTAAAGCCTCGTACTCAAGCAACTATATTCAAATAAAATGTTGAAAATTTTGTCCATTGCTTAATGTCAGGCCAGAGACCAAAGACAACACACAATAATTGAAATTAAAAAATAAATAAATACATGAATACAAAATTAATCCATAATGCGTCCGCGACACTGGCATATGACAATAAAACAACAACAATCAAAACAGAGTGAAAAAATAACTGCTTTTGTAACAAACAAAACAACAATAATAAGAACAATTAAGCCGTCTGTCTGTATGTGTATTAGGTGCTGTGGTGGTGGGGGGAATGGCATTTAGAAATTAGGCTCAGTAAATAAATAAAACAAACTGACTGCCTCTTTGGTCAAGTGGTCGCAAGCGCTACTGCTAAACATAAGGTCATGGGTTCGATTGCCAGGTCAGGCAGTTTTATTCAGTTTTTCCATCTGGAATTTCTCTGTAGCTGCCCAGAGTCTGGATTTGTGCCCGGTTGATGGCAATAGGCTAGCTTCCTACTAAATGGAACTTAAATATATCTGGCGAAATGTGGGTGTAATATAGGTACACTTCTGCCCAACGTTTTTGGGAAAGGCGTGATGTTTTATTATGATACATTTACCTATTACGATTTAACTGTAACAGGTGGTAAATTAACTATTCTGTTACACTCTAGTCGCCCACTCGGTCACGAATACGGGTAATACGGCATTATCTAATATGCATAATAAGCAATGGAAACTAGGCCTCCGCCTGTCAGGTTTATAAAGGCTTTGACCGCAAGTCTAAACATTGGAAATATTAATTAGCACTTACAATGCGTCAATCAAGGTAAGATTTATCGAATCGGCTTATCTCGATTTACGTAATCAAACAATATCTCTCTAATTACATGTGCACTCAGCCTTTCAACTCATGATATTAACAAGGCGTGTGTCCTATGGGATTTTCCATCGATATAAAAATGACAAACTTCCGAACAAAGATTCATACCCTATTAAAACCCTTTTTTTAGTAGCCACTTATGGCCCACTGCTGGGCTAATAAGGCCTCCCTACCCTCCTTCCACTTCTCCTTCCACTCTCTCTATCCAGAGCTACCAAGGAACAATCTTTATTAGAGGGGTCCAGCTCGTCACGCCATCTCCGTCTAGGCCTATCACGTGGAAAACTGCCACGCTTAAATGGAATTGGGCTGGACACCGAACTTACGGCAAACCACCCCCCTTTAGGCGACGAATTTTCTAAATTCCTTCCTTGGCACTCACTTCCTTCATAAAAGAAACTCACGTGCAAATGCCCCAGCGGTTTAGGCTGTGCGTTGTCTGTCAGTAAATGAATGAATGAATTTGAAGTCTCAATCTACGTAATCAAACAATATCTTTAACTCTCTAATTACACATGCACTACACAGATATTACTTACACTACATATAAGTAATATTAATGTTCTGTACATGTTTGTTCAATGTATTACATGTACATAACGAATCGCTTATTGGTGGGGTCCAATTAAAATACTGCAAGACTGATTAGGAGACAGATTATGTTCGCTTTCTCTAGAACACCTACATTCTTACAGATAATGCGGTACGTAGAAATACCAATGTGTTGCGGCTTATGAAATGGTACAGTTACATGTAAAAACATGTATAGGTAGGTACGAGCGAGATTAAAAAGCCAATGGGGTAATTACGTAACACACTAACGGTACAAATTGGTTATCATTTTGACAGTTCAACAACATTCATTGCGTTATTTACGTTGTTGAGCAGACACATTTTTCGAACATTATGAAGCAATGGATTAGCAATATCCTTCATAATGATTCAGATTGTGATTGGTAGTGTTACGCAATTAGAGTACTGGTTAATTATTTATTGGATTTGTGGAATATGAAACGTACATTACCTATCTGCGGATAGGTATCTATTACAGGTAGTACACAGTATACTACCCATAAATATGAAGTTGTGCTATTAATGAGTTTGGTATTTCAAAATTTTCATCAAAACTTAATCATATTGAATTTCGCTAAGTGTAAGTACCACATATTTTCGCACTTAACTGTACAAACCAGTAGGTACATGTTGTAAATACCTACTAAGGTACCAATCCAGTCGGTATAGAAGGGCTAGGTTGCGTAATAACAACCTGTCGTGCTCCCACGCGGTTTCATAACTCACCTTTCAACTATTAGCAATTCTATGAGGCACCTACGGGCCCTAAATGAACAGATGTCTTAATACTCGATAAATGCTGAACAGTCCTTGTATTGTAGGCTGTAGGTACACCGGAATCTTGACGTTTTGTTGCGAAATCCGCCTGGGTTTGAAATAAACACTGACTGTCGCAGCCTCGGCGTGCCTCACGAGTCGGGGGCGTCCGTGGTTTATGATATTATCAAAAGCGAATGCAAGCATAGTTTGTTTTGTGAATTGAGAAGGCCTTTTGTTTATATAAAACCTTGATATGTCCAATTAGTAACCGGATAGAAAAATGGAAGCTAAGATGCACACGCAATCACGGCATCACCGTATAACCACGTCATTATTTTGATCTCAAAGACAGACCAACCATAAACATCTTACTTTGTCTTTACCATAACTTTGTAAGCCTGATAGTTCCAACATACACGGAGAGAAAATTCTTAGAAAAATTACTGTGCTCGTCACTGTAAAGTGAGTGCAAGTGACATCTACAGAAAAATTTCTGAGTGAGATTGGGAAAAAATCACTGTCCAATCAATTTTACTGTACAGCATAAGAATTTTTACTGTGTTAGCATGGTAATTTTTCCATTACCACTCAAATTCACTCATTATGAGACAGCACAGTAATTTTTCTAAGATTTTTCTCTCCGTGTACTAAATGGGTAGGTATGTACTAAAAAAAAAACTTTTATTTATTATATAAATAAAAATATAAAGCATTGTTAGGAAAACTATGAAAGAAGAATATCCTACGTAAACTACTGTAAGCATATGTAGGTGGGCAAACAAAGGATCCATCAAGCATTTGTAACGGTAACTTCAAGATCAAACCCAAAGAGGAAATCGCCAATACACTAATAGAAAAATCCGCAGCCTTCGGTCGATGACCCAAGCACCGCGGCTAGGCAATTAATTCCTGCAACCAGCAGGTGCCAGGCCCCCAGCTGATTACCTCCACACACGGTCCTACATCATCTGTTAACAGGACTCCCATATTTATGATCAGCTTATCTGTACGCCATTAATTTATTGTATCGAATCGCCTGTTTCTATGAAGCGGCTAACGAGGTTTCTAATAACCTGTAGGGGAGGGAAGTAGAGATTTTATTTTCATAGGTATAAACAGAAAAGATTGCATGTTATTAATTGATATTTGCAATTACGTAATCTACGATAGTATACGTTTTTATCATAACACACCGGATGTTGACTCTGATAGGACAGGCCTGCTGATCCATGTTATAGTTTGAATATTTGTAACAACAGTAAGTATGTTTTTATGAATATCATCATCCGGTTAGCTTTTCCCTAACTATGTTGGGATCGGCCTCCAGTCTAACCGGGTGCAGCTGAATACCAGTATTTTACATGGAGCGACTGCATATCTAACCTCTGCAACCCGGTTACTGGGCAAAGCGATACCCCTTGGTAAGACTGGTTGTCAGACATTCGGGGGTCTCTGACGACCCGTAACTACGAATGACAGCCGGGACCAACGGCTTAACCGCCTGCCGGCTTGTGCTTTCCGAGGCGCTGAGGGGTATTGGTATGTAAAGATGGTCACCTATCCACGGACCAACCGCGGCAAGCGTAGCTTAATCTGATCAGTCGATCCTTGCGGCTGTTATTACTTAGCCACAATCCCCTCTGTAAGTTTTTATGTATATCGCTTCAAAATATTCATTGCCATTATCACAATTAGCATACGATTGTTTGATAAGTGATAAAAAAACGCATGTGATCACATACGTTTTTTTATACCACCGCGTTATCACATAATTAATCTTTTATTTCGCGAAATTTTAGCACAATAAACACAAATGAGTCAGCCTCTCGTAAATGTTACGATTGTATTTTCCTTGGCGAGTACCGGTTCAGAAGAAAGAAACTAAAGTTCCCGTGATGAATCACAGTGGAGGTACAAAATATGAAAGTATAGACAGAAGGCCTTGTTGTTACAACAAACCACTGACATGTGACCGTATTTCTAAATGGTCTGCCCATTTTCACTGTTTTGCGTGAATCACACCTGATAGCATTGATCTAAGTTATCAATGGTGTTGTGTTCATCGAAGTGTTTGTTATACCTAAGAGAAATGAAATTCACACAACTTTTCCCATACGACTGTTCATTATAAGTTGACAGCTTATAATATTCCCACTGCTAGAGCACAGGCCTCCTCTCTTCGAGAGGAAATGGGCTATAATCTACCACGCGGGCCCAGTGCGGATTGGTAGACGTCACTTATCTTCGAAATTCTGGTTCTAGGACATGTCAATATCCTCACAATGTTTTGAGAGCAACCGGTCGATTCTGTAAAAATCTCACCGTGAAATCATAAGTGAAGTGAGCTTGAAGTGAGCAGTGTCAATAGTGTTAATCCCTAATGACAGCTCACTCCACGCTAACTAACCCAAGTTTTCACTGTGAGATGGTTACTGAATCGCACGGCAGTTGTGATGAATTTATTGGGTTCGAACCCTCGACCTACACTCGTCAGTCGGGGGCGTCACCATTGGGCCACCACTACTCTATGTATACTAATACTAGCTATTTGTTGTCATTGAGGAACCAGCAAAAGATGGGAATACCAATTGTATTATTTAGAGTTTACCTTCTGCATCTATCTTTATTCTGACATCACGTCAGGTGATTATGACTTAACTTTGAGTGAACGGTCAAGTGCGAGTGTATCACGTCGTGTCGTGTTGTGACCTTTGATTCAATGTCACATTCTAGATAGCATAAATTCCTTTGTGATTCCTAATGAGAATCAATTAACTCCAGTAGTTCTTGTTTGTCAGAGCATTAGCTTTTGATCTTTAAAGAGGATAAGAGAAAGTTGTATTAAAAGATTGATTAAATAGTAATATAATTGGTCAGGTAAGACCTTTTGGTCGGTACGTCTACATATGTATAAACCATGACATAATAAATTACTTCATACTAATTCGTCAGTCATTGGCTTGGCAAGTCACCATCATATGTAACCAAAATATATTAGGTACAAGCAGTCCCACGATACATTATCTTCGTGTAACTCTAACAGTTTAGGCAGCGCACGGCAATATAGCTCTCAGATGGCAGGAGTTTTTCCGACTTATTTGACACTTATCGTTATATTATGGCGAAATCCCATAAAATCTTTATAAATTGTGGCCTATGTGTTATTCTGATGTATAAGCTATATTACTGTGAAGTTTCATCGAAATCCGTTCAGTAGTTTTTGCGTGAAGGAGTAACAAACATCCATCCATCTATCCATCCTCACAAACATTCGCGTTTATAATATTAAGTAGGATTTAATCATGTATCTAAAATTGACAATTAGTAGAGAATACAATTCCATTCCATTGAATTCTTCTAACTTCTTAAATAAATATCACTGGAATGTTATTAACATTATGTATGTTTATTTGTATGTATATTCTCATAGTATTTGTTTAGTTTTATTACGTGAATACTTGTTTACGATTTTATGTTTTTTTTGTCTCCTTTACTCTTTCACACGCTGTCTATATCTCTCTATATGTCCTCCTATCGCAGGTATGCTGGAAGAGATTTCTTATGAAATAAGCATCACCTTTGTACCTATTTTTCTGTTCCTTTTTTCGTGTCTGTTTATATATGTGTGTACATAAATGGTAAAATAAAAATAGAATATAAATAAAATTGCCCGACCCGGGAATCAAACCCAGGACCTCATGCTACCACTAGACCAACGAGACAGAAGTCGCTTTAAAAAGCCAAAACTTGGTATTTACAGCCAGAAACTGTTCACTGGAGCAACAGTAAATGTATGCATACTAAGTATAATGTTTGGTTGCAGTCAACCCGTTAGTGGCACATCCGCCACCCACAGCCGAGACCTGTTACTTAACCAATCAGGCACAACAACCTGCCGATTGTAGTAGTTTAAATGACATGTTTGTGTTTGAAAGCGTACTATTGTTTATAGAAGTTCGAGTTAAGAGGCGAAAGCCCGTCTATCTATATATTATAGTATTTTCGAGCTCTAATCCGTTGCCTAGGTATAAGACTTTATTGGCTAAAAGTAGCACTGAGGAAATGATAAATGATAAATGATTTATTTTCTGTAAGTAGGTTTGTACAAACACTTTTACATGTCAATCATATTTTTTTAAACTAGATGAGGTCGGCGTTTCCTATCTGACTACTCTGAGAAGAAAGGCCGAAACAAACTCAGAAAACTCCATCTACTGCTTTTAAATGTGTAATGCCGCAGATCCTCATGTATAAAATAAAATACACTGACACAATTAGCTGCATATTTAAGCACAAATAACACCCTTCTTAAAAGCTAAATGCATTGCAGCATTACTTTATATGTATTTAGGTATACTCGTATAATTTAGTTTAAGCATTATTTTCATATAAATGACCTTGATTCTTTTTTGGAATAAATATCTTTGAACCTAAATACCCTGACAAAAAACAGCACGATTAAAGTGTAACTTACGACATTAATTTGATTCCTAAATAGTAACTTTTAATAGCGAAACTTTTTGCTCGAAATGTAAGCCTGATGTGAATGACCGCTTACTGATCAACACTTTTTATTGTTTCTACCAATAACTCTAGTGCTAAAGTATTTGTCACCTTGTTTTTTCATTCAGGTACAAACTGCTATTACGTCGCCGCGAACTACGATTTGCTATCAGCATTGAAATGAAGATGGATGCATTTATTTACGCAGCACGATTCAACATTAATCATGATTCGAAATATAATCTGTCTAAGCAAAATATAGCATTGAATGTAACAAAAAAAAATCCTTGAATAATGTATTTACTTTATTATATATGTATTTACAAAACAAAATAAATCGTTCCAAACACATACACAGATTATAACACAGTATAAGCAATTTTGCTAAAGCGTTACTAGCTAATTTCCTTTAACGAGTACGTATATAAAGAGAATACACTGTAACACGGGCATTTCCAATTAACACTTCGTCCTCTTTGACCGACTTACGGCTCATGTTACGTACCTTGTTTTAACGGGATGCAATACTCTTTGAATAATGGGAGGTCATCCTCCCATTATTCAAAGAGTATTGCATCCCGTGACCATAAACAATAATTTGTTTATGGTAACAAAACTAAACATGAAAGAACACCTGTAAGGTAGGCTTTTAGAGTAAGTTTACATTTAGAACACTGTTAATATTACGGGATCCTCATATTCCGTTATGATAACAGAGAGTCTTAGTGAAAGACTAATGCAAAATATTATAGAAAAAAAAACGGAAGAAAAACATTCACGTGCTACACATGATTCCTTTGTCTTAATTGGAGCAAAAACATCAGACTATACGTTGAACATATCCAACAGACTCCAAGCCGTTGATATTATAGAAGTAACTGGGACCTAGTAATCTAAGGGTTCTTGTAACTGCAGTAGCCAACCGATTAACATGAGTTCATCGGTCGGTTAATGCATTAAAACATGGATATACCGTGCATTAGAAATAACCAAGGAACCTGCAAAGCCATTTAATAAAACTGGCGCCAGTAAGATTATTTCTACATATTAACATAAGCTTGCAGATAGGAATATCTTCAGGGAGCTCGGATTCTTAATAGAATTTATCTTAGAATTCCTATCTAACCTTTAAAAGAAAAATGCATTTTTATATGCAGACTTATGACGCAGATTTTTATGATTATTATTACGACAGACATCATACTTGGGATTGTATTCAATTAAATCATCCGTCTGCGCATTATTGATATAACATTAATTTCTCTTTCTTTTTTTTTTTATTTCTTTGTTTGCATTCATACCTTACATTTTTGTTGTATATACCCGTAATTCTCAAGCATTGAGTTCTATTAAGGATGTATTCGCGTCTAGATCGTCATGTTCCTTAATACCAATTTATTTAGAGTCAACGCTTCACGTATCTTTCTTCTATTCACTAATATTAGTCGTCACCTTTTAACTTTGTTCGTTTTTTTTAGAAATATCATCCATCACAGTTTCACCCTGTCCGTTCATCTGTTTTTTGGTCTTTCTTTGCTAAGCCACTTAAATCTTCTTTGTAAATAAATATTTAAAAATCGTTTACTATCAACAAGGCCTTCTTCAAGGAAGTCCGTTTACAAATGAGAGTGACAAACAGTATTGTTTCCAACACTACGGTACAACAACGTCTTGCTCTGATTACGACATACTATACATACATGAATTAGGTAATAAGCAAGAACACAAACAATATCACGTATTAGATAACGTGAATCATTAAGTAGACGACACTGGATCGGTGTCAAACGATAATGAGTAAGCGTACTCATGAAACTGTAAGTTGGTCATGAATAGAAAAGACGCCGGTGTTAATACCTCTGACATTTATTGGCCACTGGCTTTAGACAGACATACAGATAAATCGTTTATTTGGTGCACACAAAAGACAGCACAATATACAAAAGCAAGATTAAATAATAAAAAATTACATGACACACAATCACAATCACTATAATATGCTCTCTGGGAAGATGCTTTTCAGCATCTTGAATTAGACTGAATAAGAAAGGAGTCTTTCATATTCAATCGTATCATCCTTAAAAAAAGCCATTCGACGACATGCTTAGTAAGCCCCATTGGAAAACTCTCACAAGTTTCACTGATGCCTCATAAATTACGCTATAAATCTTCAATATTACAGAAACTTCTATAAAATAGAAAATCTGAGGCACGTTAAATCTATCAAGTAATACTTTTAAGGCTTGTCCACACGACGCAATTTAGCCGTTGAATACAATTTTATAAGTTGCCTCATCCAACGACTTTTTTGAATCTAAGTATTTTATTATTGCTTCAACTGTTTTTTGCTTTTTTCTTTACTTGTCTTGCTTGTAGGTATAATATATTCAGTCTTATTTTCCCTAGTTGAGAAGAGATAGAATCTTTTATCAATTAATATAAATCAGTGTCTAGTCTTTATGACAGTAATTACCTCTGCACGTCCATTTTCGATCGACAGATAATACTTAACTATTTTTACAACTTTGTGTAAGCTTTATAGACCGTTAAAATTGAGTGATATGCAAAGAAAGTGGAAATGTCTCAAGTAAAAGTTTCCAAAGTGATTGAAAAACTTTTTACAAAAATACCGGTCAAAGAAGGTGACCACTTTAATAGTATAATAGTTAAGCAAAGCATAAGCATAATCAGCCTATAATGTTCCCAATACTGGGACACGGGCCTCCTTTCGGTGAGGGATCTTCTCTTGAGGGAGTGGGCCGTAATCCACCACGCGGGGCCAGTCTTCAAATTTTTGTTTCTAGAATATGCCGGTTTCCTCACGATTTTTTTCCTTTACTGTTTCGAGAACAGCTGTGATGAGATAATTTACACAAAGTACTTGGTAATAATAATAGTAGTTACTTGATATAAACTATTTATGAAAGAGTCAGGCTTACTTTTATTTACGGACATACAATGTGTAAAAGATGATATTATGGCCAGAAAAGGACTGACTACCGAGATGACGACTGATAGGGAAGTTGGAAGAAAAATACATATTGCGCCGACCCCAAATATATTGGGCTAAGGGATGATGATGATATACATATCTTACGATAGTAGTTAATCATAGTGAGACACAAATGTTTGACAACACAGGCTAACCTAGCACTTTAAAAGTCCCATGAAACTCATGTATTCAACACTAGAGCCTAGTTCCTACGCTTCTAGTACTCATAAAACATAAAACGTTGACCATAACATGGACCCTTTGACCTGTCAGACTCATAACTGCACTACATTATTGAGTGAAAGCGGCTTTCACGACGGAAGCGTACAAACGGACAGACAAAAGGCACGACTCTTTTATTCACGCTGACCCCGACTAGATAGGCACAATGGTACACGCATGTATGTCAGAATATTGGAATATTATTGTGAACAATTTAACTGTGGCGTTAGATTTGACATTCCGGCTTGTTTGGGTGCTTCTCTCTTATAACGAAATACTTATTCGAGAATATAGCTAAAATCGAAGTAATACGAACCAGACCAAAGAAACGATGGATGAACTGTTGAAAGAGGATATGTCTAGAAAGGGACAAGGGAGGGAAAGGGAGGGAGTGACTACCGAGATGACGACTAATAGAAGTATGAAATAAACAGACATGTTGCGCCGACACCAAATAAGTTGTGATACGTATGGTATGGGAACAAAGCAATCGTATAGTGATGCCATATTCCATTCCAACAATCACTAGGTACACGAAGTTGATCCCTAGAAGCCATATCACGTTACATCGAGGCATTAATTAAAGACATTGCTCTTCTGCAGTACATCCCATAATAACTAACGCATACGTATCACAAACTCACAATACAACGCGTGTTGATGTGCCTGGCGTAGCTACCCACATTATGCAATGACAATTGTGACATTTGGCGTCTACATGCTAACTGTCATAATTGTACCATCACGATGGTACGATTTAACTTGGTTAGCTTTATCAATACGAAACGGAAATGCAAGTTGGAGTATTTTACAATTTAGGTGTTTTTCTTTAGGATATACCTTTCTGGTTCTGCCACCTGGTAATTTTGAGTCTAATGTTTATAGGCATAATGATGCTTGTGCGCAGGTAACTGATAAATCCGAGCAGTTTTTATTAGATAGACTTATATGCAAATATCTCCTATAACATTAACGACATATAATTATGAGCAGTATTAATCTCGTTGTATGTTTTAAGCACCTTGAGATTAATTGATGTACCCGTGTGACATAAAAGCAGAGATTTACCCCTCACTTGTTATTTATTAATTATTAAAGGGTATACGTCTGTCAAAATGGAAAGTGTATGTACTGTATCCTTTAATATTATAATGAGTGGTAAGATGTTTAATTACTGCTAATCGGTATTGAATGTATTAATACAATATTGTTATTGGGCTCAACTGTATTTAGATTTATTATCCTTTCAAGTAGCCCCATTTGTTTGATATGAGCCGTCTATTCACAAAACCCTAACCTAAATAAAATAGTATATCAATATTGTGATGAATGAACGTCAGCAGCAAAATGAAGCATTCATTACGAGACTGCGTTTGGTTTCATTCATTACATGACCATAAAAGAGCCACACATCAATAGAATTTCATCACGAGTGCTAAAACAAAATGATTCAATTACCAGTGTCCGTTCGTACCTCGTGGGACATTAACGAAGTTATTGTTTAGACCATTGTAATGTTTGATTAATCTATGTATATGGGTAGGTGTGTGTTAGCAAACAAATCTAAAATCAACAGCTATTGGCACATGACTCATTTTTACGTTCTACATTTGGTAAGCGATAAAAAAGGCAATTTGTACTACAATTGAACGACTGAAATGAAAGGTTTTTTGTATATTTGTGCGAATTCGGTAAAAAGAGGTTTTTGTTGGAAAATATTTAGTGCCGAAGCAAATTGAATTATGTGGTTTTTCTGCCTTTGTATGTTTCGGTGCTTCTTTAACAACCTATTGAAAAGACATTAAGATTTAACCTTCACTCTGGAAAATGAATTAAATAGATTACAACTCAAGTTGATTTTTTTACTTTGAAATCATTGTTCAGATTTCAACTCTGTATTTTTTTTTTATTGCTGAATGGGCCTGCTCTTGACTTCGATCACGCCTGATGGAAAGCGATGGATGAGGTCTACGATGGAACGTGGATATAATAACTGGGAATTACTGGGGAAACCTCTAAAAACTTTTTGATCTTATAATGATGATCGCCTTTTTTACTCAATGATCTTCTTTTAGCTTTCTGGATTTTTAAAAAACTATAGATCGATTCAATTCTTGCCAAAAAATATATAGCGAGCAGAAATTTGAAAGTTGAATCAAGTGAAATCAAACGCCAAAAATACTGTTATTTAATAACAACCGTCAGAAATGAAATTTCAATACAAAACAATCGTTGAGGTCTGTTATTAGAATTCAGTGAAATATAAAAAAGCACGACTTTTGTTATCAGAGCACGTACAGTTGCAGTCGAGTTAAGTAGCGATGTTCCGATTAAATCGATTGCAAACTTGACAGCTACTAGCTCGCTTCAACTAATTATTCGATTAATTAACATAATTATGAGTTAGTGCGTTGTTAACTTCATGAATACTGTCGAACTGGTCTAGCGATAAATGCTAGTACAAATAGTTAAATATTTTTGGCAAATATAGGTACTTATCTTGTATTTGTATTGATACGCAAATGGATTTAACAAGCACACAAATTTTAGTGGTCGCGTCAATTTTACGAAGGCAAATATTTTAGTATGATTGTTTAATCGTTTTCAAGAATACACAGCTGCACAAAACTTTGTAATGGAAATCAAGATCATAGTTTATAATTTTAACATGAACCATCGGTTAAAACAAAATACCATGAAACAGCATGATTGGTATAGCGTATCGCAGCGGTAAACTGTAGCCTGCAAACCGCATTATTCGATTGTACCTCGACCCGTATGAATGGCACATCACTAATATTAGCGAAATGGTAACATTGTTCACTAACACGGGATTCGGTTCTACAAACAGTAATTACGGACGACCCTAATTGACCCCGTTCACACGTACACCGTTACTAAGTATTGGAATAAGCATGGTACACGCTTCTGCCGGCTTGCATTAGTGGCTATGTTTGTTTAAAATTCATCTATTTTCACCATTTCGTTTTGTCCAATGTTTTGTAATATTTTGATATGTTGCAAATGGAAATTGTGTAAATATGGGAAGTAATAAAATGATTGACTGATACCTACCTAAAGTGGGTTTTAGTTTGTACATACCGGATGATACAACAGCGTACCTGCAAGCAAACTACCTAGGTAGGTAACTAACTTAATTGCATAAATACTATTTTAGTTGCAGTGATGTATTGTTAAAGTCATAGTCTCTTACAAGGCCATAATTATTACTTGCCATTCATAGTCCATATCACTTAGCAAGTGGACTTGTAGCATTAACAAAAAGTGTTCTACACACAACATTGTCGCTTAGAGCATTTTAGATATTTAAATTTCCTTTTTTTTTTTCATTAAAATTTAGTCAAGCTATAATTATGTTATGAATGATTCTAGTCTACGTCACAATTTAAACAAAATTATTTAACATGAAACGAAGAAAAAATATACACGGTTTATGACAGTTGTAAAATGTAAAGTAGTGACGTAGAAGAATCTATGTGCTCAAGTGTAGCACAAATCAATAGGTAACGCATGGATTTTGGGAAAAATAATATTCGAAGTAAATTGAACAAAACAATACAAAGCCACATTATTGAATCTGATACTATTTGCGAACAAACAACGTGTTTCTTAGAGAAATGTAAAACAAGGCAAATTAAAACATACGTTTCTTTTTGTCGTCAAAATATAAAATAATTTATACGTAACCCAGTTAATTAAGCCATCAAGTCATTAATATTGCACAATATCTGATCAAATATTGCAGGTAAATCAAATATAATAATTAAATATGACAAGCATGAGATATTACGCGCAGGATAATAATGATTTCAACAATTTTGGCGCAATTATCATCGATTTATCGTATTCAAGAATACTACCTACTTGGAAAAAACTTTTTTATAAAATAACAACCGACTTCCAAAAAAACACTACAAAATGAAAAATAACTTTAATTTTGGAAGTCGGTGTCTGTGGTTCCGCATTTTCGTTATTTGACACCGACTTCCGGAATCAAAGTTATTTTTCACTTTGGAGTGTTTTTTTTGAAGTCGGTTGTTTTTTTTTTTTATAAAATTTTTACTTATTCCTACCTACACCAAACAAATTCATATAACACTACTTGCTATGTAAATATCAGTGACAGGAAGCTACATATGCGTTTATAGGGTACAAACGTGATGTTATGTTGTGCGATTGCGTAAACAATGCGTACCTACATATGCGATAGCAGCAATCGTGGTTGTTTTACTGGTATTTATTGAAAAGTTCCGTTGTCTGTATCCGAAACTCATCAACAGATGTTTACGAAATTTAAATGGGACCATTTCAGAATAAATCGCTATCGAACAATAAAATAATTTTGTAAATCCGTCGATATATAACGGAGTTATGTCCGAACATACATTAAAAAAAATATACGTGTAACGTTAAATGCGCAAAACCTGAAAATAGTTTGACCAGAATAACGAGCAGAATTAATTGAACCACTTTTTAATATAGGCCACATTTTTCATAAAATCTTCATTAAAAACGTTGCCTTGTCTATTTATTAATAGGTCAAGCAACCCAATGTCAGCGCGGTGCAGCGGCCCGGTGACGACTCCTCGCTCGACAAAGCGTCGTCGCAGACGCAAGAAACGATGAGAATGGCCAGTAAAACTAAAACAGCACATAAAACCTTTACAATTTTTTAATGACTTATTTTCTCTTTGAAATAAGTCAAATGAATTAAAAATCAGTTGGGGTGTCTGAGGTTTTGCGCATGTATACCTACATATAAACATCCGAATTGATAACCTCCTCCTTTTTGAAGTCCGTTAAAAAGAAAAATTAATTTTCCCTGATTAAAGTACACAAGGAAAACAGCTCAATGAAGTATTTTGATAAAACCAAAAAACACTAAACCTTGCTGTAAAACAGATTCTATAATCGCCATGCAAGGTTCGTGATCAAATTCAGCAAGTATTTCTAAATAACTAAATCAATACGTATTTAACTTTTAAAGGAACAAAATACAGCAATCAGAAATTCCTAACACACTTGAAAAATCCAGTCGTTTAGAAGCCCTGCATCTCTAGATGCAAGGCTTCTAAACGACTGGATTTAAAATATCGTAATAAATATCTATATTTATTACGATATTTTGCAGGCGCGCGCGCTTGAGTCATGGGCGTGGCAACATCGGTGAGCCGAGCCATTTCTCCGAGCTATCCACAAATATTAACGACATTTTAATGGTACAGCTATCGCACCAATTACTCTACACGACAAAAACAAACACAATGTTGATTGATTATGTTCTAACAAGTTAGTTTGATCAGCGGATAGTAATCAGAGAATATCAGCGGTTTCTAATTAATGTCTTACTAATCGACTATAGTATGATTTCAATGAACTTTTACTTTTTTTGTTAGATTAGGTTCTCAGAACAGTACCTACTAAGAACAGTGTTTACTATGTAACGAAGTTGTGATCATTCTGTCCGACCAACTTGTTTGTACCATTTATGTTTAAAAGTCAATAGTTTCTTTTTCAGCCCAATTAAATGTTTGAATGAGATAATAAAACTCATCTTGATACAGAAAAATAGTTTCGTAACGAACTTCCAACAGCTGAATGGATCCATAACGTCACTCTTCGAGTAACGAACTCGACAAAAACTAAAATAAGAACAAAACCCCTCATAGAGTTGGCTGCACCTATCAATCAACGATCTGGAAATAGTCTGCCCGGAAGCGAACCCCGGCCTAGCAGTTAATTGCCGTGACAATAACACCAGAGCTCATTATCCTAAATTTGGACCACACCTATCCACTAATGGATGGCACTCGAGATGACTAAGACGCCTCAGGATGATACTTGAGCTTTCGAGTGGAGAGTTTAAACGAAGAAGTTATTTTAATTATTGAGGATATTAAAGCGGAATAACATAAAAATAGAAATAAGTCATCATACGTTTCCTTTTGTAACTTCGAATTGACGAAGCAATTCCTACTGACAATAACGTTTTCCTGCACGAATTGGACATCCAGAAAACAGAACATGACAAAGTCAACATAGACGAGATGGAAAGGAAAAGGATCTGACAGCTATTTGACAATGTTTCTCACGTTTGGATCGAGAGAAAGCATTGAGGATGTCATACAACGTACGAAACAGAAAGGGGCTCAGAACAAGGACGATGTATTTGATAACGTTAGCACGTCCGTACCTCGATCCCATCGTCTCAAACAACATGACATGGCAAATAAAACGGGGTTAAAAACTAAGAAATCGGGTATAAATTTCAAACTAAATGACACAGTCAAATCAATAGTAGCCGTATATGATAAAACAAGTAGACTAAATAGCAAAAAGTAATCTGACAGATTAATAGAGCCAATGATAACAGATTAACAACGTGGAACGTATCTCTTAGTTACACCAATCGATGTGAATTTATTAGACATGAAGATGAATTTAAAAGACAGCTAGTGGTGGGACAAGCGAAGGTTAATAAATACAATCGGTCTGCAAATCGCAGACGACGACGTGACTAACTCTGCTACGTGGACTATTATTGGTAACAAAGATATTCAACCACAAAATATTACTGTTATTATGATAAATTGTGGGATAAACTCAAATAAAAATTTTTACAAACTTGGTTATGGAGAACATGTCCAATACCGAACGTGACTAATGTTTAGCTTGGGAATTACATGAAGTACTGTTTTATTACAATAAGTAGGCGAACCTCGGACAATGTGACATATAACACTCCTAGTGATCAGTCTTAATCCATTAAACAAATAAAAAACATTTATGTAGAAAACCTTGGATATGATGAGCTTCAATTGGTATTAGTAAATAATGTAAAAACACCAGTTATGTAGGTACAGACGCCAGCACATCAAGCTACCCGAAACTGTCAGATTTTCCCAATCAACTTTGAACCATATGCTTTAGCGCTAAAGATGAAAATCTATTGAAGAAATCTGACACATTGTAGTAGCTTGATGTGCTGGCGTCTGTACAATGTAAACACACAACGTAAATAAAGATAAAGAAAATATTCAACCAACCGTAAACATACACAGATAACAATAAAACATAATAGTCGTAATTTAACCAAACAGAGATAATTTAAGATTAAAAATTGTATACAATTATCCTAAAATGCGATGATGATGAATTTTAAACTAGAGTACAATGCTAATAAAGTACAAAGTTAATTAAGCCCTGTAAAGAGGAGGAAAAGTGGGGTCACGCTCAAGAGAACACGACATAATACTGTGCAACGATTGTTGGTAACAACTGACCTATAGGCAAAGCATAAAAAAAAAAATGACTCATGGAGACCAGTTTACCCAAAGCAGTTATTTAGCATTTTAGCTTAGAAATTTTTTCCCTAAAGAGCATTAAACCTATGCCACATCCATCCAAGGTTGACACGATTCGTGTATAGCAGTAACGTGCAAGTTTAGAGATTTAACAACGGATTACCAGTCAGTCGCCCACGAACATTCAACTGGCATTATCTCAAACCAAACGCTAAATAAAGTACTAGACACACAAAATGCTGATAAAACTGATATCAAAGAAGCCCTTTTCGGTCAAAGGAGAAATGATGAGTGCGAATAATGTATGTGGATATATACGATGTAAGGGAAATGTGCTTTCTTCACACCTGAGAACACTTCCTGGAATACAAAAGAAGGTGAAACTTGATGATAACTGAGACACATCTGACCGCTTTCCGCCAGACGTTGAGTCTCCGACGTACGCGACTACGTGCACTGAGTGACAATCAATTTAAGTTCATATTGATACATTAACACCTAATTGATACGCCGTGTCGATTCTATTGATTTTTTGTTCATTTAATCTATTCAAAGTAATGTTTATACGTATAACTGATGTATTGGAATGTCATTTGTCTTGTTTGTTGGTCTAGTCTCTCCAAAAATGTAATATCTCAATAATGAAAACTTACATAAATAATGTATCAAAAATTCTTGCATATTTTAATCGAAATCGTGTTTTGGCTACAGAACTATGCCGTTCTCATATAGAAAAAAACTTTGCAAAGGCAGATTTGGAATTTATTACTTAAGGAACTTTCATCGTTTGACACTAAGCCGGTTAATCCTAATAACTACCAGTAGCACGAGATCAGTTTCGTCTTAACAATGCCAGTTCCTGATGCATAATTCACGTCGATAGTGAAAGTTCTTGATCTTGTTCGAGGTCGGGTGTCGAGTGTTTAGATTATAAAACAATGACATGACGAAAACAATACAGCCATGACTAATTTGATACCAGATACTAAAGGACTCGCTTTAGCTAAGGTAAGTTTCAATTCAAGCTAAAATTGGCACAAGTGAAAGTAACAAAAGGTCACCTGTCAAGTTGCCAATATAGCTGTTGTAAACACGGAAAAGAAAAAACACTGGAAATAGTAAGTAGGCGTGGCAGTGTCGCCGCTAGTAAATACTGCAGTACGCACTTGCTGTTCAAGCGCTTTCATTCGCAAACTAGACTGCGTCAACATATAATTTAATTTAAATAATATTAAAATGCCTTATTGTGCCATACTGGACTGTAAAAACCATAGTCGGACTAAAAATCTAACTCATGGAGGTGTATCATACCACCGGTAAGTATTATTTCCGGATTTATTTTAATAAAATGAAAAAATAAAATTTCGTCAAACATTGCACAAGATATACAAACAAAAATTGTCCTTAATGTCATGACAACAAAGTTGATTTTCTTTTCCCGGTTATTAGCCTTTCTAGAATATTTGCTTGTCTACCTATACTTTTAACGCTATCCAAATAGTGCGTGACTTTATCGATAAAATCAATCGACATGTATTACATTGCCTTTTTAAAATAAAAGTATTTGGATATGTATGTAAGTAATATAATACAGTTAATTATTAAATCAACAAAGTTAAAAAATAAAAATTGTAGGATGATATTCGTGATGTAATTTTAAATACATCTAGCTAAAGAGTTAGTTACAACATAGCAGTGGACGATGACGATGATTTCAGCTGAGATGATGGTAATGATGATAATTGTAAGGTTATATTTTCCTTCCTTAATAATTTCAGTTTTCCTAATGATCCAATTTGTAAAGAGATATGGATCAACGCTACTGGAAGATTAAGGTGGTTCCCTACAAAAAACAGCACTATATGTTCGCAGCATTTTAAAGAAGACGATTTTATTATAAAAAAATCTGGTAACAGATACTTAAAGGATAACACAAAACCAATTAAAAACGTTTTAAATCGTATTTCTCTGGTAAGTGCAAAAACAACATTTTAACTAAATTAAAATACTTTTCAATACTCTCGTAAAGTGGCTCTTATGGCACCGTATTTAGGGACGTCAGGCGGCGTTTTACGAAATTGTGTTTTTTACTTTACCATTGTTATTTTTTTAATCTTAGCATAGAACTTAGCTAATTATACCAAACTATTTTGCAAAATAAAATCTTCATTTTTAATTTATAGTAAATTAACACAATACGTGTAAATAATGGTCTTATTATTTATGCCATAGGTTACTGATGGTCAAATTAATGCTGCAAAAACAAGCTCCGCTCCAATAGCATCTACATTACAACCCCTAGTTGAGGCTGACATTTTTATGCAACCAAAAATAACTGCGCATGTCAAGGTACCTTGTCTGATTATAATATCAAAATAACAGGTTTTTACTAAATGCATATGAAAATACTGACAGGAAAAACACAATTTAAAAAAAATTGTCTGTCTGTCTGTCGGTTTGTTACGGGTAATCTCCGAAAAGGCTGGGTCAAAGATAGCATGAAATAATTTGGGCTACTCTTAGAAAAAGTATTAGGGGAATTAAGCCTAAAAATAATTAAAAGCTAAAAAATCATTTATATGCGGACGAAGTTGCAGGCAATAGTAATTCTCTTATCTAAACACTCAAAGGTGGTGTTACTCTGAAATTTATTTTTGTTTCAGTTTGATGATTCTCAAAAGGAGAACGAGCCCATGTCGACTAACCAAGACTTGATTAATATTAATTATAATAATTCTCCAAAATCACAAAAAATGAAACAATTACTTGAATTGAAAAATAGAAAAATAAATCAACAGAATTTGAAAATTAAAAGATTGCAAGCTAAAAACAGACGATTTAAAAAAAAAATTACGAACCTTGAAGAACTTTTAAAATCTATAGAGGGAAAATTTTCTATTCAGAATGAGCACTTGAGAAATTTAGAGAATACAAATCTATCAGTAAGTTACTTAAAAGTTATAGGTATAAAATCATAGATGAGAAGTAATAAAATGACATGACAATAAATTGTATCTAACAACAAGGCCTACAATATGAACTAAGGAACCACCTGGTTGGTTCTAACTTGAATAAAATAAATTACCGGTATCAACAAAAAGTATTATACTTTTCAGGTTCATGAATTGATTGCTCGGCAAGCCCTTACAGAGAAGTCAGGAGTAATATCAAGACGAAAATATTCGCCAGCACTGCGAACTTTTGCCTTGACTTTACATTATTACTCCCCAAAGGCATACGATTACGTAAGAAGAACGTTCAATACTAGTCTGCCTCATCCACAGACACTTAAAAAATGGTACTCCAAAATAGGCGGAGAACCAGGCTTTACAAAGGAGGCCTTTGAAGCAATTAAATTAAAATGTTTGAACTCAGAACATTGCATTGTTGGTGCTTTAATAATTGACGAAATGGCTATTCGTCGACGTATTGAGTGGGACGGTCAAAGGCTGCATGGCTACGTGAACATAGGTACTGGGCTAGAAGGGGATCATCTGGAAGAAGCCAAAGAAGCGTTAGTGTTTTTAGTGTCAGCAATCAATAGTTGTTTTAAAGTGCCGGTTGGCTATTTTCTAGTAGATGGAGTTCCAGGGGCACAACGTGCTGAATTAGTAAAGCAATGCATCGAACTGCTTCATAACTCTGGTATGAAAATAGTTGCTCTAACTTTCGATGGCTGCGCCGCAAACTTAGCTATGGTGACTAAACTTGGTTGCCATTTAGAAAAAAACGAAATTAAATTTGAGCACCCTGTGACCGGATCGCCAGTCGTAATTATATTAGACCCTTGCCATATGATTAAATTATTGCGCAATACCTTGCAAACATATAAAAAAATTATTGACCAAGATAATAATAATATTGAGTGGCAATTCCTTAAGGAATTAAATAACGTGCAGGTCAGTGAAAAATTTCACTTAACAAATAAGTTGACCCACCATCACATAAACTTTGAGAACCAAAGAATGAAGGTTAAATTAGCCACACAGCTATTTAGCTCAAGCGTAGCAGAAGCTCTAAAGTTTTGCCGTGAAGACTTGAAAATGAAAAAATTTCAAGGTAGTGAAGCTACTGAAAAATTTATAAAAATTATTAATGATATTTTCGATATTTTTAATACAAAGAACTTGCATCAATATGGGTTTAAAAAAGCATTAAAGTAAAATAATGCAAGTGAAATATTTGATTATTTAAATATGGCTTGTCTTTATATAAGTAACCTGAAAACGGAAAACTGTATCCCTTTAATAAAAAATCAAAATCAAAATCAAAATCAAAAGTCATTTATTCAAACTAGGCTGAGAATCAGCACTTTTCGAACGTCAAAATTACAAAAGACAGTCCCCCAAAACGCCCGCCCTTCACCACTTCCTAGTGCTTTCGCTGGGAAGAAGAAGTGGCGCAACAAACTCCCCAGCAGCACAGCTGTCTGTTCAGTTAGAAAATATACTTGACTGAATACAATACAAGGTATGCAAAGCAATTAACATTACAAGACACAGAACGCTAAATTAAATTATTTGCCATATGTCAGCTAGCAACGCCAATATACCAAGAAATACAATAAAAAACTATACGTACTCAAGCAAAAATTAATAAATGGAAATTAAATAAAAGCCTCCAGGTATAAAGGGCGTGACCGCTAACATATTTATGCAATGCTGGGTTCAGTTTACATAGCTGTCGCTTGAAGTCATAAATGATAAACTAGGACCATAAGGAAACTAAATAAACAAGTTATTAATAATGATAACAATGATAAAACCATGGTCAGCAAGACGACCAGTCACCACAAGCAGCACCCGTAAAACAAAAAGCCCTCGTAAAACAGGATTTTTAGGTTTTATTGGATGTGCTGCTGCCTTAAAACTATTATATAATGAATTGATCGTCACAAAAATGTTGGTTTATTTACCATTCTATAAATTGAACCAAGATCATATAGAATTGTTTTTTGGAAATATACGTGCACATGGAGGTTCCAACAATAATCCCACAGCTCGTCAATTCGTGGCGGCGTACAAAAAATTGTTGATACATGTCGAAATTAAAAATTCAGATTTAGGAAATTGTACAACATTAGAAAATATATCCATTTTAAATTGTACCTCGGCAGTAGAGCGAATAAATAAAACTAGTGGACCGAACTTATTACAAGAGGATTTGAATGAAGAAAACATTGAAGCTGATATTCAACTAACGATTGAAAACATTTCCGATTTTAGTTTACAAGTAATTGCGTACATTGGAGGGTACGTTGTGCGTGTCTTAATTAAAAGTATTAGATGTGATATATGTGTAGCAGCTTTAACGACACACGAAAGTAACGATTTACATAAATTTATTATTGCTAAAAATAAAGGGGGTCTACTATTTCCGTCAGCAGATACAATCAAAATTTGTAAAACAGCTGAATCTGTAGTGCGAAGCGTAGAGGGAACAATTTTTAAAAAAGAAACATTACTTATTAAAATAGTAAAAATGTTTATAGGGACGAACATTTTTGAAAATATTAATTACCATCAGATTGACCAATTCCCAGCATCAAATCATGTTACAGACCTAATTAAAGCAATCGCCGAAAAATACATGAATGTTAGAATACACCACATTCTAAAATTAAATAAAAAAATATCCAAACGGCAGGTCCTTAGTAAATACGTTTTATTTCAAGGACAGTAGCTTTATCCATAGTACGTTTGTACGTTTTCCATAATAATTTAAAAGTACCCGTAAATGTTTTTAGTAAATTATTTTATTTTTATGTTGTATAATACTTTTTTCATTGTTTTATACTGTCTAAAACTCACATAGCAATTTAATAATAAAATATTGCGATGTTTTCAGCATTTTTTTCAATTACCCTGTATATAATTGAAAACTGCAAACAAAAAGGTATTTGATTTACATGCAAATAAATACCCTTTTCACTTCGTTTCAAAAATTGCCCTACGTCATATTAATTTCATTATTTTAATATTATCACACTATCGCATACAATATTTTTTTCGCATTATATGTTTTAAATATGTTTAAATACTATCGATAATATTTCGATCGAATTAGGTTACTTCACTATTTGAGTAGCAACCTGCATTCCTGTCAGTGATACGCCATTCAAATACCACCCTTATTTTTACGTAGTTACAGTTCATACTGAACAATGCCATCTAGTGACGAGTGGCGGTACTTGGTAGACCAATATGTATTTCTATCTAGTTTTTGTCAATTTGATTTATATATCGTTGAAATTAAAGTTGCATTTCGTATAATATTTTTTTTCCATTTTGTTTACGCCCTTATTTTTTTTATAGCCAATCGTATCTTCGGGTTTGCAGTAAGAGTAAATCGTAAATGTGTGAGTTTGGCGACACCGGTTCTGGTACAAACATTCCCTCAAGCTAATTCCAGTTTGTTTTTTCTGTTTCGTGGTTGTAAACAATATAGTACGAGTGTTTCGATAGGCTTAAAAACATTGAGTCATAACCAAAGCAAAACAAATGATTACGCTTATTGCATGGCAATTAATTAGTAGTTATTGGAGTTTTAATAACACGACAGATCGATATGAACTTAACACGTGAACGATTATTCGTTTTCTAGATTACTTTCAGTTTGATAATCATCGCAATCGATTTGCTTGTACGAATACATTTCAGTGATTGGGTTGGACGACCGTGCAGTGGCGACGATTCCGGCGGCTGGAGGGTAACGCACCCCTCAAGTTCACAGTCAACCCCGGGAATAATGAGACGGGAGTCGGGACGCGACGGAGACCGCCCAAGGGTGTACTGCAGTCATACACACAACACAACAATACAACATAGTCGAAAGGGACAGAAAATTGCGCAAAACTTCAAGCCAATGTTGCCTATAGATAGTGGATTAAATATCAATCAATTAAATCGCAGCTAGCCGGTATCTGTTGATAATTTTATGTCAAGGATGTAATTTGACTAAATACGAAAATAACTTGGTGTAAATATTTGCATTCCACAAAATTTGGATGTCAGAAATCGATTTGCCTGTGGCTGTATCCCATAACGAATTTACCCATAGCTAACACAAATATGTACATATTTTGATAATCGTTGCTAATCTATGCTTGGAACGGATAATCGCTAATCAACCAATAACAGTTAACATTTGTAATGCCAAGAACAACGAGTAAAGTAACTGATAAGGAATATGCAAGACATGTGTGGATGTTACACGATTGTTGACAATAATACGTAGCAGTAAGCGGAACTGACAAAATATCCAACGTACTCACTCAGGTTGAACAATGATGTGGAAGATGCAGCAAAACCAACTGATATCAAAGTCAGTGGTGGAAATCCATTCTCACGGACACAGCACTTGTAAGACGAACTCTTGCGGTTTTCACAGTCTCTTATTTCTCAACGAGATCACTCAATTAAACCGTCTCTAATAATAAAAAATTACATTAATATTGCAGGTTATTATTGCACGGAAGTATTGCTGAGCGCTATCACAAGAGGTCGCAGGACCGTTTTCGGGATATCGATCTGATTTCGGGGCGCTGCAGTTGCCACACAGTCTCTTGCTTGGATTTGATTAAAGCTCACTTTTGAATGCGTTCGTGGGCTAGTGCTTTAGTATAGTTTGTGTTATTATGTTTGTTTGTGTGGTACGTAGAGGTCGCGATCAGCTGTTGCTTGCGGAGCCGGCGCCGGGCGCGGTGTGCGAGCGTGCGAGAGTACCGCGCGCGACTGACTGCGAGGGTCGAGCTCGGGCTTGCCTCGGCCGCCGCTGTTCGTGCCGGTGCGGTGTAGGCGCCCCGCGGCATCTTAACGGCCCGTTACCTACACATGGACGTACTACGAAGATATGTAAACAAACAACACGCCTTAAATCTCCTCATGTGGTCATGTAAACGTTACAGAATGAATTTTCTACTTTGGGAGATAAGTTAAATTTTTATGAATTCTTTACTTACGTTTATGTTTTTCTTCTATGTTCTTAGAGTTAAATATTTTCTGTTAAACGTCAAATTGACGTTTCTTATCATTACACGTTAATTGCGTTTACATAATATAATACCAGTTTCTTGGAAAATATTATGTATTTTTGTTAGTGTAACTTATCAGTGCCACCATAATTATTTTATTTGAAAAAGATATGAAGTAATAAAAACTGCAGTGATTGTACAACCTTCAAAATTAAACTGTATACACCAAATCCATGACGAAATAGCAGACACGGGATACCTAACGTAAAATTACAGAACAAGCTGGTTTAGGGAACAATGCAAACAATGCCCAAATCTCACGAGTTTCCGTCGAGCAATACGCTTTCCGTTGTCACAACAATTGCGTAGTTACAGTCCACATTCAAAGCAATGTTAATAAAAGAAATTAAACCAGAACTGTGTGATAGCAACGGAACTAACAACAAACTTCATTACCACAATCGGGTAGGTAAATACTACGCATGGAATTCCAAAATAAGGCATGGGAACAAACAATAGTAAGAAATAAAAACAAGTGGAGTTACATCCTCTGATATAACATTAGCAATAAACAATAGCTCCTTATTGTAATGAATAAACAAAGAAGACCTCGCCACAGAGGCTATCGATGTAGGGATAGCTGGTAGAATACAATGGTTAATAGCAAACACGCGTAGATGAAGAAAATTCTGTGCATAACGAAGACATAGCGGACATAGTTGAAAACAATAGATGATATGAAATTCTGAGTATTATTATGTTTTAGAATTATGATTAAGTTACACAAACATTTTAAGATAACATAAATATTAATAACGCTTCGGACATGTATCTCTTTATAACGCTACTTAATCACGTTTTCCAATTACCAATGTCAATATACAAGTAACGTTACGTACATTTCTGGATTGAGTCTAATGAACAAAAAAATCTAATTTCAACTCTTTATGTAATGGTAATAATTTCATTTGGTTTTAATAGGTTTTTATTTTATACTTTATTTATCCTTTTGATAGATTCTTTTATATTTTGTAAATGTGAGGGCTTTGTAGGCCTTGTAAACTTTCGATCTGTGGACCATTTTTTATTTTATCAAGTACCTGGTACTTTTTCACGCCTACGCTGCCCTCCCATACATACTGCAATTGGAAAACATTGTAAACGCCAATTATTTTTAAAAGAGTAATCGTGGTTTCTTGCCGGCTCTAAATGACCAATTGGAACCGTGCACCTAGCTTCTGACGTTTCATAAGTACCCATGTAGGTGTATGTGAAATAAAATATTTTGATTTTGATTGTCCCATTCAATAGTTACGAGCTTCCATGCCATTTCGTACCTTTCTTCCTGTTATACGAATGTGTTATTATTGTATAAGATGTCTATTGTGCGCGTAGCATCTGCCGGAGCGTGTCAATTCACCGGCTGACCTTTACACGTCGTCGTTTTGTACACGTGCGCTTGCAAAACATGGCACTTTAAATACCACGACGCCTCGACATTTAGTGCTATTGGAAATGTCTTTACTTGATTGGGCCGAGGATGGCTCGTTACTAGGTACCTCTAGTATTGCTCTTTAACCTTTATTTTGCATCATGAGTGGTATTTGCTTAGAGAAAATATTGGACAGTTTGATTTCTATTGGCTTTGGTTGCCTCAATTTTCGAAATAGCCGTGCGTAGGTACCGTAATTTGTCCCAAATTAAAACTAATGAATTCGACCCAATCATTTATCGAACGCTAGAAAAAGCGGTCCCGTGCGAGACTAGTCAGTCATAAGCAAAACTCTTATCTCCATAAATAGTATACTTATTGGTTTAGAAAAAAGGGGTCGTGACTTATAGTGACGGAAACGTGGGAAAAATGCGTGAGTTCGACCCAGAAGAGCGAGACGAGCATCACGATCCAGTTTTTATCGATGTTCCGGAATCAATGACTCGAAGATACACTGACTACAGTGAACATTCAAAATGGTACACTTTTATATAGCCACTTAGAATGCAGGATGATTTCAAAACTTTTACTTTATTCCCACGATGGAAGAAGGAACTAATTGGTTCTAACTTACTTGATATGGTTGAAGGAGTCGAGGAAACATACCTGAAACAATAATTACATAAATCAATACACAGAGTCATTAAAGTCCTAATTTGAAAATCAAACCGTATAACGCGCGGGTATCCCATCAACCGTGACTACAATCTTGTACATTAACCTACATCCAAAATATACGAGTATATAGTATTGCGCACTACAACGTAAGAAACGAGTGCGTACTGGATCGCCATTAACGTTTCACACGATTCTGTCGAAATCGAAAGTGTTGTTTCTAATTACGACATTTACGACACTTATGATGCGGAAAATAAAAATCACGCTTAGTAACTCGTTAGTATTATCGAATGTGACGTAACCTTAGATACGGTTAAAAATGGTCGTTGCTTATTGGTTTTTACGCATCGATTACGGTGGAGGGAAGTGCAAAAAACTCAAACCGACATGGTTTTGTCATTTAGTGACAAAGCTCCGTTGTGTAAGACAAAGATAATATTGTCAAAGATACCAATATCGCTTTCAGAATTTACATAGAAAAATAGTATTATAACTGGAACGTAACTAAAAACAGTCTAGACGAGGAAATTAGCTTTCCTCACATGCGAGACGTCTGCGGTGCGACTTCGGATACAAATGAAGTTATCTCGAGTGTTTCCCGAACGTGATTTTGGAGGCAAACTAAACAGGATTCACGGTACGAATGTCGTGGGTGCCGTTGTATTTTCAATAAGGTCGTCTAGACTTGGTCTAGACTCAGGGTGGGTGAGCTTCGAGCTTAGGATTTTGAGTTTATGACCGCGTCGGTATCGATAGATATGTCTGGGGGAGTGAACCCTAAAAACGGGTTTATACCTTCTGGAATTTTAATAGTGAGAAGGGGATAATTTAAAGTCTCGTGATGGTCGAAATGTCTGGCTGACTAGACAAGAGTGCTGTGGGAGCGCGGTGGCAATTAAGTAACCCTCTTTTGCCGCAGCGGTATAAAAAATGCATCAGGTGCAGTCTGGCGCTACCGCGTTACATCAAAATTGCAAAAGCCTAATGTACACTAACTGCACTATGCCATAGTACTATTATAAATTCAGTTTGTACCGTGTTATGTTTCCTCGTTAGATACGAAAACGATTTTGCAATATTTCTATTATATTATGTGCTTTTGAATAACTGATTTTTGTAATTCTAACTGCCATGTATCCATTACTTCTTTGAAATTAATGCAGTTTTAATGCACGAGGTCCCGGGTTCGATTCCCGGGTAGGTCAAAGTATTATTGGGTTTTTTTTATCTGGAATATCTGGAGTCTGGAATCGCGCCCGTTTGATGGCAATAGGCTCGCCCCCTATTACATAGGAATTAAACAAAGCCGGCATAATGTGGGTGTACTATGAACGAATGATCACGATGATCACTCGTTCTACTTACATTGGTACTTACATCTCTGCGCTACCCTTTCGGGAAACAAGGCGTGATATTATGTTATGAACCTTAGGGGCTGTTCATTTATTACGTAAGACGATTTGAGGGGGGAGGAAGTCCGAACAAGTCTTATTTTTTCTTACATGGGGTGGGACGGGTAATCTAGATTATTGTTACGCGAGATCACAAAAGTAAGCAAAAATCATAAGTTTAATTTTTTTTTTGCTATTTTGGTAGATACTGATGTTACGTAAGATTCAAAGTGGGGGGAGGGGCTCATTCAAGTCTTATTTTTTCTTATGTTTTAGTAATTGGTTGAAATTGTCTTACGTAATAAATTAACAACCCCTTATTTTTATAGCAAATCTATGATGCCGTCGTATTCCACGCATTATTATTTCTATAGGAAAACTTATGGCAACAACTGGATTATGTCATTTATTTCCTGCAAATAATTATGGTCATAACGGAAGAGACCGACTCTTCAAGTCTCATGTTAACGTACAGAAATGGCCATGTCTGACTAGTGTTAGTAGTATGTTATGTGCTTTTAAAATAAATTGAAACAAACAATTACTGACATTATTTTGTATTTGTTTTTGTTTATCGTTTCCAATATCCTCTTGATGTGTGGTGATGTATTTACCTATAAGACACACTGATTTTGAACTTGCTAGTAAAAGTTACGAAACTGAATATTGGTTTCAATAAAATTGATTAAATTTGAATTGGAGGCTTTGTGCAACCCGCACCCTAATTGCGTAACACAATATTACTCTTAATTTTAATTATTTTGAAGCATATTGCTAATCCATTGCTCCATATGTTCGAAAAATGTGTCTGCTCAACAACGTAAATAACGCTATGAATCTTGTTCAACTGTCAAAATGAAACCCATTGCTACTGATAGTGTGTTACGCAATTAGCCTGCCGGTCAGTGGAATATCGACCTCGCATTTGTCTTAGTTCAAGAGCATTGAACTATAATACTGAACGGTTAATCGCTTTGACGCGCTTTTTTGGTCTCTACATAAACATAGATAATAGTTACATAAGCAGTTTGAGTGGATAGATATATCGAGCATATATTTTTGCTCTGTTCACTTTTGATGTTCTTGCATGTCACAATAATCATTAACCTTGTCCGAGATCTTGAAAACGAACCATAAACAATGAGTAGTTCTTGGCATTTGTTTTTAATAAAACCTGAATGTTAGAATGCTAACCATAGCTCTTTTTCTCCTGTCCCTTATATGACAGTTTATCCTTTCTCAGTAAGCTCTTGTCCCTCAGTACCCCTTTTCCTATCTCAATACCTTCTTTACTTTGTAAAAATAGCTTTTCTGTGTATACATGTATTAGTCTCATTCATTACTTTAAATAATATTAAGTTATAATATTTCATCATTGTATATATTTAGCTCATTATTCTATTCGCTTTAAATACTTATCCTATAGATATTATACCTTTATACCGGTATTTTTAATTCCTTTATTAAATTTCGTTCCCTACCTTTGTTCCCTTCATAATAGAATAATAAAGAACAAAACGTGACATTGGCTGAATGCACAAACCGTGCGAAGTCAAAAAAGAAGAAAAACAACCATAGATCATTTATCCGACTATATAATATGCTATGATGTCATCGGAGTATCATAAAAAATATACGAACAAAAAAAACTGCGAATTAGATAGTGTTAAAATGTGAACTATGTTCTCAATCTGTGATAAAGCCGTGACTCACAGTCCGTTTGTGTTAATTTTAAGCTTCTGCCCAGACT
This sequence comes from Eremobia ochroleuca, assembly GCA_949629135.1. Classification (NCBI taxonomy): domain Eukaryota; kingdom Metazoa; phylum Arthropoda; class Insecta; order Lepidoptera; family Noctuidae; genus Eremobia; species Eremobia ochroleuca. Next base: position 5,769,716 of record OX451400.1, on the reverse strand, counting down.
GACAATAATAAAACCTTTCCCTTTGCACTTGCTAAATGATATTTCCGTCGGAGATCGCACCACTTATAAGTTTAAACGATGAGAAACGAGTTTGAAGACTGCATCTTATATATTATATACGCAGCCATAAACTTAAAATAGAAAAAAGTTTCGAAGAGATTTTTTTGTTGCCTTGAACATAATGTTGCCAATCCCAAAAAAGGAAATAGAAAAAGTGATTATTATAATTTGCATTATGAAAGTATACACAAAATTGATTGGATTTCAGTTTTTACTATTTTTTATAGCTTTTTATAAATAGTGGCTTTCGAAACATAATATGATTTTATTACTTACTTTCTGCATTTTTTGCATCTCAAAATCATTATAAAATTACTATTTACGTTTTGAATTATGTTAAATCTAGAAAGCACCTACAAATGGCTACTTTATTGGTACAAAAGCGAGAATAGCAATTCAAATTGACAGTTGCAATAAAATTATGACGTTAAAGATATAGCTAGCTTTCGCCTTTTCGGCTGAATTAACAAATCGACAAAGGGCGCACCGCAAAAATCGTAGCAATTTCTCTTTGAGTTCTTTGACGGTATAATACGATAACGGTTTTTTTTTCCAATACTGTTTTTTCGACTTCCATTTGTCTTATTTACTTTATTTTCGTACAACCAAAACATGTTTGAGATTTTAAAAAAAATTGTTTAATTTCAAGCTAGTGTGGTGGCCGAATGCGCATGCGCTGTTAAGAGCTGGATTTGTGGGCCACTCGCGCGCAGCAATCGACCGTCACGGCCATTGTGCGGTGCTATTGTGTAATGAATTTGCATGTAGGTGCGTGTAGGTACCTACTTCGTACAACTGAGTGGAAAATTGCTACTCCTTTTGGGTTGTCACACTTTGTAGGGAATGGAGAACTTCTGAGTTTCTTTTTTTTGAGACAGAGAATGATTGGAAAGTAGGTTGTGATTTTATGAATGGGAGAACCAGCAACGCGATGGGTGGTAAATTAAATTTAGACAATGCTATTGGAATAGAGTTGCAGATGAAGAGCAAGTAAAAACAAGTACTTAAGTGCAGATGTAAGTAGGAAGTCATAACAAGTCAGTACAAATCGTTGCAAACTCACCACATCGCGAAATCTCCGATTTCAAGCAATTACTCTAATTAAACACGTAAACTTAAGACGTTAGTTTCATAATTGTAACAAAAAAATGAGGTTCTGGCACACTGAACTAGTTAGTAAGTAACAATGCCCGAATATTACAATGTAACTGATTATGACAGATAGCAAGAAATAACTCACATTTTTGACAAACGACGTGTAATAACTAAAAATGGGTTGAAGTTGAAACAATTGAAGGAGCCCATTAGGGTTGAACAAAGAAGAGAAACCTGTCCAAATTCGTCTCTGGAAATGAGGAAAGACTACCGGTTCGTGTACAAAGTATGACTCATAAAATCCATATTATCTTGAGATTATCAAGGCAGAAGGTAAACAGCATTAGGGCTGCCAGTTCAGAATTCTAGGTTTTTTTTTTTTAAATATTGAAGAATTTGACAAGTTATCATCAGAATATAGTTATATATGTGTATTTGAAGTACACCGTCGTTTTGGAGGATCTACCTAATTGTTACTGAAACTGGCCAAGTTGATGCTTCAAATCACACTCCAAAACAAATCAAGTGACATAGGAGCGTGAGCGTGATATAGGAGAAAAGAATATGATAAAAACCTATGAATTACAAAAAAAAAGGTTAAGCGCGAGTCGGATTCGCGCACGAAGGGTTCCGTACCATTATCTAGAAAAACGGCAATAAAATCATGTCTATTGTATGCGAGCCCCCTTAAATATTTATTTTATTCTGTTTTTTAGTATTTGTTATTATAGCAGCAAAAGATATACATCATCTGTGAAAATTTCAACTGTAACTATCATGGTTCATGAGACAGACGCCTGGTGACAGACGGACGGACAGCGGAGCGGGAGTAATAGGGTTCCTTTTTACCCTTTGGGTACGGAACCCTAAAAACAGCAAAAAAAATAATTTCTGTTGTATGGGAGTTCCCTTAAATATTTATTTTATTCTATTTTTTAGTATTTGTTGTTATAGCGACAACAGAAATACATCATCTGTTAAAATTTCAACTGTCTAACTATCACGGTTAATGAGATACAGCCTGGTGGCAGACGGACGGATGTACGGAAGAACAGCGGAGCGGGAGTAATAGGGTTCCTTTTTACCCTTTGGGTACGGAACCCTAAAAACAATTAAAAATATGAATAAAAACAGCTACGTTTTGCTCATCCCAAACCGCAACACCACAAAACTGCACGCCCTAACGACACCAAGTTAATGTATGCGCTGGAGTGAAAGCCCGTCGCCGTGTCACCTACCGACGAGATTTTGATTGACTCCCCACCAATATGGCCGCAATGGCCGTTAATTATTCGTGGGCTTACAAAACCAAGATTTATTATACATAGGAAGTAAATTATGGAGTTGATGGATGTACTGGCATTAGTTTTGTCATTAGATTGTGATTGGAGGAAAGTTTCATTAAAGATTACATATCGATTATGGTATTTATGGTGCTTATAAGATTTCTGAGTTACATAGGAAGAAATTGCCTTGTTGAAAGCTGTCTTTAAAGGAACTTAAACAATATTTTAGAAACGTGGATGCATCTGTATATTTGAAGCCTGCTCCATAACACAGATCCACCCAGTTTATTTTTAACAAGCTTGTTGTGGAACGATGGAAAGAAAAAATATTCCAAAATCGAGTATTTGCTTTCTTCAGTAATGTTTGCTGCCTCTAATACTTACTAAGCACTTCTATTTTATGTTTGTGTAGCTCTTTAAATTACCAAACAATGAACTAACAAGACCGAGTGGTCTTCATAACAGAAGAGTTCCGTGTGACGTGTGGGCGGCCTCAAAGACTACCTACGTTATTTAGTTTCGAGTTTGAACATTTTTTACAGATCAGAGGAGCAATTCTCGTAGGTTAAAGAACGTTCACAGTCAAATTCAATCTCAAACTCAAAGCATTTATTTCAAGTAAAACAGGCACTTTTGAATTGTCGAGGGGTCGGTCAGTCAGAAAGATGAAGCTCGTTGCCCATTCCAAAGCGTAGTAGGTGTGATCTCAGTCGTCTGTCAAAAACACCTCTAATTTCCCAAATGTTTTTTACAACTTTTTGACTTTGATTGTCGCTGGGACGAGATTACGATTAGATTTTGAACGTTTTTAATTATGATTTCGAAAAAGAACCTTAATATTCTCATCGAAGTCAGTCGCATCTTCTGGTACAATTCATATTACAAACTTAAACCATTTATCAGTTAAAACATTCGTATCTGTGCCTGCAACTCCGAAGTACCAAGAACAGTCAGTACTTCGGCAGTAACCGGTGATTTGTTGCAAAACATTGGATGCTCAGACGCAGATGCTTATTGTTCAGCCAGGAACATACTTGACCTACTTTGAATTGCGTTTTATCTGTGGCACAAGATTTATGCTACACTTAAAGTTGAAGCGTAGATCTATGCTTCTGTTTTTAAATTGATGATCGGTTTTATTCGTATGGATCCGTTTGTTTGTGTATGGTGTGGGTACTTACCTAATAATTACGTAACTACATAGATAGTACAAATCATACATAAACAATAAACATAACATCATGCTTGTATTTTGGGCGCAGCATGTCATATTTAAAAAAGATATAGGCGTCTATAGACGGGCCGTGCTGAATGAACTAACATTGGTTTATTTTTATTTAGGAAGTTGTATGAGAAACCAATGCGTTACATTTATGTTGCTTGCCAAACATCAATTATTTTTTAATAGCTTTTGGCTAAGGTTGTTTTGTATTTTTTAGATATTTTCTTCCTTTTTTTTCCAGTACGGCCCCCTATCCACCACTATATATTATTTGTTATTACGATTTCACAATATTTGTTGCGGCACATATAACGTGTTAATAGAGTACATTCCTTGAGTTTAAGAAACATTTAAATACGCTATATATTTTTCAAGTTACACGGGGGCCGTGCTGAAAACGTTTGACTGGAGCGGCCCCCTTTTTTTGCATATTTCTTCAAAAGTACAGATATACATTGAATAAGAAACAGGTACATGATTCCTAGAGGCGAGTACGTTGCATTGGTGCACACCTAAAACGCAAATTCTGGGGGGCCTTGCGCGACAGACGTACATAAATCCAGCCTCCGGGTTATTATTGAGTTCTGATGGAAAACCTCAATAACATTTTATTAGAACTGTTAACCGAACCCCACTTTCTGCAGTCGCGCTTTCAACCACTAGATGACAAGACCAACGAGACTGTGGAACTTTAAAGACTCCCGCAGACAGGGGCGATGCAACAGCGCGACGTGAGTCTAGTAGATCAGTTTCTATGGAAACTTAATGGAAATTGCTCTACCAGAATCGCGTCGCATCGTCGCGTCACGCCCGTCTGTGGGAGCCTTTAAACTGTTAGAGAAGTTCCGGTGAACGAATTATGTTAGTACATGTAAGTATAATTTTAGATATTTTCAATAACCAATAATAATCTATTACTATCAAAAGAAACAACTGATGACAGGCATAATTCATTTGCGATTTGTGGAAACACCAAACCATTTGGCACGCGAACGAATGTTTATGACAAGGCAATGTTTACTAGATTCTTATACAGTTCAAATGTATGTCGTTTTACACTACAATACTAGCCTAACTGTCCCAGGTGCATGGAAAAGGACCTTCTCATACAGAGGAGGACCTTTGCCCTGCAGTGGCTGACGATTTCAGAATTATATTAATTATTTTCTTTCACCGATGGTAGAACGGTATGGTACTTTCTTCTCATATGAATTAAAAAAGCCACATAGGTACTTGCCCGGATTTGAACCCACAACCTCGAGCAGGAGAGGCAAGGCCTTAAAACCACTGGGCCATCACGACATACGTACACACGTTCTACACTATTAAACTAATATTCTGAGCTAATACAATGTGCTCCGATGCAGTAAATAATGTGCAAAGACCGCAGACAAATGTGAGGTAACTGGGAGCCCGGATGCTGAATCTACCATGTATTATGTAGGCAGACGAGATAATGCGCGTTGCGTACTATAATGACTGTTACTATATTATTCTTTTTATGTTTTTAAATATCTCGGGACCATTCCAAAACATAAAAAAGAATAATAAAATTGTTTATTTATCCAAATAATACACACAGACACAGTTCAAAACAAAGTTATAGGAATACAATAAGAATAAAAACATAGCTTGTGTACAGAAGATTTAGAACAATTAGCATAAAAACATAGCTTGTGTACAGAAGATTAAGGTCTACAAAAAAGTCTATGCATAAAAAAAAATAATTAACCCTGTCTCTTAAACTAGGAAACCTGTATCTTAAAAGAAGTCGTAGTGCGTGACACACGATACGGGTAAAGAAGAAGGAGATAACCCTTAGGCCCGGCGCCCATTATCGGCATCGGCAAGGAAAAGGATCCTTCGGCATCCTACATGCAAGCGCACACTATCGGCAATTATGCTTTGGCATGCTGCAACGTTCTTAGGGATGACGAGGCGTCCTTAAGGAAGCCGCACCGTCCTGTAGCTTGCCGAAGCGTCTCAATATCGTATTTCTCAAACTATCCCCCGAGTGTTGCCTCGGCGCCGGCGGTGTACCGAAGGTTGCCGAAGGATGCCGAAGCATCCCGAAGCATTCTCAAGGCTGCCGATACACCAGCCTCAAGCATACCGAAGTGGTATTTTTGTTATTACGACCACATATCACGGAAATTTCTACTTTATTGCCCTTATGTTATAGTATATTGCTATTTGCCATCTAAAATCCTCAGTCGTACCGATGCCGATGATGGGCGCCGGGCCTTAACGCCATCCTCATTAACAATTATTGCCAAGAAATTATTCAATGGTGCCGATTTCCTTATTCACAAACTAAACTGAATTTAAGTTCAGTGCATCGTTTTCTATTTCATTAAGAAATGGACAGAAGATTTTAGTTTAGTCCTGTCAAATTAATCACCGACACTACCTACAGAAGCTCATGGTTTACTAATGACGACTGGTACTCGTAATCGATTCCACGTAATATGCGGCGAGCCAAATGGGCGCAATCACGCACCAGTTCCGACCTTTAACTGAGATTTATATAAAAGGAAAAATATTGTCAAAATATCTTTCATGTTAGATTTGCCGTAAGTAACGAATCGGGCCACACTTTAGAACCATGCTCTAGATTGATTCGACATCACGTACTCAGGTACTTGGGTAGGGCATCAGATACCAACGTTTCAAAGCAATGGCGTGTTAAGGACACTAACATAATAACAATGATTAGTGAATTTAGAGTGATGCGAAATCAGTCATTGTCGTATTCAAATAATTATTGATTGCCTACATTAATTTCAGCCAATTCCGTGGTTTTTCGTGACACTAAATTTTTACTTCATGATACGACACTCAGGTTCAGTTTTTGGCGGGACGTCATGCCAGCTAATCAAACCAAATGACCATGAATGTTGTAATTTAGTACTAGAGAATCAAACCGTAGCCTTGCTACTCTACACCAGCAATGAATCCATTAGCTCTACTTGATCATTGATTCAGTTAAACTACCCTACAAAAAACGGAGGCAGTTAGAACCTCAACAATTTGGTCAATAGGAAGCACCGCTCTGAATCAACACTAATAACATTAAGGTAAAGTCTACCTGTACTTGAGTAGCGATCTGTTTCACCATACATGGCTAGTTCGAGTCAACTTCCTAGCCATTTCGCAAAGAAGCAACTGTGCCACTCGGCCGGCTTCTCGCCCCTTGGGAAACTCAACTTTATTACGACAAAATAAGTTTTAGATTCGCTTGTGTGGATTGTCGTGGAGTATGAACATTGAACGTGTGCTATGTTAGAGAATGCCCATTTTTGGTAATAAACCGATTACGCTTTGCGTTTCGTGATAATAAATTTACGGTAGCCGTTATACTTACTTTGTTATTATGTTATAAATTGTGCGCTTTTTATTAGAATGTGAGTTTCGCGCAATTATAGCGTTTAGAATATTTATGTTAGTTGGATAGCAGTAAGATAACAGTAGCAATAACGAAATTGATTTGGAAATAACGTTATGCTTTGTGTTATATTTATAAGCAATAATCTAACTTTAGTAGATCAGTGATTACGGTATTACCCCCGGACCAATCAACTCAGCCTATCGCAGTCCACTGCTGGACATAGGCCTCTCCCAGACTGCGCCACAACACCCTGTCCTCCGCCTTCCGCATCCCACCCCCGAATTATTCAATGTAAATTTTTAGCAAGACACATGTGGAACGCTGGATATAACAAATAAAGGCAGAATGTATGTTTCAAAAACGATTTTTTTATTTTTGTCCAAAGAAACATATAATAATAAGTTTACATTTTTCAGTATTTAACCGCAGATCTCGATCGATTATTTTCCTTAATAGCTTATGTAGTGGGTACCTTCGCGTAAATAAAAGAAACTACGACTACTTTCACATCGAGACCAGCTTTGTATGCTTATAACATGTTACGATGAAAAGATTTTCCCGTCAGAAAAATTGCTGGCGAGCTTCCAAGCTTAGCTTGTACCCTGAAGGATGCATCAGAAAGTATTGTCTCATAAAAAACCAACTAAATTATCTATTTAACGCGAATCACCGGCTAAATAATTGCCATACAAAGTTACTATTTAATTTTCTATCCATCTTCCAAACCAGCGGAGCGCTCATCGGCTTTATGATATCTAAAGGCAAACGAGCGTAAAGCGCTTTCGATGGAAAACTTTGCGCCCGCGCATCTAAGCGGTGGAAACGAGGGACGTGATTAGAAAAGTCTGAATAGGCTGGATAAGTGCGGATACTGGGTATAAACGTTAATTGGTTATAGTTTTACTTTGAATTGCTCAACGTCATGACGTTTAAGACAGTAGGAAATTAAAAGAAATCTGCATATTTGATGCACCTAGCGATATACTAACTGAAACTAAGATTTTTAATAGAAAATGATTTTGTAGGTTGGAAAGCTTTTATTTTGTTAACCCCAATCTGAGCGATTCCGAATAAAGCATAACAACCTAGGATCACATCATCCTCATTATTTTAAATCCACGCAATCACTGTCGAAGGTTGCCTGGAGAGATCGCAGAAAGTGATACGGTCAACGAAGACGCCTGTTTTCCCCGAAGACGTTGGCAGACGTGTTTCTATCACATTACACCCACATGTCGCTAGATATGTTTCAAGTCCCATATAAAAGGGGGCGAGCTAGTGCCAATTCCGAATATTATACAACGTGGAACGTTAAATGCGCTAAACCTCAGACACCCCAAGTAATTTTTAATTTAATTGACCTATCTCAGAGAGAAAATAAGTCATTAAAAAAATTTTAAAGGTTTTATGTGCTGTTTTAGTTTTACTGGCCATTCTGATCGTCTCTTGCGTCTGCGACGACGCTTTACCGAGTGAGGAATCGTCACCGGGCCGCTGCGCCGCGCTGACATTGGCTTGCTTGACCTATTAATAAATAGACACGGCAACGTTTTAATGATGATTTTTTGAAAAATGTGAATGTGTTTATTAAAAAGTGGTTCAATGAATTCTGCTCGTTATTCTGATCAAACTATTTTCAGGTTTTGCGCATTTAACGTTACACGTTGTATAATTAAATCGTGCGAGGTCCTGAAAAATGATTTTATAGCCGAGTCAAGCCGCTTGCAACCTCTGTACACAGCTTGGTGTCATAATTTAGCTCAAAATCACGTAACAAAGGGCCCAGTTACCCAACAGAATCCCCCAATTTCACGCGACGAATCCCAATACAACTAAATGACGTAAATAAAACAAAAGAAAAGTGAAATCCAATTTGTCAGCTTAGAAAATGTTAGTAAGTCACATTAATTTTATGCACTGTTACACACGATTTTCCCGGCTGCGTCGCCGGTCGGTGTGTAATTGATAACTTTCCTTAACCCGGCTGTCGCGCGTTGGTAACTGACGATTATTATTATCAATCAATCGATGGATGAATGCGTTTGCTGATAACGGTCGTTTTAACGGTGCGTTATAATGGGAGGTAAGACTTGTTAGGTTTGTAGTTTGATCGGTAATGTGGAGTGACAGTTAATATCTATGCATTAGCATAATCAGCGTACAACGTCCCCATTGCTGGGACACAGGCCTTCTGTCTGTGTGTGGGACTGGGCCATAATCCACCACACACGCCCAGTGCGGGTTGGTGGATGTCACATGCCTTTTTCTACATTTTGTTTATTCTTCTTCAATCTATGAACCTGACAGCTTAAACCCTGTAGTTTTTCTATATGTACACAAATCTCTTGGATTTAGAATTTCATATACGTCAAGATTTAAGCAGTTATTTGGATGAGAAAAGTAAATAAACAGGCTCTTACTGAAAGCTCAGCAATAAAAAACCCAATTTCAACCGATGGTTTTCTTTCTTTCTTTTCTTGACGTCGGTCATAAAGGAAGGGGTGTAATTGATAATTTTCCTGAACCCAGCCGTCGCGCGTCGATAAATGACGATTATCGATCAATCGGTGGATGAGTGAGTTTGCATGTCCTGCGTGCCCTGTCAGCTGCACGTTACAGGAACTGATGGGCGCTGGTGATGGTGCCAAACAAGTAGCCAAATTCGGGTCGAGTCCATTTAGATTGCTATCGACACGATAAGAAGTGCTGATGATGGTGGGTTTAACTGTGGGTTAAGGGGAGTTAAGTCTTGTTAGGTTAGTAGTTAGATGGGTTATGTGCTGCGACAGTTACTGTCTAGTCATTGAGATTCGATTGTATACCTAATTAGTGTTCAAGTCCAAACCTGGTACCTAAATCTTTTACTGCGAATATAATCACTGTTTACTCTGGACTCGAGACTAATTCAAGTCAGGCTAACTTAGTCCCTATCTCGAAGTGATAATGTTGTTTATTTGCAACATTACTAAGGTATTTTATCTTTCAAAATACAGTTAACCAGTTCAACCAGTACTCTTACAAAGTATACAAATAGGCAACATAACTTTCCTACATTCTTGCATCAACCTACCATATTATCTTATAGATAAACATAAGGATACAAATTAAATACGTGGCTAAGGTACTAGTAATGCCTGTCATCATGCCCTAGCCACACGGTACTGCTAGGTACTGCAACATTGCCTCAGGATAACGACCCTAGCGAAGCCGAAGCAACTAAATGATAGCACATGAGGGTTTAAGCTCATCAGAGCGGCTTCGTCTAAGCTGGAATCCAACCGGTTGCAGCCGTCATGAGAGAATTTATAAGTTATGGAGCGCGACTACGGAAGTGTGAAGTGGTATCAAGTAGGTATTTAGTAAGTTTATGTATTTATTCATGTAGTTACTGTACACACAAAACACTAGCACGAAGGTTGTGTTTAGGATGTTTATTTATTTATTTTATTACTTAAGAAAACTTACAGCTAGGATACAGATAGTTGACAGTTAGTGAAAGAAGGCCAATTAAAAGTTTTCACAGACAATATTAGGGTAGCACAAGAAACAGTAGACAGACAAGAGAAAGTAACACGTAGAGAGTTAAGAAAAGACTAAACAAGTCTAACTAAGACTAAAGAAGTGTTTACATAACATACGGAAATGGTAACATATTTTTACATACGTTATGGCTGAAAACAGCGATTCTGAACGCCTGCTTATTGGTGAATTCTATGGCTTTTGAGATCATAATCAGTTGATTTGAATATTACGTTGAACTATCTGAAGTATAGAAATACATCAGAAAGAACAAGTCACTGTTTTGTTTTCGCAGTGTCGTATACGAAATAAGGATTATGAAAAGAGGTTAACTAGCTGAACCCTTTCACGCCTACTAAAATTGCGCCAAAATATTGTTTTATGATGACTAGTTATTTCAATCTGTTAATACTTGTCAATCAATCAATTTGCCTATCCTTTTCCTAACTATGCTGGTGTCGGTTTCCAATCTAACCGGGTGCAGCTAAACACCAGTACTTCGCATGGAGCGACTGCCTGTCTGACCTCCACAACCCAGCTGGTTATCAGACTTTTAGGCTTCTGATTACCAGCAACATGTATGCGATATTATTGATAGAAAACTAATAAAAACAATACTGTTCAATTGTTTGTTTCTGTGTGAATATTGTGTGCTCTAACTTGGGTCAAATAAATTTATTTTCTTCTTTCTAAAACATAAGTACCCTATAGCTTATCTTATAAATACTCATAAACGTCAGAGTACGCTGTACTAATATGATGCGTTAGATCTAAATGAAACCAATCAAGAATCTCATTAAAATCGGAGACGAGCCCGGCCACATGTGATATGGAAATACTATATCAATGTCGTTTGTACATAATCATTTATATTCCTGCGAATATTTTTATGGGAGTTTGCCATGTGAATAAACGTGGTTGTGAAAATAAGCAACTTGTAAATAATGTGAACAGTTTTGGTGCTTTTTTATGTTTGTTTTTTTTTTTTTATCAGGTGTTAGCGATTTTTCTGTAAGTTTCTGGTTAATAATTTGGCCCGGTAACGCTACATTCATCGTTCACAAATCAAAGATTGGTTATGAATTTTATGTTATTTGATTTACTTTAAAATAATACTGTTTTGTGTTTTTATCTACGTAACCACCAATGTGAGCTCAAACGAAGCAAATTGAAGGATATTTAAATACAACAAACATCCATATTTATAACAAAAATCCATATTTTTTAAAATATGTTCTTTTGCACTAATAGTTATTAGATTTAGTAGAAAATGTTTGAAAAATCATATGAATGAACATCAGTGACTTCAAACCATAGTTTGAACAATATCCGGTCCACAAGCCGGCGGTAAATTCCAATATAACAATTCCAAGTCAAACGTGTGAATGATCTTCGCTGTCCAGTGTGATAGCAAGGGTCGTACAAGGTAGGTAGGGTCGGAATCCGTAAAATATAAAGCAGTGGTCGTGAAAAATGAAGAATAATCGGGAAAGCACTCAAAACGCATCGGAAAACACGACGCACAAAAAATAGATACAGCAGAACTAATCAATCAAATGAATTAATGCTAAGGACATTGCAAACAGGAAGTTCTCACAAACATCGATGATATTTATATTTTACGAGGTTTTACTTTGTGGGTTGTTTTCATCACTAGTCCACCGAAGCTCAGCTTGTAGCACGAAGGAGCTAAGTGTTCACTTCAATAGTGCAACAGGTGGGGTTCGAACCTACAGCCTATCGCTGGGTAGTCAGGGACTTAATCATTGGGGCTAGTAGTATCGTCGCTTTACAGATTATAATTATCTATACTGATATTATAAAGAGGAAGAAAATTGTGAGTTTGTATATAAGGGGTAATCTTCGAAACAGCTGATCCGATTTGAAAAATTCTTTCACTAATGGGAAGCTATAGAATTGCCGAGTGCCATCACACTACTATTATAAAGGCGAAAGTTTGTGTGTGTGTGTGTATGTTTGTTACTTCTTCACGCTCAAACGGCTGGACCAATTTTGATGAAATTTGGCACACAGATAGTTTATAACCAGGATTAACAAATACAATACTTTTGATCCCGATATTCTTACGGGATCGAGACATATGCGGGTGAAACCGCGTTCCGCAGCTAGTAGAATATATTTTATGTTAATACAAGGCAATCTCACGTGGGCAAAGTCACGGGCTGAAGTTACTTTGTTATTATTTAAATGTGCTTTTGTGTGTTGCGCTATTTCTTTTGTGTACACTAGTTAAATGGTTTATCTATCTATTGACCTGCACCACGAGAAGCTCCTTCAAAGTCTTAGCAAACAGCTAACAGCTGATGGCTGCTTCGTGCCTTCTCTATATGAGAAGATACCTTGACAGTAAAAGGCAGGTATTATTGTTAACATCTGAAAATGATAACCAACTTGCAACTTTATAACTTTGCAATTCCAACGCAACAGATGCCACAAACATCATTATAATACATTATTTTAATAAATTAATTACATGATACCACACACCCATGTGTAAGACTTGTCTAGTAACTCATTATTACGTCAAGTAGTACAAATGTGTTAGTTACCTCATTTTTTGTGTAACGTCACAACATAAATAAGCTGTATAGAAGATCGACTTCATACAAATGGCCAAAAGGCATGCACATATAGATAGAAGTGTGTCGTGAGTGTTTAAGATTTTGCGCGATGATGGATGGAAGACAGATACATAAGTAATAATTTTACTTATCTCTTGATTGCATTTTTATTTTTACGTTACTAAAGTACCAACCTGTTATCTTTTTTTGTTAATTTTTTTACTTCTTATCTTATTATTATTATATTTTTTACTAACGAATGTATGTACTGTAAATCACATTTTGTTTACTGTACTACACCTTAGATAAATAAAGATTTCTTATGTTGTGCATGTTTATATAAACCAGAGGTTCCCAAACTTTTTTACTCATAGACCACTTTAAAAATTTTGCTGGTTCCGATGGACCCCCTGCAGCTACATTTCTACCATATTCCTAAAACTCGACAAACAAATTTGAGGTCTCCTGTGGACCCCTGGAGGTCCACCTGGACCACTTTGGGAATCAATGATCTAAACTAATATTATAAAGATATTTGATTCTTTGTATGTTTGTTTGTAACGATTACACGCTAAAACGGTTGAACGGGTTTGGATGAAATTTGGCACATTGGTAGAGCATGACCTGGATTAGGACATAGGATACTTTTTAACCTGATATTCCCACGGGATCGAGGCTTATGCGAATGAAACCGCGGGGCGCAGCTATCTTACAGCGAGTGCTAACTCACTCTCGGCTTTCGTTTTCGACATTCGTTTTAAATAGCCATACACGAGTCTATGTGTGCGTGCGCCTGTTTTCGCTCGTTATATGGAGCTGACCTTCTGCACCTATTTATTTCGTGGTAACATTTTGTTTTATTATGACTCAGTCTGATAGGTATACTATCTATCTGGCTATCGTTACATAGGCATCTGTGTTACAGGTGTGATGTATCGTATGATATGTTTCTAGTGTAAAAATATGAGAACGCGTGAGAATTTACACACAGTGATTTTTATCGTATTAGTAGAATTTGCATATCTACGCAATTAAAAACTGCGATATAATATAATGCCTTTGTTTGTGCATTTAGTCTCAGTTACATAGAACGAAAATTAGTAATGATAAATGATTTATTTTCTGTAAGTAGGTTTGTACAAACACTTTTACATGTCAATCATATTTTTTAAACTAGATGAGGTCGGCGTTTCCTATCTGACTACTCTGAGAAGAAAGGCCGAAACAAACTCAGAGGTCACAGTCTCTTTTAAAGTCCAGACATAATCTTGGTCAGATCAGTAGAAGTTGTTCTTGATTAAAATGTTCTAAGTAGAAGCTCTGAGAGTATGAATTTGTGCCCAGCTAATGGCAATAGTCTCGTCTTCCATTAGATAGAGCTTTCAACGGAGAATACACGACGTTTATTTTATTTTATTTTATTGTATGGATTTGAATAACCCGGAAAGTGCCTGCGTCGACAGAATAGGATTTATAATGCGACAAATTGTGACCTACATAAGGTACTTCACTAGAATAAAAGTAATGGAACATTCCTGACTGAGAGACAAGTAATTCTATTGTCAACATAGTGTTATACATTCATAAGCTTTCGCAGTGGCGACATCTATCCTTAAACTATGGTATTATGACACTTAGTTCGTCCTGAAACTACTGTTACAACAGCGCCGCAGTTAAAAAAATCCTAGCCGTGTAGTGCCGCCGATGGGCACCGGGCCTACAGTTTAACGAATTAATGGGATAAGGTAGATGGCTCTTACTGGTTCACTAGATTTGGCAACGCTTGTTTTTTGTCACGGCAAAGACTTGAATAGAATGATATTCAGTTTCCTTGAATTCGTTTCATTATTCGAAATTATACGACGGGGGTGCTTGTGGCTAAGTAATAACAGCCGCACGGGTCGATCGATCAGGTTAAGCTACGCTTGCCGCGGTTGGTCCGTGGATGGGTGACCATCTTCACATACCAAGACCCCTCCGTGCCTCGGAAAGCACGTTAAGCCGTTGGTCCCGGCTGTCATTTGTGAATCTTTGACAGTCACGGGTCGTCAGTAGCCCGAAAGTCTGACAACCAGTCTTACCAAGGGGTATCGTATTACCCAGTAACTGGGTTATGGAGGTCAGATAGGCAGTCGCTCCATGCAAACTACTGGTATTCAGCTGCATCCGGTTAGACTGGAAGCCGACCCCAACATAGTTGGGAAAAGGCTAGGCAGATGATGATTCGAAATTATACGTAGACTCAGCGTCTAACCACTCAGATTCATTCTAATATTATTTTCCAACATTCTTGTTGATGTAACTGTATGCAATTAGGCCCATAATTTGCTCTATACGGTCTGCCAACTAACATAAATAGCTACACACGAAATCAAAATCAAAAGTAATTTATTCAAACTATGATGATGACCAGCACTTTTTGAACGTCAAAATTACATAAGACAATCCCCCAAATGCCTGCCCTTCACGACTTCCTAATGCTTTAGCTGGGATGAAGAAATGGCGCAACAAACTCCCCAGCAGCACAACTTGTAACATAGCTCTAGAACCCGATTATCTCAAGTTAAGCTAATATAAAACGGAACTAACCTGTGTCTAACTCTGCTATTAATATGTCGTACTTCCCGGCCGCCACTGCTCTCTCCGTCACTGCCCGAGCCCGGCACCTCCATCGTGTGTGTCGACATTGACTTGCTTACCTATGAACAAAAGGGTATGTTATTATTATAACAAGCTGTGCGTCTGATGGGATTTCTCATCGGTAAAAATGACTAACTTCCATACAAACTTGTTGTGTAGCCTTTCAAACTCAAACTCAAAGCATTTATTTCAAATAAACAAATTACAGACATACGTTATACGTTTTTAATTAATAATGTAACAGATAATCCTGATTGTTGACAGGTTTTTCATAGGCAACCTTATACCATCGTATTCGCAAAAAAATAATCTTCATTTTGTTATATAATTTATTTGGTTACTCGATCGTTGAAGGCAACATTTTCAATTCACCTGTTTAAACTAAGCAACCCTACACGCCAAGCCTTGACAAGAAAAAGGTAGGCAACTCTATGTTTGCATATTCTATAGAGTTCATAGGTACTTTCGATTAGCGTTAAATTTTTTTGGTTCCTCCATCGGAGAAGGTATCGGAAAAAAAACAAAAAATATCCTTGACAGGATTTCATTAGGCAACCCATAACCGTTACTTTCGTTAACATATTTTATTCCGTAAAAAAACACATTTCGTCCGGTTACTCGATCGGTACAGGTCATTCTTATACGGATCCTGTACTATTACTAGAATTGCCCTTCAGGTATACCCTCGCAAGTAATCAATACCATAGAAATTCGATACGCTATGTAGAGAGCAAGGTTTAGTATGCAGACAAAATCCCTCAAATCCATTTCATATTTAGAAATCAGGAGATTTAACGCGCACTGAGATACATCTTTCACAAGAAAAGGCAAAAATATAAACATAATAAAAAATACTTACTGGTGGAATGTATTTTCTGACGGCAGCAGCCAACTCATCGATGGTCTTCTCCTTCTTTACCGGATCCAAGCCGAAGAACTTAGCCTTCGCCGCCTGATTCAGCGCAGAAATCTTGAGAATCTGAGGAGGTGGCACTTCTTGTGTGGGCGGGGTTACTTTCTCCACAGACCTTCTTAACTTGCCCAGTTGTATAGGCTCATCTATCTTTTTGACAAACCTCCTGTATCGGTTAGAATCTTCTTCAGTTTTCGCTTCCTCAGAAGGCTTTCTTCCCAGTTTTCCGAGCATCGGGATTTTCACGTCTGGGTTCTTCGCTTGTGTTAGACGTTCCTTCAACTCATTCGCTCCTGGTAGTTTGATCTTACAGGGGAATGGTTCGGGATGTCTCGGGATGTCGGATTCTGTTCGGGATGCTTTCAGTTTGTTGGGCTTGCGTTGGAACCTTCGAGGTTTGGGATCTGGAAGCTCATCGGAACTGTCGGATGAGGAACAGCTCTTCTCTGACGATGACACGCTTGAGGCTGAGACTGAGTCTTCGTCTGAGGAGCTGTCGATACCCTCGTCTTTTAGACCCTGAAATAAGAGCACATGATGTTAATGAAATTGCATTGCTTGGGAATCTAGTTCAAAGAGGAGCCTAGTTTGTTCAACACAGTAATTGTTGAAATTACCATTCAACAATTTAGCAAGACTTTTGGCCGTCACAAACGTAAATTGTGCCAATATATTGGTCAATGACAGCGCCTTTATGTCGTTACTGTAAGGGCGATTTTCGTAGTTCAAGTGTTTCCACTGACATGCTTCTAGTTGATCGTATAACATCCGGAATATTTATTAAATCAATGTCAAACTAACTAACCTTTCTCAACAGACGGATGTCCTACAAATAATCAATCATATCAAAGACCTTTGTTTATCTTTGGCACCTTAGTACAGTTTACATTGAAATCATAATAATGCATGTTTGAGCCAAAATAGTAACCGTTGCATACCACAAGCGTTACGCACTACAACTTACTATTGGGCTACTTTTTTATTACATTTGCTAAAGCACTTTGTTCTATTTTTGTATCTATAACGTCTGGACTATATTATGATACTATCGATACTCTTAATGGGTTTAGAATTAGGACGATAACGCATGAAATATTTATTATGATGGTGCAATATTTAATTTAGAATTCAAATAATGTGTATGTAAATAAAAACTAATACCTAATTAATTAATCAAAATAAAAAAATATATATCATAACTAAAACTATTCACAAACATAGTATAGAGCGTCGAAAAATTCATCCGCATCGCTGTCGACTAGTCATTTATTATTGAAGTGAAACTTATTAGGCTGCGATTCGATATTTGGATAAGAATTTGGAGTGAAATTTCAAGGACGTCACGTTTAGGCACATTTCGTTACATAAGAGAGAAGAAATGTATAACTCTCTCTCTATCTCTCACACTAACTCTCTCTTATTCTTAATTTTTAACAAGTTTCACTTCTATCATGTGTATGGTGCTGCGCGCGCAATTTACTTTTTCTGTTTGTATTTGTAAACAGGTGGACTATAACAAGTATTTAAGAATAGTAATATTGGTATATATGTAATATATCAAAGAATAGACTACATTCGAGGAGATGTATTGTGTGATTCTACGTTGAGATACAAATCAGGAGTATTATGCCACTAACCTCGAGATCTAGAACTGAGCAAAGGATATTTTGCACTTCTTGTAAATATGGCTTGTCTAGAAAGATAGAGAAAATGGCTTGAAACTAGACGCATTCACTTGTTTCTTTGCTTGCTACGTTTTATTTCTAGACCCATACATAGGTTTTACATTATAAATTGAAACAAGTTGCTCAATACTGTTTTATCTTAGGCCATAAGACGTTATAGGCGCCAAGAAAAAAGTCATAGCAGACATGAAAATTTTAGCATCGGTAACAAGCAATTTAGTTGATTTTCGGAAGCTCAAAAAGCTACTCACAGCAACGCGGTGTAGCTTTCTGCAGTTTCAACATA
>OX451400.1:5030213-5150840 GCA_949629135.1 Eremobia ochroleuca | reverse complement strand
GCATTGGGTAACCAAAATGTTTAGTGCATTTTCGCTAACTGATTTTTTTTTTTTTTTAAAGTATCTAATGCATTTTTCTTATTTTTTTTTTTACCATTGTCCTTATTTTGGTGGTCTGAATGATTTGTAAATGTTTGTCCACCTATTTTAATGGGACCTTTAGATACATGTGCATGTGCATTAGATACTTAAAAAAAAAAAAATATCAGTTAGCGAAAATGCACTAAACATTTTGGTTACCCAATGCATAAACACATCCATGTCTGCTATCTCATAAATTCTGATTCTACAAAGTAATGGTCCAGGCGCACGTGGCCATGTCACCACCCGCCGGTTTCATTGTTCAACTCATGCCATCTCACTCTAACATAGCCCTTCACCGCGGGGATGCCCGGGGCGAAGGGCCGCTGACGTAAAATATGACAAATTGACAATGAAGCCATTTCAGTTTTCGTCGCGCAACCGAGCCAACAGAACATGTTACATGAAAGTCTGCGTGTGTGTTGTTACGTAGTTATCACAATCGACAACAATGCCTTATTACGCGTACAGCAACCAAGAATACTTGGAAATGGTCCTGTGTTATCGTGAGTGCAACGAAAGCTTACGACAAGCCCAAATCCTTTATCAAGAAAGATTTGGAAGGCGGCCGAGCCTCACCATAATCCTGAGAGCAGTACAGCGCCATCGTGAATGTGGCACCTTCATGCCACCAGCGGTTGACGCAGGAAGACCGCGCTATCCGGTGCGCCTTGAAGAAGACGTTTTAGATTTCTTTAGAATACACCCCACGGCGAGCACTGCCGATGCCGGTCGTGTATTCAACGTCAGCGATTTTTACGTGTGGAATAAGCTCCTTCGTGATAAAGGCCACCACCCATATCATTGCACTCGTGTGCAAGAACTGAATTTTGTAGGTGGCTACTGCAACAACCCCAACGTCACATTCTCTGGACTGATGAATGTACTTTTACACGTGTTGGGTTATTTAACATACATAATTCCCATTACTGGACAACTATTAACCCAAATAAAGTGAGACCGGACTATTATCAAACACGGTTTAGTGTAAATGTGTGGGTAGGAGTGCTAGACAATAAAGTTTTAGGGCCTGTTTCTTAACCGTTTAAACAATAATACGTACATAGACTTGTTACGTAACGATGTTGAAACAATGTTAGAAGATGTACCCCTGGTAGTCTGGCGTGACCTCTACTTCCAGCATAATGGCGCGCCAGCACACTTCGCTAGAAACGTAAGAGACTATCTCAATTCTCGGTTCGGAGACCGGTGGATTGGTCGGGGTGGTCCTGTCCCGTGGCCTGCTAGGAGCCTGGACTTGACTCCGCTTGATTTTTATTTCTGGGGTCGTGCTAAAGATTTATTGTACGGTGAAAATGGACACTTAATAGCCAGCGTGAATGAGCTATGTATGCGAATCACCCTCGCATTTGAAACAATAAAAAGTGAAAGTGACACTCTTTTAATAGTGCAAAGAAATTAAACGCGCTCGCAAGTGCATCGCTCAAAACGGTAGGCACGTTCAACAATGAATGTAATTACGTACCTATCCACCTATCGTCGTAGAGTAAGTAGTATTTATATTAATTATTGTAAATAGGGCTGATTCTAATTTTTAACCATGACTGATTCAGTGTTTTACTGTTATCGAACTTTAAATAAATAAAAAAGATTCATAACACTACATTGTATCCACTGCGCGCTTGTTTGTTTACAACTTTCTGCATTTGCTTTAATACTTTGATAACAGTTCAGCACGCAATTAGACAGTCCAAAGCCTGGTAAAGTGTGATGGGAAATTAGAATCTTTTCTTTTCGTACCTAGACGGTTCATAATCATGTGTTCAAGGAAAGTTTATTCACCCCCAATATTAGCCTGTTTTCAAATTGCGCGTCTTAGGTTATTTATTTTCGACTTTATTTTAAGGCTCACAATGTTGATTTTTGTTTGACACTGACAACCGCGCTGCACAGCACCTCGCCATATGTGTCGGCCCTAACAGTACTGGCCGCGCGAGTGCAAGTACCTACCCATAAGGATGGGTTTATTCTAGAGTGCCGGCTGTGGTGCCGAACAATTTATTATTTTCGATCAAAATAAAATCACTTTAATCATTGTTTTTTTTGCTTGGATATCTTTGGTTAGACGTACTGAACGATGTATTAAAATTTGTCCAACTATTTTAATGGGACCTTATATATCGCACCTTCGGTAAGACAAGGGCCGAAGTGCTAATTTTCAAATTTTTCAGGTCTTTGTTCCTACAGGTAGAAATTAGTTTTTAAGGCACTTTGGCATATTTAACTCATTTTCAGAAATTTTAGCACTTCGGCCCTTGTCTTACCGAAGGTGCGATATGTCTATGCAGACACTGGTTATTAAAATGCACAATCTTAAATAAAGAAAGGTGTATGAGGTAGGAGGGTGGTTGTAGGAATGTTGCTAACTAGATAATGATAATTAGTTTCACTTAATGCCGCGGGACTTCTTTCGTGAAACGGACTTTACTATGTCGCATAGAATAAAGAACCTGTAGAAATAATAAACGCACTAAGGCTTTAATTAATTTACTTTTAAATTATCTTCTTCTGTTCTCTGATCTTGACTCCAGACTAGTACACACAACACACACACCACACAGTAAACAGTACTGAATAGTATCAATTGATTATTAAGTTTATGATATTTGGATAATAAATATGGGATCAAGATAAACACTTACGCAGTTACATTTATGTTTAATTTATAGATCAAAAATGGAATGCACATAAATCTAATAACTAAATAAAATACAACTACAACATAAAACAATACAATTCTTGAAAGAATATAAACAATAAAGCATTAACATTTTTGGAATAATCATGTTTAAAAGCACACGATTCAAATGACTAGACAGAATTAAAAACTGATTTTAAAAAGGATCCATTAAAACGAGATAGTTCACACAATAATACGATTTTCTTTCCTTGATGTTTTACAAGTTATACAAGGTAATACAGCATTAAATCGATAATAGGTATGTAGGTATTTATTGTCAAATATGCTTGGTCTAGATTGTTTTCAAGCAAAAAAAAAACCAGTGCAATAAATAATTGTCAATCATCACACACAAAAAAAAAACTAACACACAAACTAATTGCCATTCCAAACATATCATTCAGAGATGATAAGTTTGGAAATTATTAAAAATATTTAATACAATTAAATAAGAGTTTTAAATAATACTATAGCATTACATTATGAACGAATAATTCAGGGAATAACACTAATCTTTGGTTACAAAATTAAGTACGTCATTACAATACATTCTAGACCTATTAATTAACAATTTAAACAGGAATTCAATCACACAAAATGAACACAACTTATACACTATGAATAATAAATTATCAAATAATAAATATTTATCAAGTTTACTTGTTACATTGCGCTAGGTAGCCCGCGAAATTCCAATTTTCTTACGCGTTTTACAATTTGAGGTCAGTGGTAGGCTGTATAACTAACTAAATATTTTTCACACAAGCATCCTGTTTGCAGTATCCGGCAAAAACCGATCCATTCGAATTATGCTATTCGGTTTTGCCACTACAAACTGGATCGCATTGTCCAGTGAAAAACAGGATCCAGTTTAATTACATATATAATTCAATGGAAGTGTTCTGCATACCGTTTTTTGCTGGATGCCGTCTGCCCAATCTATACTGCTCGCTCGTTTCTCCACCGCAAAAAACGATGCAAAGTATTGTGTGTGAACACACTAGTGATTTTTACAGAACTGGACGGCCGTGGTGAAAGAGCTGTTACAAGTATATATTTACAGAATTATAATCATCAATACAACCGTCTAAGTTCATATAATCCTATTAATTGATATTTCATGAAATAGTCATATTTGTTACGCTCGCAAATCATATTTTAATCAACATTTAAAATGACTGACCTTAAACATTAGAAAATTTGAATTTCATGGGTTATCCTGGCCCATCCTCCTTAATAGATCATTGTGAATAAGATATTCGTGTAGAGAGCATAGTACAATATATAAAATGTACATAAAATACATGATTATAAATAGGTAGTGTAAGCTAATGAGCATATTACGTAATACATTCATTGTTCTAATTGAAGTTATCTCTAAAACCAAATATATTTTTGTTTATACATTTATATACTCTCAAAATTCTCCTATATATTATTAAAACCGCCTTCCACATCAATTAAATCACTTATTTATCACTGTGTATAGTTTTTCAAGACATGTCCTAACTATAACTTATCATGGCTGACGCGTCATACTCATAACCACCTGGATGAACCAAAGGACATTATGACCCTTCAAAATAGTGCCATGTAGAACAAAATAATCCATTTTAACAGAGCAGAGTTCTATGTTAACCAAACATACTTTATGCATTTTATTTTGGTGTTCCGCTAATATAAACATAATAACATGTATTTAAACATAAAAGCTAAGCTTTTTGTCTAAAAATATCCTTTGAACTAATTAGGCTGCATGGCTATGATTGGCGTTGGATCCAGGGAGGTTGTCGGGGTTAGCAAGGGGATCCAGTTCAGCAAAGAGCTTGAACCAGGCTGCTTTATCTTCTTTCTTTGGGATGGCTTTACTCGGAGTGGGCTTGGAAGTTTGCTGCGGAGATTCTGGTACCTGATTGTAGTTTCTAATGACTGGAGCCATTGGACCTTGCAATAAGCTGGATGAGTTCTGTAATTAATAATAAAATTTATTTGGACTCAGTAAAATATAACCTAATACAGTAATATTAAGGAACTAGAGGATACAAATAACGTGAGTAGACTGCTAACACAATATGAATGACTGAATTAAAAAAAAAACGACCAAGTGCGAGTCGGAATCACACACGAAGCGTTCCGTGCCACAAGATAAAAAAAACGCCGAAAAAGACACGTTTCTTGTAGGTAGGTAGACCCCCTTCAATTATTAGCTTCATTTTATTTGTAGTTATAGTGGCAATAGAAATACACGCTCTATGAAAATTTCAACTGTTATGCTACTATTACGGTTTGTAAGATACACAGCCCGCTGACAGTCAGATGGACGGACAGACAGTGGCTTAGTATTAGGGTTCCGTTAGCAACCTTTGGGTAAAAACCAACTAGGTAAAAACCTGTATCTTGGAAATCAGTACTTGCCAATTGGTTAAATAAATAAATAAAATCAGTCTGTAATATACAACGTGTAACGTTAAATGCGCAAAACCCGAAAATAGTTTGATCAGAATAACGAGCCGAATTAATTGAACCACTTTTTAATATAGGTCACATTTTTCAAAAAATCTTCATTAAAAACGTTGCCGTGTATATTTATTAATAGGTCAAGCAAGCCAATGTCAGCGCGGCGCAGCGGCCCGGTGACGACTCCTCCCTCGATAAACCGTCGTCGCAGACGCAAGAAACGATCAGAATGGCCAGTAAAATTAAAACAGCACACAAAACCTTTACAACTTTTTTAATTACTTATTTTCTCTCTGAAATAGGTCAATTGAATTAAAAATCAGTTGGGGTGTCTGAGGTTTTGCGCATTTAACGTTACACGTTGTATAATTTAGATTAGATAGTTAATGATTCATACTTTATATACTTCAGATAACAAGTTCAAATAGACCTATCACATGTCAAGCATGTGCAGTCTAACTATTTGCATGTACAATATGCAATCTAGATAAGAATTAGGACTGGCCTACACGTCATTTTGATGAGTCAGCTTCATTTCAATTTAAGTTACTACCCACAGGTTTTAAGACAGCAATAAAGGCAAGCATCCACAGTTCCGCATCGCACGCATCGGACGCATCGCATCAAACGGATTAGTTTTTCATAATGGTTATTAGCAGCTTATTGTGATCCGATGCGGATCAGTGGACGCATTTGTGTTACTTTCTATACAAAGAATACTAAAGTCCGTTACGTGCGATGCATCCAATGCGAAACTGTGGACGCTTTAAGCAGCGTTTACCCGAGTGGCAATTCCCGTATTTATAAGAACATTAGCATTCTAATCTATCTCAATCTGTCAAGAATACAGTCAATTTACCCACATTTTTGACATTGTCACTAATATGAGATTGCGACTTGAATGTTTTTTAAGCACGAGAATTGGCATTCAGATCTTTTATAGAAATCTGTTACAATTCAAAATGGATGTTTCTAACCCATTAAAGGACATTGAACAAGAAAGAAGTTCTATTGTTATTGCATCTGGGGGTTGCTTAATGCCGCAGGCTGGTAGAGAATGCCGTGTAGCATTGACGGTGGAAACTAAAAGACCAATCATATTAAAAATAAATTACCTGTAACAATTGTGAAGGCAAAAATGTCCCAAAATTCCCTTGCCCATCTCCACAATCCATCTGTAGCCCGGCTAGTTCAGACAGTATTACAGTGTTTCCACTAGATAACTCAGATTCCAAACAACTTGTATCAACCAGGTCCACTGAAGTGCTTGGCTTGGCTTCTTTCTCACTGGACGGTTGCTTTTCATTTTCGTTGTCTACTTTGGGTTTCACATTTTTCGGTTCACTACTTTTTTCTGGATTGTCATCTTTGAATTCATCCTGGAATTAACAGTAGTTGATATTTTCTCAATACTCAATACACAATGTGAATTTCAGGCTAGTGACTGTAGACCATAGAGATACCTACATATAATGTCTCAAAAGACTGGCCTATTTATTTAGGGGGAAGTTGCAAAGTCATGATCATTGTGGACCCTGTCAGGCACCATAAAGTAGGATAGGTAGCTTTAATTTAACAACTTAGTTGTTGTACTATTATTTATATTATTATTCAAGTAATGATTTTATAAAATGTTATTAAAAATTTGGTTACTCAATAATATTTTATCATGGTTTAAGACATTTATTTCTCAAAAAGAATACAATTAACTTAGCATGAGAAATACAAGTTAATCTCAACATTTGACACACAAACCTATGAAGAAAATAAACGATAGTAATAAATAATAATATATATGTAAATAAACTAGTAAGTAGTAGATGCAGAAATATATTTTCTTACAATGCTATTCTTGACAGCAAGTCAATAGTAATTACAATAAAAAATTAACTAAATTGGTTGGTTAATTGTAATATTTTTAATTGGTTAACCGATTCAGTGCGGAAGGTATTGTTCGCTGCTTGCCGAAGCAAGCAGCCATAATAGAAGATAGTTTAGATATTAGATTATACAGGTGGGGCTGCCATATCAGATTTTTATATAGATGGAGACCAAGACACATAGCATTCAGATTTTAATTTTAATTTAAGTGTTGATCTTGATTTTAATTTTGAATTTGATCTTAATTATATTTTGTTTTTTTTTATTTTTACTTTGATTGTGATTGCATGTGGTTTCAATTTTTATTAGGATTTTAAATTGGAATTTGGTCGAAAACATACTTATGTTTGGTGAGTCTAAGAACTCATCTAATTTTAAGTAGGCGCCCAATACCATTCAACAAAAAAGTAATGCATGATGTGCTTACCTGTAAGAAATTGCTACACTAGTCTTTAATTCTATTGTGTGTATCTCATATCTTTGTATCAGTGTATTCAGTTGTTGGTGAGCCAAATAAATAAAAGAAATTAAATTAAAATAAGATAATTTTAAAGGAGTTGTGGTAATATGTTTGAAGGTGGAATAAATGGAAATAAAATCAGTATTATGTAATAGCAAAAAAAAAAGCATTAGCTGTAAATCTCACCTGGAAAAACAGCATTTGATCCTTATCCTGTGGTGTGACATCTTGCTTGCTTTCCGCCTCACCCAGGGTCTGAGACAATTCCTTCAGTATGGAAAATTCATAAAGCGGTGCAGCATTCATTGTGTCTGCGGTTGCTACTAAAGTTTGTGCCACTTTAGTAGAAAATGTTACGAAGGAAGATTGGTAGTTAGATAGGACATGGGAAAACATGTTGCATCTTGCTGCGGCGAGCAAGTCAATCTGAAAGTAGGGAATATTAAGTTGTAAAATAGTATGTGTGTAGTTGTTTGTGTTCATTGCATTGTTAAACCAATTTCTATCATACAAAATTTATTTTTATTCATTTGTTGCTACATTACAAAATTCCCTTTGCAGAACATAAAACAACCCTCAACTTAATAAAAATACTTCTATTGTGTCTTGTTCCGTGTCCTTCAATGGGTTAACCAATACAGAATTAGGGTTGCTATATTTCTAACAACTTATAATAATTAAATTAAACCATACTTTTTGAAGTACATCCAGTGTCAGTTTATCAAACACCTTTTTACTCTCGCGTACTTGTCGCTGCGCCTTCCGGAAATTATCCAGGCCGCGTCCTGTATCGGGGTCTAGCTGTGCGCTCGTCGATTTCATCCAGCTGAGGGCGGCGCGGTACTCAATCCGGGCTTTTTCCATAGCAGATACAGTCGCCCGCATATCGCTCACAGCGCGACCTCGAAATGTCTCCACTTCGTGATAAAGCCTCAATAGCGGCCCCCGCACTGATAAGCGCTGTTGTCCAGAATACGAAATTGCTTTGCCCGCAGATACCATGTGTTTACCCGACGCGTCCGCATTTTTTCCAGAATCCCGCAAAAACTTCCCTAAAGCATTCTCCTCTTGAGCCAAAATACACAATCGTTCTTGATATTGGTCCAATACTCGCTGTAATTGTAAGCAGCTGTCTGATATTGATCGAAATAATTCCAGTTTAGCATCAAGCTCGGCATCGGACGCAACAATACACTCATCTTCTTTGGTTCCTAGTTTTTTTAGCACAGTCTTTTTTGTTACCCAGTATTGATGTTGCATCATTTTACTGGAAATTAAACGAATTTTCACTGTAAGCTATGAGTAAATTAAAAATTCTGAAACTGAAATAATTCAACAGAAGCCGAATTGTTTGACACTTGTGACATTTAAAATCTTTGACAGCTGAGCTGAAAAAATGTTGCCAAGTATCAAAGCCTTTCCATTTTGTAACATTATTCCATTGAGTCACATGAAGTCTGTTTAATAGGTAAGTAAAAACATTTTATAATTACTATTCAAGTTTAATATATACAGTGCATTGTGATAATATAATTATAAGTAGAGTATACCTTAGTAATATATATAATGCATCCTTTTCTGGAAATGAAAGCGGTGATGGTTCTATTGCAGACTTGCAGTGTATCACCTTCTCCTCAAAGAGTGCGAAAAGTAGCTTATGCTTTTTGAAATTAGATACATATAAAAAGAATAAAACTTGGCTAGTATCGGTGAAAATTAATAAAAAAATGTGTATTTTTCTACGATTGTATGGTTTTGAATCCAAAATATATATTATGGTTTGTGAGCCTGATCTCAGAAAAAATACAGATTTTAAAAAATATGAAATAAATAACAATGAAATATTGTAGAAAAGGAGATATTTTAAAATATCTAAAGCCCTTGTAGTGAAGAAATTCATCATTGAAAATATGGAAAGTTTCGAAAAACTGTATAATCTGTCATATGAGAGAAATTAGATTGTCTAATTTGTCTATGACACGAATATTTACAACCGTAATGTGGAATGGCCGCCGCGTTTCGCGTTAGTGCGAATGTATTGTGTTATCAAATCGTCTTGATAATAATATGTACAATTTTATTAGGTGAGAGTGACTTATTAACACAATTGTGTGGAAATAATTATAATGTACTGTGCTGATAAAACTATCCCCGGTGTGTCATCGTCACAATCTTCGAAGAACGTCAAAGATGGTAAGTTTGGTTGTCACTTATTAAGTGCTTTTTATTTTGCTATTGCATGATAATTGCATGTAATATTTAGTTAGTTTCGATTGCACTTGATCATTATAAACATTTGTAGTCTTGGATAGCGTCCGATGTTTGTTATAACCGGTGGTCTTATTGTTTTTTGCTTATGCCAAAAGTTTGAGGATACTTTTCAAGTTTCATAATGTTTAAAATTGTCCAATGCATAACAGGAATCACTTTAAGTACTTGCTGTTAGTTTAGAATTTTAGACTAGGAATTAAATTAATTTAGTAATTGCATTGTGTGTTTTTAAAAACCAAGTGCTAAACATGTCAATCATTGATGCCCTAGTTATTAATTTTACTAGGCATTCGTCTTCAGGCACTAGACTTTCAAAATGTAACGCACGCGATTAACGTCCGATTCACATTTTGAATATTCAGGTCATAGTGGATTGTAATGTAAGTTTTTTTTGTTTTTGCTTGCCAGTATTATTGTTCTAATAGAACCAAGTTATGATAATATTCTATTTTTAAATTGTAGAAAGATGTGATTTTAACTGTTCATTAATTAAATGATAATATAGTGACAGCACTGTGTACAAACATTGTCAGAGAATTGAAAACAGACTTGTTCTGTTATGTTAAACAAATTGCTGATGATTATTTATCTTTTTACTCAATAGAATTAGTAAAGTAGGTAGTATTCAGGGTGAACATGAAAGATAAATCTGTGTGATCAAACCAGCCTTTTCACTACAGAGATTGCAGCTTATTTGGGGCTAGGTAATAGGTAAGTAATATGGGCTGGTGTCTGCAACTACAAGTCAATGTGCATATTTTGCTAATGGGTGGGAAAATAGAGCACATGTGCTGCTGTTTCCATGCAGGCCCTGCACAGCGAACTGTCTGTTACTCCTATGACAAAGAGCTGTTTATTAAATGACCCATTGGCAGTTAAAGCTGTAGTATCTATGCAGCTTTTTTTTCATGAGGTGGTCAACAATTGTGGGAAGTGCTTAGTAAGAGACCAAGGCAGACTAAGAGTCTGCCTTGGTCTCTTGTGCATTTCCTTACTAGAGTGCGTAAATGGAATGTGGTAATGGAATGGAATGGGAGTGACGCGATGGGCTCAGGTCCCACTCGTGCCATGCTCGACCCCCTTCTGGCCAGTTCAATGGCTGCATCATTACCTAGTGAACCGCTATGTCCTTTGTTCCATTGAGTGGTTATTTTATTGAGGTTAGACATCTGGTTGAGGCAATGGTGCCATTCATATATTAGACCAGAATCAACTGTGTAACTGCTAAGCGCTTGCAGAACAGCTATGCTGTTAGAGAGTATGCGGATCGAGTGATCCTTTACTTCCCTGGCCATAATGGCTGAAGCGGCTAGAGAAATATCTGTGCATTCAACCTGGAACATTGTGTTATGGACCCCCATAGTTGGGGCTAAATAATGTACTGAGTCCTTATCCAATCCTTTGGTAAACATGATCAACAAAATATTATTTAGCGACTGGTCTTGAAACTATTTACCAGCCTAACAAAGCCAAAATGCAACCGTCTTTTAGGTGTTAAAAAGTACAAACCATGTGATTCATTATTTGTTATTTAGGTTTATATCAGGGCTCTGAACCGGTTTAAAAAGAGTGGTTAATTTCGGTGAAATACCGGTAAATATATCGTTCCCTCATTAACCGGTTTAACAAGTGAACTGTTCATATGTAACCCAAATGAAAAAGGTTACCGGTTACATAAGCACAAACGGTTTTGACACCCAAATTAACCGGTTAATTCCGTAAGTCGTAAATATTTTTCGTCTACTTTTTTAACACTTTCAACAAGTTATAGTGACATTAGTACATTTAGTACCCCAGAAAACATTAGGAAAAAAAATGTTTGATCTGAGGACGTCAAATACAACCGGAGAACTTAAATGGTGCGGGTAGATTCATGTTGCGACTTGCTTAGTTAGGGGGCGGGGGGTGTTTAACCGGTTAATTTTCACTTTCAAAACCAAAATTCATGAAAAACCGGTTTCCCGCAAAAACCGGTAAAAACCGGTAAAGTGCAAACCTTAACCTAAATCGATTTCGGTTTGGGGTCAATGACCGTAACCGGTTAAGAATTTCAACCGGTTTCCGAGCCCTGGTTTATATTACTCAAAGCATTGATAATAAGAAAATAATAATAACACAATGTTGCGGTCAAGTCATATGGTTTGATATCTTTTATATTGAGCAAATAAGGTTATTAGGGATTATAATAAAATTTGGTTGTATACTGCAACATTTAATTGAAAGTCTCATTCATCATACTGTGTGTGAAAGTGACCTCCTTCCTTTAGTCATGTAGTGCTTTCCTATTGTATACTTATCAAATCACAAACATTCGGCCAGCATCTGTGTTCCCTTCCACTTTTGATCTGCCTGCCTTTAAAGTAAGAGTCAACAGGCATCTTCTGGGTAAGCTCATTCCTTCATAGACCGCATCCATCACTTTCCTTCAGGCGAAATCAAGGTCAAGGGCAGGCCCATTCAGCAATTAAAAAAAAAACATTTAGGTTTTGCATGCAATACCTACTTGGCAGGTCATCAATATTATTTCTTATTTTCATAATGTTCCATAGGTATGATGTTTATGATTTATCCTTCTGTATCTATTGTAAATAGTAAAAATTTATTGAATTACATATTATTAATGAATAAATAGTCTATTTGTAGTCTGATAACAACTGTCAGAATTCAATTGTTGAATAATTCAGTGCTGTGTCCTTTTAGGTTAACATTGGATTCATCAGTCAGTGCCTCTGATCATCTAGAGACCCCATTTTTATGGCTGTATGATAAACAAGATCCAAACAATAGCAAAGCAAAGTCACCTTACAAGAGGTAAGTGACTGGCAGGTCGCAAAAGACAGCTAAATACTCTTTAGTCACATCAGTCGCGTCATTGTTAACAGAATCGTATGAGCGAGGGTAACATTTGGCGGTAACCGGGTCAAGGCGGCCGTTTGATTCGCGTCGCGTGTCTATTCCCGACATATCGATCTTACAGCTCTTAAGGTCCATTCACACGTACCACCACCATACCACACCGCAGCGACAAAATGTGGGCAAGCAGTAGCAGTAGTGTGCTACGGCGGGTAGTGTCGCTACAACTTTTTGCAGTTGCGTTGTCGCTAGTAGTTCCGATCGCTGTGGTTATGTTATGACTAGTGTTTGCAGACAGATCGACTCCGGCTGTGACAGTATCGTAGCGTTGTGGTTGCGTTGTGGCTGCGACGTCGCTTTAGTGTGCACGGTATCGCCCACACGGTTAATTTTGAGGGCCAAATGGTGTCTGTGTGAATAGATCATTAATTTTCATTCAAATTTGCGCCCGTCCACGTGGTGTCTTTGTGGTGTTGTACACGTGTGATCGGACCCTAAGGCTCGATATCACGACCGCCTTTTAGTGCCGTATTAGCATAGGCGAAGGGTAGCACGAACATTTTTGGAGTTTTAGTACTAGGAGTTAAAAGTTTCCCAGGTCGTTTCAAGCTTTATTGGGGTCGACATCACTTCAGGTGCGGCAGAATATAGTATATTACCGTTATAGTATAGCACCGATGGCAGTTATCTGGTTTAGAGTCACGGAAGGTTCCGATGTTTAAAAGAACCCATTAAAAACTCAAAAATAGTATTACTTAACTTACCACGGTAAACTTTACACGAAGATGAACTCTCTTCGTGCAGCCTTCCCCTCAGGATCAGAAGAGCCGTAACATAGACCACGGAATAACAAACAAAAAGGGACTTAGAACAATCTCGCCAATTTTTTTTCTTTATTATATCGTTAACGTATAAAACACACTACTCGTATACAACTACTTACGTCTCTTGCGAAAATAAACATAATTATAAAATAATTCTAGTATAGTAATTAGTGAAGTACGTCAACTGATTACATAAAGAAAACAAAGCAAGGCACGAAAGGTCAGCAGCTCAGATAGTGAACTTTCATTACGTATGTGCAGCAAAAACTAGCAAGTTAAATTCTATCGCTTTTACGTCAGTATCACTTACCTTCACATCTGCATCACGGGTTGAACGTATTTAGTTGACATATTGACAATTTATAATATGTGGCCGACCAAAGGTCTTTTCGTCGGAAATGCAGATCTTTTATTTGCTTGCGTAAGTGCAAGCTAATAAAAGATCTGCATTTCACCTAAATCTCGGATTTAGCTCACAAAATCTATGCCACTAAGTTCTCAATAATCGTCGATTTCATCGCCGATTCGACCACACTAAGCTCAAATTGAATGTGCCATTCTATTACGTCCTGGGGACTATAGACTATGCTATTTCCGAACAACACTTTAAACCCGTCATTTTGCAGTGACAAACAATTTTTCTGATCGCTTTACTAAATAGCTATCTAATATACTAGCATCCGCCCGCAACTTCGTTTGCGTAGAATTCGGAATTCCCGCCGTTTAAATATATGTTGCTTAAATAATGTGGTTAATATAATTGGTTTATTTATATATGTATAGAAAGATAGATTAGGTAGGCTTAATACATTCGAGTCTGTGAAACCATGGAAATACACATGATACAAAAATTTCAACCCAATTGGTCAAGCCGTTTAGTAGTTGACATACCGACAGTAGCGGCACCTACCGGGTCCAATTGTATTTTTAAAATAATCCAGGAAACCATCGAAATACCCATATAAAATTTCAACCCAGTCGGTGCAGCCGTTTAGAAGTTGCGTGAAAAAGATAATACGGAAGGATAATCATACTACCCGTTGTCCTATTACCCGTTTTCCCGTAGGAATGAAGCATTTTCCCGCGGTAAAAAGTAGCCTATGTTCATCAGGGATAATGTCGGCTTCTAATGGTAAAACAATTGTTCAAATCGCTCCAGTAGTTTCGGAGCCTATTCAATACAAACAAACAATCAAATGTTTCCTCTTTATAATATTAGTGTAGCCATAACTCATTCCCTTTAGATGTGAAGAAAATAATAATAATAGATGGTCCTACTGCTACCCTCACCTGATTTCGTGTTGCGGTTTCCCAGACACCTGTCGTGGTGCACAATATAGTCGCCGCAACACTTGTCGACCTTGCACGCAGATATGTGGACAAAGCCTGTTCAAGTTTCTCACTAAGAAAGCTTATTTAAAAAACCGGAATACCTATAAAATATGGAGTAACTATAATAATAATAAATTATTTTATTATGTATGTATGTTTTTTTTAACTGTACAAGTAGCTCCTTCATTTTTGTTGTATCACGTTTATAAAACATTTTCTGTCTTATTTATTCTATACATACACTATAACCACCTAACCACAGATCCGGCTGTGAAAAGCAGGTATGTTACACAAAGAGCTTTGTCAGTCGTTAAATATTTAATGTATCGCTTGAGTCTGAAATTCCAAGTATATTAGCTTTACGTATAAAATAAGACGACATTTACCTGCTAACGTAAACACTGCGTTTGTCCCAGTTCGAAATAACATTTCCCAGGTTGGTGGCCTGTAATGCTCGCTTCGAAATGTCAGAGGTCGATCTAGCCTGATAAGATAGAAAGAGCTTTGCGACTCTACCTACATATAGCTGGTTTACCCGCAAATTAATTAATTGCTGTGATATTTCTCTGTAATACAATCTGGGAAATAAAAAAAAAATAGCAATGACCTGGTGGTTGGCCAGATTGCTATTTATTTGTAAGAGCACTTGCTATTTGGCTGGACGCAGCTTTCCAATTTGTTTGGGTTATATCCTGTTCGCTCAGGAGTTTGGGATAGCTCTTGTAATTAGTTTCCAAGCAGTAACAATAATTTTCAATACAAATTAATGTTTAAGTGGTAATGTAGGACGTTTTATAGGTTTTGTTTAGCTTACAAATCATGAAGAAAGTGGTAATTAGTCAGCCTCTTCGGATTTCAAGTATCGACCTGAAGCTATACGAATAATAGAGCGAAAGAACTTACATTTTGAAAGGTACAGTCTATTATGAAAATTTATTTATTTATTTCACATACACTATCATCACAGGCTTACCCGAGATTATGTCTGTATAAAAGACAAAGAATATACACGTCATTGTCGGTGCTTAGTCGGCAACAATGGACTGTGTCAGACTGTGTGTACAATTACTGGGTGCTATTCAACTTATCCGTTCCAACTTCAGCAGACTAGACACATTCGTCCTCACTAGAGCAGTATACTCTGTGAATCAGTCCTTTTGTAACGTAAAAGCCTGTAGTCAGACAAAAAAAAATGTGATGGTTTCAAAGTAGTCTGATAAAGAAATAAGTACAGACAGACCTGTATTTCTGTTGAAAACTTGGTGTTTTAGCTACACAGGTTAAGCCAGACAAAAAGCGGTAACAGTCGTCAATTCGTTATCGATAAAGACCCCTTTAATTTTGTAAACATCAAATAGGTCTTTAAAACAACAATAAAATCATTTGGCAGCCGTAAGCCCTGTTTGATTTTATTACCCGTCTATTCGTTTAATTATTGTAGAACTCATTTCTTTAGATCTATTATATTGCTCTTTGAAATTGCTCTGAGTCTTGTACTGAAGCTCCAATGAACTCGTTATGGTTACAGTCAACGACAAGTAGCCCCACGAATTCCATATTAACCCTTTACTGCATGATATATTAAATAAGTGACAATTTTTTTATATGAAAAACAAATCCCATTAGGATTTATACGCTAGTTTTTTTTTATTTTTTTAGAGTAAATAAACTGTAAACATGTCAAACCATATATGGTTTCCTATGCGATAATGGGTTAAGAATTTATTTAATGGTTGCTTATGAACAAGAGTATGATAATTTTATGTCTTTTAATAACACTTTCAAGTGGTAATTTAATTTAATTTTGAAAAGCAGTGATGTTAAAGTGAGTATATAAGGGGAAATGACAATGATAACTTTTTTGTGCTATCACTTTTTCGTTCATTCATTTACATTTTTGTAATAGAAAATCTGAGTCTGACGTGATTAAAATACATGTGATCATGACGTGTGTATGATACTTGAAGTTGTTTTTACTTATATTGAAGTGAAATAACTCGACATCTAGCGTCATTAAGTATATGTCTGGTGGTTTGACGGATGATTGCCTAGCTTTACAAAATCAAGCTGCAGAAGACGCCATTCATTAAAATGAACAGGAGATTTCTTCGTAGTTCGGTCTAAAAATAGTACATAATAAGCCAAGGAGAAGCAGGGGAATGGCGCGAAAAGTACCTCAACGGCTTCTGGAAGTCTCATTGAAAAATTCCGCTTAGAG
This sequence comes from Eremobia ochroleuca, assembly GCA_949629135.1. NCBI lineage: Eukaryota > Metazoa > Arthropoda > Insecta > Lepidoptera > Noctuidae > Eremobia > Eremobia ochroleuca. The sequence goes on along the minus strand of OX451400.1, from coordinate 5,133,762 downwards.
CCGTCATAAATATGACAGTTGGGAAGACAAACTCAAAATGGTTGAGGTATAATACCGGCGAAGGTTATTAGGCAATTAATCGACTTAAATGGCCCTATTACCGCGGTCATTGATTCTATAGGAGATATACTGCTTTGTTTTCTTACGCTTTGAATAGACTATAATCCCTCCATTAAAGTTTAATTGAAGCATTAAACGTGCGCTAGAATTTACCTTTAACATTTCTAATTCACCGCAAAGATATTCACGTTAATGCGGCAATTATATTTTGCCAAGCCGACGGCAACGAATGTATTGATGCGTCAAACATAGAGAGAGGTGTATTCATGAAAGGCCGGGGTGCTGGGGTGCTCTGGGCGCCGCGTCTGCTGACACAGTTCCGGGCGCCGGCGCGGCGGGCAGGGGCACTGCAGCCCAGCCAGACGACACGCGGTCGCCCTCACGAGCGCTCCCGCCCTACTGAGAGCTCCCGAGCCCCTACGATCGCGAACTTATAACTTCTTTGGAATTCCGAACGTTCCTGTTGTGATATCAAACAATATCGTCGGATCCATTGTTCTATTACGACAATAGTTCGTGCGTAAGCCGGTTTCCATCTTAGTAAAGTTGTCGAGTTGATTGTAAACATTTTAGCCACCAAGTGGTGTAACGAGCCGACGAAAGTTCTCTTTGACATTATCGGTGAACAGTGTCGTTTGTGGAACTGAAACCCCCAGTTTCGAGGGTCAAGTTGTGTGTACTTTTAAACTGTGCGGTTAACAGAACATCGAATTGTAATTAGTTGATTCGGGCTATTTGTTACGAGCACTTTGAACCGGGAAAGCTTTTGCGAATAGGAAGAGAAGAAAAGGCGTCAAGCTGTATTCATTCGAAAGTTTCAAGGTTTACGAATATGATGAAGATAGGACGTGCAACGGCCACGAAGATGGGTTCGGCACTTCGAAGAGAAGTGAGTAGTGTATGCTTTTATGGAGGTATAAAGTAATTTTATGTTGAAATTGTTTATCCTACAGGTACGATGCGCTTTTGATGTATCGTTAAATGATAGCTCGGGAAAAATATGAAGGTACTTACTCCATTGAGTTATGTAGATACTTACCTATGTTATTTATTGTTAAGCCGGCACTAGACGTAGTCATTGTGGAATTATGGACACTAAAAATTCTTCACTGTAACAAAAGAAAAAAGTTTTATTAGTTAGATTGGCACCGGCGCGGCACTTATTTTGTAGAGATGTTGAAGCACCTGTAGTTTAGATTTGTAAATTCTCCTGTCATACAAACAGTTGTGTGTCTGTAAACTGTGTCTGAACTGATTGATGGCGTTGTTGCTGATTTCTCTGCGTTATTTATTAGAAATAAACAGTTAATTACGATGCGGACGGTGACGTAATATCAGTGTCTGGTTAGTCCATCTTTTTTTAAAATTAACAATTAGAAGTCTCTAAAATGCCAATAACTAGAATATATTCATATTGAAACACCCAGACATCAAAAACCAAATGAAAATAAAATATTTATAAACATCTTGCTTGGCCCATATTGTATACCAAAGACGGAATATCTTGCCACCGCCACTTCTACGTCTCATGAAAGTTTAATGATACTATAAAATGTATAGGCGATCGATAACTAAACAACGGTTATGTTTCTCATCCAATTGATAACATCGCATCGGTTCTCCGTATCACGTACTCTAGTTAGCCGCTTCGGTTTTGTATTGCCTATTCTGAAATGACCATAAAATCTAAAGTTTGCTTCCTTTTCGCCAACATTTATTTAATGAACTTGCGGCCATTTCATTAGACAACGAAAATGAATTATGTGCTTTTCCCAAAAGTTCAAAGGTTTCGCGGTCCGTTTTCCATACACTTCGTTTCACTGGTTACCTATGTCCGTTCTTTCGGTAGGAGTCGAGCTCGTCCCACCATCTTCATCTCGGTCTGCATGATGTCGCTTCATACAATGAGACATGCATGAGACTCAGTTGTTCTATATAACTCCTCACCTTCTTCCTTGTTTAGTTTGAGCTCCTCTTAACTGTAACATTATCTAATGTATCGTTATCCACTTTATGTAACAGTTAGTCCATTCCGAGTTACGACTATGAGCTAATCGAATCTGAATTTTACGAGCTTTTTGACATTTCCTTAATAATGTGTCGTCCGACGCTATCTTTACGATTTCCGGAATCGATGTCACAACAAAGTAATTCGGTTTTGTGATCAATGATTCTGTACACAGATCAGCTAACAATGAATGAGTTCATATGATTATTTACTTGGCTATGAATTCTTCCATTAAATTCATGTGTAGGACGGAAGATGAACCAGGTGGCTCACCTCCGCCTTTCTCATCAGCACAACTAAACAAAAAAAAAAAAATCTTTGCATCTGTATTTCCGGACCATTGCGACTTGGGGCTCTTTATGTACAAAGAAAAGGCAGGTGCTAAGATCACATGACTAACGTTCCGCTAGGATCGCGGTCAAACCCATTTCTTTTTATGTGAAAAAATCTGACTAATGCCTTAGCCCAATAAACCACAAACAGAGTGCAGCCGCGCTATAAAGAAGGAAAAATAAAGTCAAAGCCAAACGTGTCTTGTACTTTCATTTCCCTATACGTTAGAAACGACTCATCATACTCGTAACGATCGCAATAAAAATTACTAGATGCAATTATGTTATACACAAAGCTATTTAACTTTGTGTCCTGCCGGTCGATTCTGTAAAAATCTTACAGTGAAATCATATGGGAAGTGAGCTTGAAGGGAGCAGTCAATAGTGTTAATCCCTAGAATTAGTCTATTGAATCTCACTTCACGCTCACTTCACCTATGTTCTCACGGTGAGATTTTTATACATAGAATAGCACTACTGTACCTAATGTTTTCCTTATTGTATAATATTATTAGCATTTAATAAACTAGCTTCTAGTTTCCCATTCTGACCTTGCACTAGCGATTTGTGATTAATATAGTAAATTGTTTTAAAATTAACTTGTCTGAGTCTATCCTGTCTATCGGCCTTATATTAATTGCACTTTAATTTTTAATCAACTTATTAACTCCGACCTCTATGATTGTTCATGACTGATTCTCGTTATCGTCATATTAACTACGACAACATTTATTGTGGAGATAACGTTTCTGGGAATTCTGAATCTCATTTTTTTTTAAATATATATCTGATTTCTGATAGGTAGGTGGAGATTAATTTTGGTCTAAACCCACAGTAATTTTTAGAATACCTCAGCACCACTTGCGCGCCTTGCGCGCTTGAGACTACTGACTCCGATTAGGTAACTCCGATAGGCTTAACTGATTAATCGATTGACGAGCTGCTGAATTTATAGATTACATTCATTTTCTGTCCGATGAGCTTCTAACCATTACTTAGCTTGATTTGGTTTTAACGATGAGATTATAAAGAGGAAGCTTACACTACCATTTCTATCCTCATTAAATCTTAGGACTTGAGTAATCCATCTTCTCTGTGATTTAACTTCAACTATGTCTCCAAACGATCTCAAATGGATGGAACGAATTACTGGAAATTTTATTAAACCGTTTCACATTTTAGAATTACAGCAAAGCAGCGTTTAAAAGAATTCAAGAATCGATACTTTAATCAAGCTATTTATCTTTCTACGTACAAATTCCTTTTAATTTTATCGTCGATTCATCGTGATTAATAAAGGTCATAAAGAAAAGGAGGTAATGAATTGTAAAACACCTTTTTGTGCCTTTCTTGTATAATATTGGACGTAGTGCAATCCATGCGCCGCAGCATACACATACATTCGTTGCAGTATAAGTAACCAGTCAAGTAAGCGCAGCGAGGAATAAGCAAGCAAGTACCACCACATACACAGTCATCGAAAGATAAGAGTAGGTGAACTGGTGAACGGGCGTTGGCTTGACTTGTCTGTCTGGCCGTGGCCGGCCAGTCAGTAAGCCCCGGCGCTTCGCAGCGACAACACGGCGTACGCGCATCCCACGCGACTACATAAAAATCTAGGCCGCTCTCATGTGATAGTTTACCATTTCTCCCGCTTATTATGGAAAAAGTGTGCGCAGTGGTCAGCCGCTGTAGTAATTTCTAATTTTTTACTGTACTTTTCTTGTGAGGATTGCAACCGTTCCTGACATGATTGCAAAAATCTGAAGTGCCAAAAACTTAATTTACCACTTTATTTATGTGGGCTACGTGATAAGGTGTCAAGTGTGTTACCGTTTTCGGTTGTTTGTTTTCAAGAATCGCCGTTAGTAGGCAGACGTTACTTTCAAGTGTTCGTTTTAAGTTAGTTTTGGTGAATGAGTCAGCTAACAGGCGTCGGAATTGTTAACTTTGTCAACGTGCTGCCCACGATTTCCGAAGGTAATATGAAATGTTCTGAGTTGATTGAAGAAAGAAATATCTGGTTGTTATTTTAATAGCCCTACAGTTGACTGTAAGTAATCGTTATGTATCGACATCACACCAGTGTGATGAAGCACTGTGATTGTGACTCAATCATAATTCATAACACTCAGTGTAGTTCTTTTGTTTAAAAAACTGTCTGCAGTCTGCACTACTGCGAGAATTGTAAAACAACCTTTGGCAGGTATCTATTTAGATGCACGTATACTTATGTAGCGCCCCTTCATGTTGAGTTTACTGCTGCACTTATGGTGATTCAAATACCCGATGCGTATTTATCTTATTACAAGTATTACGTGTCAAACCTTACTTACCATACTGATGCCTACATACTGAACACAACCGTGTTCGTGTTTATTGTTTTATTTACGTAATATACTGTTCACGTTATATAAGTGTAGTAAATTCAGTATTGATAAACCATTATTCAGCTATTAATAAATATTATGATTTACGGTGAAAATGTACGGCGCTATTATTAGGATAGAACTACAGACCGTTTATTATTGTTGTAGAAACTGAGTTTTTCTGCGCGATTTCAACAATAATTTACATTGAGAACAAAAATGTATTATTTCTTGAAGGCCAAATTCTACTCTTGCATTGCTTTTAAATCTAGATTTGAAGACATTCCCTGTTAGCCAATATTCGTTTTAAGTAATTTCGCCTCTATTAGCAGCTAGTAAATTGTTTGGTTAGAAATTGAATGAATTATTTCGTAGTAATCTGTGAACTGATATTTTTGGTAGAAATTACCGTGAAAGTATACTTTCTTTTTTGCAAACGAAGTTCATTCATTACGGTGTTATCTGTCAAAAGGACAATCCAAAAGTGGCACTTAAACGTTTTCTTGAATGGTGTTTTATCTGTATTACGAGGAAAGGACTAGCTACTCTAAAACGATACCAAGCGACTGGAAAAGTACGGGGGGGAGTGCGGACGACTTAAAAGTATATTTAAGTCTCTATTTTCCATATAAAATAAGTAAAAGAACACGAGAGCATAAATAATTCACAATGTTTTCCCTTGTCTAATGTCATTAAGTTTATTCACTGTCACTTGAAAGACGGTTCCAAAGGTAGTCATAACCTGATGATGCTATGCGGAAATGGTTAAAACTCGTTGTACGGCAGGAGTTGGTAGAGAGTGAGTCAGCGGCTAAAAAGCTCGCGGCCTTGGTGGCATCCGCCTTATCCGGCAGTTCGGAGCAGTCGTCGCAGGCGCAGGTGCGATCGGCCGGCGCCTCGGGTCGACGACCGAGAGGACGAGAATGATTAATTCCTTTTGCCTGTAATTCAGCCAGGTGTTCTTGTTACGGTGCTCCTGTAAAGGAGCCGAATTTTAAGCATTGCAAATTAAATATACATTTATAGTGTGTTTGGAAGCTGGATGCAAAGCCTTAGGGGAGTGATCGTTGACACCATTTTGAGTCATACATGTCTTAGACGATGTATGTTTCTTTATTTTATTACCAGTTACAGATGGTTTGTTATTTTTGACTAAAGTTTGCACCTAAAAAAAAAAAACCTACTTCGTCTAAGATATGTATGGCTCAAAATGCTGTAAATGGTGTCAACTATCACTCCCTTAAAGCTTTGCACTCAGCTTCGAAACACCCTCTATATCCTTAAAGTCGTTTTGAAATAGAGTTGAAGTTATTATGTTCAGAAAAAGGATTTATCTTTCAATAATTTATTTCTTTGTTCAACAAGGAATCCTCAGATAGACTTTTAATGTTACTGCAATGCTGGAATCACCACTGTTTCTAAAGATTCTCGCTTGCCGGTCCCAATGGCCGCTACCTTGCGCCGAGTTCCCGCCACGACTAGTTTTTGTCACTGCCATGCCATACCGACCGTTAATAAGAAATTGCACAGTTGCATTCGACACACGTGTTGTTGCAAGCTTTAGTAGTTTTTACCTCTTTCTAGTAATAATACCAACCTTATTAGTTATATTCCAGTCGTTCTTCAGCAGTATTGTTCTGTTTGCTTTGTTCCCACTTTTCTTTAGTCCTGCCGAGACAGAGGGTCCTTGAAAACACTTCAATGCCTAGGATAAGTTTAACCGCTCAAAAAGGAGTGCGGTACATAGAAAGGCTATTCATTCTCAATTTTATTATATTGTGCCATAAAGTCGACGCATTTAACAAGTTACGTGTTGTTTAGCAAACCAAGGTTCCTCTAATAAAATATCCTATCCGACAAAACGCTCGAGATGGCCAGAAATCACATATGCAAATGAAAAACAAACCGTACATATATTAAATAGCACCGTTCACAGAATAATATCCTACTAATTGTACGTCGATATCATGCAAACAGCGCATTCAATTGAAACGGCCTCCGAATACTAACGATCTATGTTTTCAATGAAATGGTTTTGTTTTAGGTTTGTAATAAAATTGTTATATTATACAGGAATTGGAATTGTGATCTCAGAAACAGAATCAGAATCAGAATTTTATTTGCTCTAAATGTAGGTACAGTATAAGATTAATAACATAAATAAATGAGATCAGCTACATTTTACCGTACGGAGTGCAAATCATTACATTAATCATACAAATAAAAAAAAAAAAATAAACAAAAGTAAATGTCAACAATACAAGTAGAATTAACCCGGCGTGCTTAAGAAAATTTGTAACACGGAGCGGAGGCGGGTGTGACAAACCTGTATGATAAATTAGACTTTTTTTAAATTATCAACGTGTAACGTTAAATGAGCAAAACCTGAAAATAGTTTGATCAGAATAACGAGCAGAATTAATTGAACCACTTTTTAATATAGGTCAAATTTTTCAAAAAATCTTCATTAAAAACGTTGCCGTGTCTATTCATTAATAGGTCAAGCAAGCCAATGTCAGCGCGGCCCGGTGACGACTCCTCTCTCAGCAAAGCGTCGTCGCAGATGCAAGAAACGATCAGAATGGCCAGTAAAACTAAAACTTCACATAAAACATTTACAATTTTTTTAATGACTTATTTTCTCTCTGAAATAGGTCAATTGAATTAAAAATCAGTTGGGGTGTCTGAGGTTTTGCGCATTTAACGTCACACGTTGTATATATATGAAAATATGTATATGTCACAAAATATCGAGCGATTTATTAGGGTCTGGGTGTATTATACCCAACCTTACGCACGCCGGGTTAAAAATGAGAAAAAAAAAATCTAATCACGTTCTGAGCGTTACGTTTAAAAATGTTCGTTACATTAGACCTTGGGAGGTCGAAACAATCTGTAGTCATCTACGTTGTCAGTCAGGTACCTACCTACCTAGATAGGTTTGCATGGTTTGTTTGTCCGTGGCACGCGTTTACGTTACTCTAGGAAGTTGTTAGGAGCAATTATGGGTAATTTTCAAGACAGCAAAAACTACTTCGTTCGTGCTTCATCCGATGTGCTGTTAGTTTTACGTTACTATAACAATGATGTATCAGCTAAACGAATAAAAAAAAAATACTGAGGATACAGGGTGGGCCAGAAAGAAATGCACTTTTGAAAATTCTATAATAAAAAACAATGCTTACGTTTTTAAGTATAATGTTTATTTTAAATTACAGACAATTAAAGGAGGTTTACGTTTTAAAAATCAAATCGTTCAGATGCCGTCCATTGCGGCGACGGCACTCTTCCAATCTTGCTTGTAAATATTGGAACACTTTAGTGAGAATTCCCGGCGAGATTGACCGGATTTCTTGGATATTCGCCTTCAATTCGGACAAGGTTGACGGATTATTAGAGTACACTTTACTCTTTAGATATGCCCATAAGAAGAAAACCGCTGGAGTCAAGCCAGGGCTCATTGGAGGCCAAGCAATATCACCCCTCAACGAAATTAATTTTTGGGAAATATATCTTGCACAACCCCCAGTGTCGCGTTACTTGTATGGCAAGTGGCACCGTCCTGTTCGAGCCATGTGTTGTTATTGTAACTTGTAACCACGCGTTTCTTACAGTTCTGGAGTCAGGAAACCACGAAGTTGCCTCTCCCGGAATTCTCACTAGTGTTACAAAATTTACAAGCAAGATTGGAAGAGTGCTTTAGCCACAACGGACGACATCTGGACGATTTGATTTTTAAAACGTAAAATTCCTTTAATTGTCTGTAACTTAAAATAAACATTACACTTAAAACGTAAGCATTGTTTTGTTATAGAATTTTCAAAAGTGCATTTCTTTCTGGCTCATCCTGTATTCCTGTACGAGCTGTACAAATGTTTATTTGTAACATGTTGGAATATTAACAACGTCCCCACATTACCCAAGTGTGGAACATATTGTAACGACATAATAAGGACCTACTATTGAAATGTTCCTACAGCGAATGTCCCATTGCGTACGGAATAGTCCGAATACAGAGCCTACTATTTTGGACTCTTATAACTTCGGTATTCTGTGCTTATGTAAAGTAGGGTCGATTCTTGTATGTCTGCCTACGCTTGTTTTATTTCGTTTTCCGAGTTCAAGGAAAAGCAAATAAAACTGAAATTTTCCGTCCATTTTTTGTGTTATTGCTGTGTTACGTGATTTTCGTTCATTACACAATATAAACGCAATTAACGCAGCATTTTAATAAATTATGTTAGATTTATTTTATTTTATCATATGAATTACACGGAGAAGGTCGACGGAAATGAGAAATATATCGAAATCACGCTAATGCACAAGAGTCAATTACCAATGAGTAATCCTCCTCGGATTTCTAAACGCTGTAATCCCATAATTCTGAAATCCATAGGGAGAGCGCAGAACGGTCGGTTGGGCACGCAGCGGCGTCGACTTGGCCACGCCTCGACGAGCCCGCCGCCAACCGACAATGATATGGAAACTATTGTACCACTTGCATTAATATACTTTATATCTGCTCCAGTCACGAAATCGGCTTGTTCGAATGCACGTTGCATTTGAGATAGCGCTCAGACGGAGACAGGCCGTAGATTGTGCTGTAAATCAACGCAATGTTTCTCGTTGTGATTTGTTAATAATGCTACCTATACTACACCGGCCTTATTGTATTCAGATAATGTAGTGTAATATTTACTATTGAGTTGTATCTATTTTGAATTATTATTCACATGCTATTCAATGTCTGGCATTCATATATTATCTTTCACATTCGGCGAAGTTTTAGCAGTTTAGTTGTTAGGCGAATTCGTGTGCTCAAATAGCTTCATGGCATTTTTAGGTTAAGCAAATGACTGTTACCATTCTAAATATAATATCATTATATTTAAGATAACGTAGCATATTTTACGAGAGTTTGTCTTATCTTATCTTAGTAGTAGGTAGTAAAGTAAGTAAATCTCTTAATATTTTAATAGAAAATCAGCCTTAGTAACAGTTAATGAGCCTCGCCTATCATAATGACAGCTCGCGTGATAATTAATGATCTTTTGACTAACGACAGTTAATGCACGTTGTTTCGCTTTCTTGGTTTTCCTAAGTGTGTTCATCTCACCCGACTTTATTGGTTTTTTTTTTTCTTCATTTTAGATGCGCAATATATCATCCAAATCCTTACAATCGCGTCTCAAAACTTTAGAGAGAAGAAGAGTTTATAAGAAGAGTTCATAAATATCTTTCCGTAATGATTATGACGATATTTCATTTGACATTCTTGACTGTTCTTTAAACCTGTCTAAATATAATTGGATTTAAAAAGATTTTACGTGCGTTGGTATTTATGGAATTGCGAGCATTATTTTATATTTAAGCACGTGAGTCTTGCCTTTTATTATTCAAGATGAGAAAAGAGTTATTTTTCGATTTCACCGTGACTTTCCACGCCGATATGAGAACGAATGAAAAACTTAATGTATTTAATGCATGAGATCAATTATTGAGTCTATTAGCAAGCTAGTGGGAATTATGAAAGTGGATGGCGCTCGAGAGGTGACTGGCAATGCAGATTTACTAAGTTCTGTTGTGTCTACTTGGCAAGCAGGTGTAAAGAATTGTTTGTCTGCACTGAGTGTTTGAGGTCATTTAGTTTATTGGCATTGAGAACTATAACCAATTTTGCAGTATATCATCGGTCTTTGTTTTCCATGAGAGGAATCGTATAGTTTTGACAATACTTAACCCTTTACCGCATAGGAAACTATATGGTTAGACATGTTTACAGTTTATTTTACTCTAAAAAAATAAAAAACTAGCGTATAAATCCTAATGGGGTTTGTTTTTCATATAATTAGCAATAATAAAACACAACTATTTTGTCTATCATCACATACCACTTGGAAATAAAAAATAAATAAATAAAAAAAATAAAAAATACACTAAAATTAATTCTGAAGCTTTAATAAAGACATTAACATAAAAAGAAAAAAAAATGTCACTTATTTAATATATCATGCAGTAAAGGGTTAACATCATTTCTTGCAGCAACATGAGCTGCATTTTAGTCTTATTTCTACGTCAGGGAAACCAGGTATTTATAATGCAAATCCACCAACAACTGCTACGTATTGTTATATTTCAAACCTGCCGTCGGTAAGTTATAGCTTAACTTCCGCTATAACACAGAGAGATGTAACGGTAGTGATACGTGAGCGTATCTGCGATTCACGAGGCTCAACGTCGTTTTCCACGTGAAATGATGACTTATGAGCTCATTCGGTGCGAACTTCGACAACAATCGGTACCAGAGTACGAGTGGCACAACGGGTTCAATCCGCATTTACATTACAATTGTTCGCATTGTGTGTAGGGTCACAGGTTCGAGGTCGCAGCTCGTGCACTCGCGCCTCAATGGGCTCCTTTGTAAGATAAAGTTGCAATATCTAGATCTCGCTCAGCTTAGCATACGAATACATTCTTCTTCTTCATTTATGCGCAACTTAGGTTGTGCGATATGACAAGATATGCGGATTGACCTGAATTTAAAATGCGAACGTGGAGTCGCAATCTGTAATTTCCTACTTTGTTTTTATTAATGTTTGTGTGTCACTGACATCATATATATATAAAACTTTTTGTTACTAGTGTTGATAAAGTCCGTAATCGTGAAATCGTCGGTTGTTGACCATATAAACGCTCCGATACGTGCGCTAGCATTAGCATTTCCTTTAAGCAATTCTTATCAGGTACCGATTGTGGTGCGCTAGCCGATTTAAATTTATTGAAAGGTCGAGGCCCCGAAACACCTGCAACTCAATCAGAAATTAAAATGGAAGCAAATTAATATTCTTCGGCCGTATTTGACGTAACGTTCGGCGTCTGATTCCGATTTGAATTGCGTTTTTTCTTCATCTTCTATTATAGTTATGGTCTCGCCAAGAATGGGTCGTTTCGTTTTATCGTCCAACAACCATTGTACGGTTGTCACCTTGCCCCTAATAGACGGTATATAGAATTATGTATGACAGTTGGTTCTATGTTGTTATTAACTCTTCCCTATTGTTTCGTCGGTAAAAAAAACGGAATCTTCAATTACTTGAAATGTCTTAACAGATATACTGAGCAAATAAAAAATTAACCCTTTGCACTCCAGCCTAGTAATGCATAGAGGCTACCAGCAACTCCAGCACTATATTAGTTCCAAGTACATACCTACGATGTAGAAGAAAAATAGAGTCATTTCAATAAAAAAAAAAAATTTAACTGTTAAGGACGCCGAGGCAGTAAAACAACCATGTCGCAGCTACGGCGACAGCGGAGTGCAAAGGGTGAAATACCTATAAATGAGCTCTCTGGGTTTTCAGACCTGGATAATAATACCGTGTTTGTGAAAGACTGTTTTTAATAACTCTAAATGTAATATTTCGTTCGTAGTATTCGTCATTGCTGAAACAATGCTATCTTTATATCCTTGATGGTATTATGAAATCACATAAATAATAAAGTTTTTCTCACAGTTTTGGCTGAAATAATATACAAATGCGCAAGGTCTTTTGGCTGTAGTCTTTTTAATTTACAGTTTATTTATGCAACTTAAAAATACAAATACTTTTCGAGCAATTCTGAAAACGTGTTCATTCAATGGACCTAATTGTTCAACTTTTTATGAACACAGTACCAGATCAACCACATTTTTAAAAGCAAAGTGTTCGTAGTGTTTTTATTTGAACGGTAGATTTATATCGCCGTAAACTAGTCTGTGTGTCAATGACTAATGTTAGAAGAAGTATTTACAGAACCGTGCAATGATTGAAGGGAATCATCACTATGCTTCTAAGTCATGAGTCAGGTCAATCAGTATTACGTTATTTGGAATACCGATTGCGTGAATCATCAGTTTTGAAATGAATACGTGCCTCCTCCAAGACCTGGATTTGACCCACGCAATGGAACCAACTTGACACATCATCATTTTTAGCACATGCATCATTTGTTACTTCCTCTAACATACTTCATTTTCCTGCGAATTATACCGACATGCGGTCATCAGCCTTGTTTGTGAACACTTGTTAAGGGAGAAGACTTCTGAAAAGAGCTGTATGTCAAATTATGAAATGCACTTTGAATGAAAACTACCACGTGTAATGTGTACCTAATTCTAATTATTTTTACTGTCTCGTAAAACTCATTTCTAAAGAAAAATTAGTAATTTCTTTGTCAATGAACTTTCAGGAAATTCAATTCACCGGTACTGTTGCTAATTTACCTCTTGGTATATTCGTTTAATGACTGTAGATAGTGGTATCAGCTAATCTAAATAACTACGGTATTCCCACTTCGTATGAACGGAAAGAAAATATAAAGAAACAAATAATTTATATTGTGAAATGAGTAAAACTTAATTGAGAGAGTTATATTGATTTCGTTGTAGTAATTGTGTCCGTTTTGTAAATAAGTTTTATATATTGTGGTAGACTAATTATCAGGGGATATATAAAGAACTAGCTTCTTCCCGCGACTTCTTTCGCGTGGAAGTTACGACACACATTTTTATAAAACTCCCCGTCGCTATTACTTCGTCTTCGCTAAGCGTTCGCTGCTATGGGTCCTAGCGTGATATTAATAGCCTATAACCTTCCTCAAGAATTGAACTATCAAATACATAAAGAATTTTTCAAATCCGACTGGTAGTTGCAAATATTAGCGCGTTCAAACAAACACGTAGGTAATAGCGTGTTTATTTTATTTATTTATTAAAACTTTATGCACAAGTAAAAAAAGTACTGTACAAAGGCGGACTTAATGCCTAAGGCATTTTCTACCAGAACCGTTAAACGGCGGTTTGTGAAAATACTGTTGGATTAGGGACGTTTGTCCTCACAATACGAGGAAAATATTTTGGGTTTTTACGTATTTATGCTGCATTAGGGAAAGCAGTACAGAAATTATATTATTCCGACTGACTGCGCGATCATCGCTATTCCATAAATCAACAAAATAAACTTCTGGGGCACGTGAATATAGTTATAGTATTAGGGTTTCTGTTACTATGTACTTGTTACTGGAATCGTATTCTTGGCTTCAGTTCAAACGCTCTTTCAGCTGCTGGCATTACTGGCGCTAGCTCTGTCACAATATCTTGATATTCATCTACAACTATAAAGATATTGTAAATAAGCTTTGTTTCTACATTTTTGCTTATATCTGAAAATATTAACAAAGATCAGCATTTCTATCAAATGGCAATAAAAGTTGGAAATAATCAAATTAATATTATGCCGTCGATAATAGGTAAGTAATAGGTAATACGGGCTGGTGTCCGCAACTCCATGTCAATGCACTTATTTTGCGTACGATAATGATGCCATCGATATAGAGGGACTGATTTTATTTTTAACACGCGCTTAGAGCTATAAAAGTTTATTTTTATATTCTGCCGAATTCCAAACCCCGCGAGCAAATCCGAGGGCTGAAGATATTTTTGAGTTAGGTAATTTATGACCAAGAGATTAAAATAACCTCATTTATTTGTTACATATTCTTATTCAAGGTCTGCAACACATTTAACAATTAATATTTTTTCATACAATGTTTCCTGATTGATTGACGTGCTGTCTTGGTCAACTCGATAATTACTGCAAACAGAAATACTCAGTATGTGAGAATAGATATCAACGTAGTTGATTGATCGAGTTCGCTTATCCGTGTCGCAGTCATTAAACATTTCGATATAACGACGTGTATACATGTCTTCGTGATGCAGGAAATTCTTTGTTATACATAATGGATTGCTTTGGCACCTATTTTTAGCTTTTGTTTACACAGCTCAATCATCATTGTTATGAAACACTTGCTCGATATTATTACTTTTCAGTTTTTCTTCTCGGTCACTTAGGACAGTGTGCGCAGGCGGTTTGGTAAGTTTATGTTAGGTGTACAGCCGTGTGCAGTAGGCGGAATGGCACGCGGCATGCGCAGGCGCAGCGCGGTACGCGACGCTCACGGCAAGGTCGACGAACGACTTTCGCACGTCGGCCACGATAACCCGCCGCGTTGTGTCACACTCGCTGGCTTCAGTTTACTTAGTCAAGCTCTATTGCTGCATACCACCAGTGGAAATGTCGTAAAACTGGGTTAGTTTGTCTAAAAAATAATGAGAATGGATGGATTTCAAAAGCTATTGTGATTTATTAGTAAATATGATTGAATAAAAAATTCAAAATATTTATTTAACAAGACAGATCACATTTACAATATACACCTGCGAGCAAAAAAATTGGCCCACCCACCCCATGCAGATGCAATCCATTTGAGACACGATATCTCAAAAATCGTAACGAATATAATTTATTATTTTATATTGTGTGAAGGTAGGTAAGGTACAGTTCATTTGAACGTACACTATATTTTCATAAAAGCAATATTCTTGACAAGATCGACTCGATTCTTCAGATGTCCTCGTCACTCACTTTTGATCGGAAAAAGTTCGTGACTTTTTTTCTCAATGACATTGACAAACGTTAAAACTTGTTGAATTATATTGTTTCAAATCGGAGAGCATTGGGTGGGTCGATTTTTTTGCACGCAACTGTAGTTGCTCACATAAAACAGCTTACATAGTGCCTATCATTCTGAGCAGCATCTGCTAAAGAGACAAAGACGGGAGGTAACAGCTGCTTAATCTTCCTGAACTCGATAGAACTAGAGAGGGAAATAGGTCACTACGGAAATTGCAGACGATGGGACAACGATTCGACATTAGTTGAGCATAATAATAATGAAATCCAATACTTTGTACTTGGTTTACCGCTAACTTCATTAAAATACCCTTTGGTGTTGTCGCTTATTAATTTTGAAGCTCTGTGTACAAATGGTCAAAATTTTAATCATAGGTATCAAATGCATAGTAATGATAAAGTTCTCAGTATCGATGCTATAAGCCTGCACAAACATTCCGTGTTATCATCAGTTAAATTGAATATGAGTCAATGTGTTCGTTTATCGGACATCCGATGATTACATATTTGTCAACGTTACGATCTTTTCTATGTACGTTTATTTTGTGTTGTAATTCTTGTAACAGCATGTTGTTTATTTCACGGGCTACTCGTAGGCGTTAGGCCCACGCGCTTGTCTTCAATGCTCTTCACAATCTTCTTGTTTCGTCGCCTTCACAAGTCCTTGGTTCATATCAAAACTTCAAGTATTGAACGTGTTTGTTCTGAGATTTGTGCAAGTCCGAAATCCAAATGTTTTAGCACATTTGATGTCATCTGTTTTTTGTAACGTGACAGAGTGCACGTAATGAATTTCTGCGAATTCATTGTAATATGATCATTTTAATCAGGGTATGACATATTTTTACGCCGTATTCGTGTGTTACGACACTAACATCAACGTTCATATAAATCACGCATATTCACGGAAATAATGTTTATCTGCAGGGCCTATTCTGATATTTGTCGCATAGTATTACGGGTGTGGGCGTCGGGAATGAGTTCATTGGACAGTCCCGGCATGCGGAACTGTTATTAGTTCATTTCATCTATTACTATACCATAACTATATACGTAATGTTTAAAATTGTGCATAATTTAACGTAACGGTAGTTGCTACGTAAGTACTTCAATTTTGTCAGAATGAAACACTAAAATCCCTTTTCAAAAATAAAATACCGATACCGATACCGAGATACCGAGTCATCCATCCCTGGGCCATATAATAGTTTTAAGTATTACTATATACCTACCCATCACAATTCTAATAAATCCATGACAATAGAACCCGAGAAATTGGTTGCTTGCACCTGCCGCTAGCTAACTCCTTTCGAGCGTTCACGAGCGTCCGAGAGCCCTTTGTTAATTGTCGAATAACTCGAAAAATATTTGTCGGATCCACTTCAAATTTTCACAGTATATTTTTAAGATATTATACTATAAGAAAGAAAAAATCGATTTTTTGAAAATACTGACTACCCCTAACCCCTTAATACATATTGTCACATGTTACGGAACTGTCCCCTTTCTAAAAAACAAGTTTTATAGTCCGGAACAAACTTTACGACTGTTCTATGTAAACACAGCTTAAAATCATATAACTTCCTTACGATCAACATAACCCTTCCAAGAATTTCACCCGCGGGGTTGCATTGACTTAAGTGGATTGAGTGTTCCTAAGACGGCTGTAATGAAACCATCAATGGATGCGCACATATTCAATTGTGTCGTATTTCGACAAGTTGCTGTGCAGCTGCCAGCGAGCAGTGTACCGGATCCCGGCCCAATTCCTCTCAGTGGCCAGGATGTTGCGGCAAAACGAAGAGTACTTACACTGCGGTTGATTTATGAATCGTTAATCCGTTCATAAACGACTTTCACTGAAACGTATGTGAGCTTTTAACATCGTTTATAATGGATAATAGTCTTCAATTGGCAGGTAGAATGTTCTGTTAAGTGAAATACGATATGAGCTCAGATTATCAATAAATGCACTCACACGCATGAATAATGAGCTTGTTTATCGTCCTGTTAATAAATGGCTCTATCATAATATCAATATTCACATTTCAGAGACCTTATCCGTCCGTACTGCACTGTAGTATAGTATCCAAAGTAGCATTTCTCAATCCCTTATGTAATTCATTTGCGATTACAGATGGATTTGCTAGGTATAGAAATTATCGATACAGTTACCGATTGCACGTGCCCCAGCAGGCATGTCTACGTGATGTAATTATTGGTAATGTTTGTGTAGCCCACGCTGTACACATTGTTCCTGACGCTTTCCAGATTAGATAGCGTTGACATCGTGACTGTTTGCCCATGGTGGTCAGGTTTGAGCAGCCTGAAGCGTAGGGCTGTTGACTGACGTCGGACGAATTTATCCCCATTCGTCATACAATACTGAACCTTATCGTTCGATAACACGATCATAAATCAACACGCCGTAATAATCTCGTAGCACAACCAACCCGAACATTGTTTTGTCGTGTTTCGCCCGACAGGTAAAACTTATTATGTCCCACGTGTGCAAACATTGCTATAAATAAATTCGTTTCCAGCACTCTCGAGGTATAATCTAACAGGCGATTCGTTGTCCCTAGAGGAGTAATATCGCTGTGATTTATAGGTACTATTAAATCCGTTTTCACCATGAAGATAGTAAGAAGCTTGTCCAATAAATTGGAAATCTAAGTGGATATATAAAATTTTCCATTTACCAAGTTCATAAAACCTATCTTTATCATGGAGGTGAGATGAGAATAGGTGGTATATACAGTAGTAATTCGCCTTTCTAGGTAAGTGCAGTAAGACCTGCTCGCTTCGTCTCTCATAGAGCTTGATGACTGCGGACTGCGGTCTGGACTTACACTGGGCCCTGAGCCAACACACTGAAGGAAACCAGACAGAATTCTCGAGAGTAAAGTTTACGATTCAATTTTACGGATTACGCTCGTTTCTCAGGAAATTTTATTTCAGAACGCTAACCTTGCATCATAACATCCATATAAATAAATAGTGATCGTTGAACGCTGACTTTTATGGATTTTGATTTACAATTTCCAAATTATATGTTATTGGTATTGCATTGCTTCGAGTCACCCGAATTTGCGGTAAGATAAATTGAAGTAAAGTTTTTCTTGACAATGTTGTTATTTACGAAGACTAGGCGTGGCGGCAGCGTGGCGTCGACGATGCGGCGCACGGCATTCTTGGCACACCGTCAATGAGTATGCGCCCAATCATTACAAAGAAAATGTCGCCGACTACGTCAAAGTTGGAAAAGTTCACCGCTTTACGACACCAGTAGTGTAATTCCGTAGTAGTTGTCGTGAAATTGTGTACGATAACGACATACACAGGAGCATTGAACGCGTACCGCACACACTCACTATTTTGTTTGCCTACGTCTCATCGATAATACGTGCAGTTTTGAACAGTGGCAACTAAAGATGTTTGATACTGTAAGTATGATATACAAGTTGCCATATAAAAAAGTGATATCTACGAATTTCAGATAAAAAAAACCTTCCTGAAACCTATCTGTTCAAATAAATTTATTTGGAATTAATCGATCTCTTTATGGCTATAACTTTTACCAATAACAGTGGATCATAAAGCCAAGTAATTCAATTAAGCGATTTTTTTCCTTCGACTGATTTATGGGACATGTCTCGTATTATTCCTAATTCATTTGGTAAATGGAGTTTCTTGTTCATTAGGTAGACATGTTACTATGCGATTGATTATTATCTGTGAACCTTGGGTTATGATTGAGTGAGTGCGATTGCATTGATTATTCTATCATAGGTTAGTGCATCAAATATGTTTTCAAGGTGCGTTGTTGCGTCAATTCGATTATGACGTAAAAACTAGCCCAGAGGTGATAAAATATTCATTTCGTTGCAATAAATTATGGTGTTGGCTGAAATCTGTATTCGCCTTCGGATAAAAGAAAAAGGTACGATGATGAAATCGTAAGATCTTGCGATTTTAAAGGCGTTAAATGCCTTAAAATACGCAAAATCCTAAAATAATATCTTAAAACCAAGATTAAGTGACTTTTTTTAAAGTCGGCCTTTACAAAAAGGAAGAAGTACTCTATTCGTGTATATATTTTTTTCAACTGTAGCTTTCTTTATTTAAGTAGATTTTAGCACGGGACCATTGCGTGACCATTTTAACAAGGGAGGCCCTCCAAAATAATAATACCTATAGATCTCACGTTTGTTATCTCTGTATTAAGGAACCTATAAAATTAAGAAATACGCTAGGGTCATGAATGTATTCGAAAAATCATGTCGAAATGAATGAAAATGAAGAAAATCTTTGGACTAAGTACAAAAAGGTTCACAATATCTTGATGAAATGTACCTACTACACTTATCTCAATGCCACATGTTTTGGACATAAATTATCGGTTAAAAACTATTAAACATGCCTACTAAGCCAGTTTTTTAGGGTTCCGTAGTCAACAAGGAACAATTAAGCGCAGGCCACACCGCTAGCCGAGCGAGCATCGTTTCATCTCTTTTCATACTTCGATTCACACCGCGAACTACGGAGATAAGCTACCGAAGTATGAAAAGAGGTGAAACGATGCTCGCTCGGCTCGCCCGCTCGCTCGGCTCGCCCGCTCGCTCGGCTTGTCCGCTCGCTCGCAAACTGGCGGTGTGACCTGCGCTTTAAAGTTTCGCGGTGTCCGTCTATCCGTCCGTCCGTCCGCAGCTTAGCTCAGAGACTTGATACTAGAAAGCTATAATTTGGCATGGATATACATACATATTAGTCACGCCGACAGTGGTAAAATAAAATCATATAAGTATATTTTTTTTGTGTTCCTCTACATCACCCTGTAACGTGCTATTCACGTGTCAGTGGATCAATTGTGTTATTCTTAACGCTTGGATTCTATCCAAGTTAATTTAGGAACACTATTTTAAAACCTAAAACCTGATTTATCGCATAATAGAGGGTCAATTCCCGTAATTGAAAACGTTCAAAATCTAGTCGCAATCTCATCTCAGCGACAATCAATGTCAAAAATGTATCAAAAGTATAGGGAAATTAGAGGTCATATTTGTCTGATTGAGACTGAGACCATTCTGTGAACGTTCTTCAAATTACGAGAATTGCCACTCAGATCTCTTCTACAGCTAATATGACAATCTCTATCACAATGTCGTTTTAAATACTCCTTCAACTGTCAAATCTCCTCGAGATCGGTAAGAACAGAAAAAGTAATTGTGTCTCATTAGTGACAGTTAAGAGTTATTACCAGCAAAACAGTTTACATAGTCGCTAACTATATATATGTTATATGCTGTATAACATGTGATCTGTGTACAAAGCACATGAGAGGTAACTTAAGTTAATTAGAACGTGGAATTTTAGCTCACACGCGACGCCAGTAAAGGCTAGTGCCGTTCAACGCTCGTTTAAGTTCGTCGGACACGACGCCAATAAGCCAGCTAGTACAGTTACGAGACAGCCACACTAGCTCGTTACTGGTCTTCAGTATAAGATGCATTTTGAAGCCAGTGTCTTGTGATAAGCGTACTAGCTCATCCGCTCATGTATGGTGACATACATGAGCGAATGAGCCAGTACGCTGGCTTAGTATATTGGGTTGCTAACTAGCCGCATGTCAGACGAGACTGGCGTGAGTGCGGCTTATAAACTTGAGTAATTAATCGCTATCAGCAATGCTTTTTCTCCCCCCCCCTCCCCTCCCTATATCGTTACAGGTTATTAATTAATACGTTTGCAATTATTATGTTAATTAAATTCACTGCTGTTTCGGTACGGATCTCCATTGGTGGACACGGTTTACGATAATGCAAGCTGACGTCATGGCTCGGAACGTCATTCTGAATTATTCACTTATTACGGTTTATCTAATTATCGTAATGGACGATTATCATTAATTCTAGCCCTAAGCGTACCAGTTGCTGGGCGATTATAATGATTAATTGTTATAAGAGAATTAGTACCGTCACACCTAGGTTTATAGTGTTTTATTGAGGTCGTAGGACATCTTGGGGTTTTTGTTTTATGGTGTTTATCACCGTTTTGTCTTAAATTGTTGATATCATGTCAGTTCAAGACAAGCAGAGTAGATACCGATATATACAACGTGTAACGTTAAATGCGCAAAACCTCTTAAGGGGTCATTGTACTCATCATTATGAACAACTTTTACTATGGGACCAAACCGGAAATCGCGAAAAAAAAATCAGCTGTTCCCTACATTTTGACGAGTTATGCGAACATAAATTTAGGGAACAGCTGATTTTTTTTTCGCGATTTCAGATTTGGTCCCATAGTAAAAGTTGTTCATAATGATGAGTACAATGACCCCTTAAGAGGTTTTGCGCATTTAACGTTACACGTTGTATATATATATTTATATGTATGAATCAAATATTTTAATGTCTTCTTGTTTACATTTTTCGTAATAACTAAATTTATTTGTATTTTGTTTCAGGCGTGACAATGAGAGAAAAAAGGGGTGGTGCAATGAGCAAAATGCAAAAGCTTAGAAAGCGCCTCTCCCTTAGCTTCGGTAGATTATGTAAGTATTATCCTATGTCATACATTTCTACTGGCACTGCAGCACTTTAATATAGATCTATCCACACGAAAAGATCCCTTCTCAAAGCTGGATATTTCGGAAACGGGTGCCAATATCCGGCGCGATTCAACTTCAGTAGGCGCTCATCCTCCAAGCACCTATATCATAATATGAAAGTGAAAGATAGAATTGAAAGACTGGCAGACCGTGAATATTTCTTTCATATGTGAAATCATCTGTAATTCCCATATCTGTCCCACCGCCGACGAGGAAGCGATCAACGATTTTCTCGCTCAAAAAACTTACAAAAGATTGACTGCTGACTGTTCGCACCGCCGGCGAGTACTCGGTTGTGGCAGTGACAAGAGCTATCAAAGATAGTAGCTGGTCAGCAATAATAGCCTGGCGGGCAGAACACTCGCTGAGAGCGCACTTCGATGCTGGAAATATGAAATAACGTAAGGGACAAAACTAAGGTTTTTAGGAGAGCAAAAATAGGGTATTTTTCTTACAAAGCTAACGATAATTTTTTAACTATTATGTTTTATGTAAAAAGTGTCTAGGACAAAGTTTCTTAGATTCCTTCATTTTTTAAGCTAAAATAGCAAAATATCAATAAAACCTATACTTAGTTTTAATATATAATCCATTTTCGACAAAATTTCCCTTACGTTATTTCATATTTCCAGTATCGACTTGCTGCTCTTTGCTCACCAACTCGTTTTTAGTTGCTAGTTCTACTCGCTTATCGTTAATCGCTGGTGAGACAAGTGCCTCAGATATTCCTATTCATATTCCCTGATCGGTGTTCGTACTAGTTAACCTTCAAGCGGGCGCGCGGCGTCGAATCGACCGCGATGCGATCGATTCTCGATACATTTATGATGCCAAATTGCTTACAAATCCAAAGAAAATTAGAATATTATTTTGATTTTATAATTTTGTTTATGTCCTAACATAATGATAATGTGATAAATACAAAAAATATTAAATAATTAGTGTTTTAAATCCCTGAAATATCCTATAGGTCTTTTAGGTTACGCGCGACCGCTGGCGTTACAAATGTCCGCGCGCCCGCTTGAAGGTTAATTTGATGCTTGGCTAACAATGGAGGACACTGTATAACTTTAATAAAGCCATTGCCCATGGGTGTAGCATGTGCTGCGAAATCGATCCGTCTGTCTATGCGAAAATGACGAAATGTCGCTTAAACGGATTTAGCTTTCTTCTTTGAATGACGGATTACAAAGGAAAACACGCTAATAAGACATTAGTACTCCAGTGTTAACCATTCTTCTCACAAGAAACCAAAATACAAGTCATAGAGCTCTCGTGAGAACTGATTCCTAATGCTTTCTAAGGCTAGATCTCACAGTACAATAATTATCCCAGTAAAAGCTATACATAGAACTGTTAATTATACTAATTAATTCTGCGGATCGGCTTGCTAATTAACCCGGCGGTACTCGCTAGGTGTTTACATGCACGAATACTCGCTACCGGGTAAAAAATACCACATGATTTAAATGACATTATCTTGGAAAATAAGTTAGCTTTACAGACTTTAATGGCGTATTTAGTTTATCAATACTAATGTCTAATAAATAAAAGAAAATTGAAAGTTTGAATTATTATTTATTTCAAATTATAGCTTATCTTAAAAAAGAACGCAAAATTAAAAACAAAAATTCTTCATAGTCTTAGAAAAATCAACAAAAAAATTTTTTTCTTAGGTATCACGTAAAATTGAGATCAAAAATTATAAATCGACAGTGCTAGTGTAGTTGTACTCTGTGGTATTTTTTACCCAGTAGCGAGTGCCGCCGGGTTAAAAAGCTAGTGAGTTCCACAGCTATGTGTGTTGATTGTAGGTAGTTAACGCCACCTGGCGGGAACTGGCTTGTATTAACGGCATAACGTGTCTGTGGGATGTCAACCACTCATCACAGGGGTTGAAATCAATTAAGTAGTTTTACTTAACCGATAGACGATGCAAATAGAATAATGCCTTGAATTTATCACGGATATTCGTCATTTTGATGTAATTGATTATTGACGTGATGGGGTTTTAAAGTGGAAAATGTGCTGATAAATTATTAGTGAAATCAATCAACTTGCGTCTCATTATGGTTAAATGGACGTGAAACTCCTGAATCACAAGACTAGAAAGTCGGTGACAATATTTACTTACTCAAAAATTTTCTTGTACATTTCTAATTTTACTAGGTAATCTTATAGGTTTTCCCACTATTTTAGTCCTCCGATTTCTTTCGTAAAATTATTTCTTCGACAATTTCTAAAAATCATTCTTTTATCTATGCCTGTAAAACATTATCTACAGTAATAGGTGTTCCCTAGGTATTCCCCGTGAAATCGTATCAGTGTCGAGTTCAGTGGATATACAAGCGAGCGTCACTCCGTAACGATTAGCACAGATTATCTATATATAGCACTCGGATAAGATACGGCGAGTTACATCTACATCTCGCACGCACTGCCGGTTAGTTATCTCTGTGTGCTGTACCAAGTAGGTTATCTTCATGCCTTCGCGCATTAGAAAACATTTTTTTTTTTCGAAACTACTTCTATACTTTTAGGGTTTAAAAATCTTTTCTCTAACATTATAACTTTTTTGTGCATCCTTGTGCGAATGTGAAGACATTGTGAAGTTTCCCTGCAGGAGGCAACTAAAAGGAAAAGAGTGAGTCTAAAAAACCATTTTATCAAACACCGCAAAGATGTTAGGACCCGAGAGAAATGGCGGGACGGGTTCAATTCTTTCGTGAAAGATTAAAGTTTAAAAAGTTAGGATTTAAAATAAGAACGATTTATTTTTATTTTACATATTTATGGTTTGCGTTGGCGCCAAAAAGTGTTTGCTGCAGTGATTCAGTGCACAGTAAAGATAAGGTGTTTTATTATTGTTGATAAGGATACTCAATGTAGTATCTTTAGGTGCTGCATTTTATTGCCACTTAAAATAATAACGCGAACGGTATTGGTTGTTTAGCATAAAGGAAACTTGACTGTACAGACGCAAGACACGCAAAGTTTTTTTAATTCCCGCTATCAACAGCATACTAAGAAAAATTTAATGAAAGATTTCAAGCGTTAAGTAAGATAACTTTGTGCTGACCCATTTTGAGTAAGCACCAAGTTATATTATTTAACAGCTGTTAAAAATAGCGTTTTAACAAGCGCTAATTAGGTAAATAAGTCTCAGTGACAGTCAGCTTAGGTAAATATGACCGAGTGACGCGTTAATTAGAACGTTATTTCTGGCCGCGTTATAAATAACGCATAATGACATTAATGCGGTCATTTAAAAAGCACTCGTAATAAAACGTATAGTCATGAATAAAGTTCGTGATCATTTGTTCGGTTTGCGTAAACTATCGTGCAATAACGCCTATTTATATCGTTTATGACGTAATTTATAATGTTTTGTCACAGCGAAAAGATAAACAACAAACAAATTAAAACGATTCACTTATTAATATGTCGCAAAGGTTGTGACCCATTTGAAAATTGTATTGTTTTTCAGTGAGCTAGTTGGTATTGCAGGGTCTTATTTACTTTTCGGTACTGAAAAGTTCGTAAATTCTTGTATCGTGTCGATGGTAGGTATGTTGATAAAACAATTTAGCCCGCTATGTGGTAGCGCCAAAGGTACAGACGCCAGCACATCAAGCTACCCGAAACTGTCAGATTTTCCCAATCAACTTTGAACCTTATGCTTTAGCGCTAAAGTTGAAAATCTATTAAAGAAATCGGACAGATTGTTAGCTTGATGTGCTGGCGTCTGTACATTCCAATCGGCTTTTAGAGCCACGATATGTTAGATATCTCTTGTTCTAATTTGGGTAATTAAAGTAATCAATCACATGTCACGCACGTACTACGCTGCGTGTGGCGCAACTTGGGAGAGAGCAACTTTGCGAATCAAATAGGTCGCGTTGACTAGTAAACGAGTCATCATCCTCCTCAGTCATCGCCCACTTCTCAATTTATTTGGTATTAACGCATCTCAGTAGTCACCTCCTTTTCAGCCATATCATCTTTCACACAAAATATCTATTGTTTCTTTGTCCGTCCTCTACTCTTATCATCTTCATTTTGCTAACCGACTCCTTGACATGGCCTTTAAATTATTTAATTCAAATAATTCCTTTGAGTTTATAACGATCCACATTCACACTAGTGAGCATGAGGGAAACTAGAATATCATTTTGAGAAACAGTATGCGTTAGCTTTAGAAAACGTTCGTAAAGCATTCCTTAAATAACTTTACAAGCACTTGTACGGGTTTAACCTCTCTTGTATCCCATTAAATTCCTGTTGGATTGCTTAAGTTACAATTCTAGAAATAAGACAGTCCCGCGATCAGATGACTGTAATATTTAAAATTCTTTGTGGGATTATTGATGTTCCTGATCTGCATAATGAAATCTGCAATCTATGTGTCCCAGAAAATTACTGTCGTGGCAGAAAACACCGCTTACTGGGTGTTTCAACTTGCCGTACTGTTGCACACTCCAAGTCATCTATTCCTCGGACATTAGCCGCTATTAACGCACTCCTGAACTCACACAGATCTTGATATGTTTGGGAATGAATGGAAGATGATACTGTCAGAATGTTTGATTTTTGTGAGAAGAATGCATGACTCTGTTAAATAAATTATATGTTTAAATAGTGTAATTGGCTTCGGTAAATAAATAAATCTATATCGTACATCAAATTTATATATTAAATTGAATAACAAAAGTCATACAATAAAGAATGTCATCGTTCATTAGCTTTCATTTTATAAAACCGACGAAGCGCAACTTCAGCTTTGTATTTTCTCGTTTGCTTCTATTTCCATTGCAGGATGAACACAATAGGGATCATTTGGTACACTTGTTCTCATATGAATATTAGATACTATACACGGCAAGCTCACCTAGCGTGGGCGAGTTTCTTAGATGCTCGATGCTCGCATGCAATCTACGATGCACATAAACATCTTCGATCACCCACGCTACTTTAACAAGCATGTTCATGCAGTAATTCGATTCGATCGTTCCTAAGTACTTCTATAGCATGTAAAACACTACATAAAACGTTAACATAATGCTGCCTGTCAGGGTACGTATAGAACAGATTAACTACATGTGTAAGATACCAAAAGAGTTACCCACAGAAATCTAAATTATACTTCGTTGCTTCGTCCTTCGAGATTAAGATAACAATGTAGTAATACGTCTAGGGTATCGCCTTTCATCCACTAAGTTTGAATATTTTTTTTTTTTTTTTTTTTTTTTTTTTTTGTCGGTACTTTGTCTTCCTGATAGTTATGCCTGTACCGCCACTCATTCGCGTTTTAGTGCGTCGCCGATCACCACGTTATTTTCTTCGTTTCATTTGAATTGTGCAAAAAGATGCCAAAACGTAGTCACAAAAACGACGACAGTGATTATTTAAGAAAGAAGATTCGAAAACTCGAAAGGAAACTTAATAAACGCGACAGAAGGTCGCGTGTTCGAAGTTGTTCCGAGAGTAGTAGCTCGTCGACGAATATTATTATGTCGCCGGTACTATCGGACCATGAAGGTAAGCTGAAGTGTTATTTTTACAAACGGAAGATATTGTGAATAGTTTTTCGGACTATATCCGTATCATAATCTGACATGATGTCATATTATCTTAAATAGTGTTGTGTACATCTTATGGGGATGTTACCTTCACATAATTTTGGATTCCCAATTCATTGGGTATATACTACTAGTGATTGTGTACATTTGAAAGGAATGTTGCCTTCACTTTAGTTAATGACCTACTTAATAATAATTGCATTTTATATCCGTACGGACTAAAACATAGTGTTGTGGGTAGTTTTAAGGACTATCGCCGCTCTAAAACCACTAGTTGTATACTAGGAACATTGGTAGTTGTGATCATATCCACGTACCTACATAACAAAATGTTATCACTCGATTTCGTAATTCTGAATATCGGTATGGATTATAAACTTGGTGTTGTGGATAGTTTTGAGGACTATCACCGCGCTATTTTCTATCCGATACCTACATTTGGTACATTTTCTACTCCAGCTGAAATGGAAGTTCAAGGTGATGTCGCGTCATCTCCGATTATTGACTCAGATGAGCCACAACCGGGTACGTCCACCTCGACGATACATGATGTTCCTGCTACAGAAGCAGTACAGGCAGGGGAATCGGAACTACCTGTTGAAGTAACGCTTCCTGAGCTGGACGAAGAGATTCTGAATCTCTTGGGCGAAACTCCATCAAAGGATAAAAAATATGGACCAGACATTAGATGCGAGTTATCTGCTCGCTGGGAACACATCGCAACAACAGGCTTGACCAAGGATGCCAGAAAGGAGCTGCTTGATAAGCATCTGGTTCCAAAAAACTGCACAAAGATTGATGCACCCAAGTTAAATCCAGAGATAAAGGCCGCCTTATCGGAGATGCTAATAAAAAAAGACAAAGCTTTAGAGAATAAGCAGGTGCAGGTCGCAGCAAGTATATCTTGTATAAGTGAAGCCCTAAGCATACTCTTTTCTGCAGGTTATAAAGATCAGTCGGTAATAAAATTACTGATCGAAGCCGGTCGACTGATGTGGACTCACAACACAGCGAGTCCATGACACGGCGCAGTTTTATATGTTCTACAATCAAGAAAGATATAAAAGATCAACTGTTCAATACAGAAATCGATAAGTTTCTATTTGGCGAACATCTGACCGATACTCTAAAAGCTGCAAAAGCTATATCAAAATCAGGCGCTGAGATTAAAATAAACACACAGGTTCGAAGACCTGCACCAGCGCAGAGACCGAGACAGGCCCCTGTCCAGACTTTAAACCAGACGCCTCCGTTCCCGACAGCGCGGCAAGCGGGAACAGCGAGGAGAACAGCGCCGGCGCCGCGCCCGCGACCGGTGCAGCAGCAGCCGCGACAGCAGCCGCGCTTGCAGCAGCGCCAAGCCCCGCGGCGCTAGACCTGGTACGTTTTGCAGGTCGGTTATCCTACTTTTATGATCAATGGCAATTGATAACTAATGACCTCGTTGTATTATCGTGGATAAGAGGTTACAAGATACCGTTTACTAAACCTGTCTATCAGTTACACGAACCAAGTTTACCTGCATTAACTTCATGTGAGTCCTTTAAATACAAGGTGGCCATCACTGACCTTCTAAACAGTGGTGCTATTTCACATTGTGAACCATGTGAAGGACAGTTTCTTTCTAGTTATTTCCTGATTAAAAAACCCAATGGCAAAAACAGATTTATTTTAAACTTAAAGTCTCTAAACAAGTACATCGTAACAGAACATTTCAAAATTGAAGATCTAAGAACAACATTAAAATTAGTATCAAGAAACAGTTTCATGGCCACCTTTGATTTAAAGGATGCGTATTTTCTAGTACCTATACACCCGACGTATAGAAAGTACCTACGATTTAGGTACGAGGGTCAAATTTACCAATTCAATGTTTTGCCGTTTGGTTTAAACACAGCTCCATTTGTGTTCACAAAGCTATTAAAACCGGTAATTTGTTTACTGAGATCATTAGGTTATCTGTCATCTATCTACTTAGATGACATTTGTATCATTTCTAATAATTATCAAGATTGCTTAGATAATATTTTACAGACAAAACATATTTTAGAGTCCTTAGGATTCATAATTAACATTAAAAAAAAAGTTGTATGATTCCGAGTAATATTTGCAAATACCTTGGTTTTGTGATAGATACAAAAGAATTTCATGTTAGCCTTCCTAAGGAAAAACGAAATCTAATTAAACAAGAGTTACAATCGTTTCAATTGAAATCTCGTTGTAAAATAAGACAGTTTGCTCGCTTGATAGGCCTCCTCACTTCGTCCTGCCCCGCGATTCAGTACGGTTGGCTTTACACCAAGCAGATGGAAAGATGCAAATACCTTGCATTGTGTAAAACGAGTAATTATGATAGCCACATGTCTTTACCACAGTATTTGCAGGACGATTTTTCCTGGTGGTTAAAATCTATTGATACCGCAGTGAATCCTATTAGACGGGACAGCTACTGTCTAGAAATATTTTCAGACGCTAGCAAAAAAGGGTGGGGGGCAGCATGCGGTGCGGAGACCGCCAGTGGCCAGTGGAGTAACACAGAGTCTAACAAACATATTAACTGTCTAGAACTCCTGGCTGCTTTCTTGGGCTTACAAACATTCGCAAAAGGATTAAAAAATTGTCAGGTGTTACTACGCGTTGACAACACAACTGCTATTTCGTATATCAACCGTATGGGTGGAGTAAGATTTCCACATTTAACTGAAATCACAAAATCTTTGTGGCAGTGGTGTGAAGCTCGTGGTATATTTGTATTCGCTTCATACATAAGCTCGGAAGATAACGAAATAGCAGATGCTGAGTCTAGAAAATCTCACCCCGATACCGAATGGGAGATTAAAGATCATGCTTTTGAAAAGATTGTGAGAGCCTTTGGGCAACCAAAAATTGATCTTTTCGCATCAAGGTTGAATAACAAATGTGTTAAGTACGTCTCATGGAATAGAGACCCAGGAGCATGCGCTGTGAATGCTTTTACTTTAAATTGGTCAAATCTTTGTTTCTACGCATTTCCTCCTTTTGCGGTTATATTAAAAGTATTAAGAAAACTTATATACGACCAGGCGGAGGGTATTGTTGTGGTTCCATTTTGGCCCACGCAACCCTGGTTTCCACTTTATCAAAAACTTCTCTGTTCAGAATTAGTTCAGTTTAGACCCTCTGATAAAGTGTTATTGTCTATTTCCAACAGTGTCCCCAAGCTCACGTTGATTGCAGGGAAGTTATCAGGACGGCGTTACGAAACAGAGGAGTACCACCATCATCTTTAGATATTATGATAGCTTCTTTATCTGAAAGGTCAATAAAACAATATGACGTTGCCATTCGACGTTGGGTAAACTTTTGTAAGACTCACAATATCAAAATACATGAGGCGTCAATTCCGATGATTATGTATTTTCTCACTGAGTTATTTCATTCCGGCTTACAATACGGATCTTTAAACAGTCATCGCTCCGCTCTGTCTTTGATCTTAGGATCGAGAGTAGGGTCTGATGATCGCGTTGCTAGGCTATTCAAAGGTTTTTACAGACTTCGTCCTCCAGCCCCAAAATATAATATCACTTGGGACCCGTCAATAGTTTTAGAATTCTTATCAAAATGGTACCCAAATAATAATTTAAGTTTCGAACATTTAACCAAAAAGGCCGTAACTTTGCTCATACTTGTAACTGCACACAGGGTGCAAACCATTAGCAAAATCAAATTAGAAAATATGAACGTCACTGATAATCTTATATTGATCAAGATAAACGATTTGTTAAAAACATCTCGACCTGGTTTATCTCAACCTTGTTTAAATATTCCATTTTACAAAGATCGACCGGAAATATGTCCCGCTGAGGCTCTTATAGAATATATTGATAGGACAAAACATTTGAGAAACAATGCCAATAGCCTTTTTATAAGTATTAAAAAACCACATAAATCAGTAACCACAAATACCATCAGTCGGTGGATAAAAGATATATTATCAATTAGCGGAATTGACACTTCAGTATTTTCTGCCCACTCCACCAGACACGCAGCCACCTCAGCTGCTCATAGAGCTGGTGTCAATATTGACACGATACGAAAAGCAGCTGGGTGGAGTGGTAGCTCCAATGTTTTCGCTAGATATTATCATAGAGACATTCAATGTGAACAAACTGATCAATTTGCCTTATCAATCCTAACCTCTGATCGATGTTAGATTTAATTACTTAAAATTAATAACTTAAATTTATCTACCCCTAATTAAAGAAAAACTACAATTTAATTACTTTATTACTTGTAAGGTTTGATTAATATACATGTACCTAAGTATAAAAATTCAGTGTTTTAATATTTCACCATCTTTCAAAATCTACATTGTTATCTTAATCTCGAAGGACGAAGCAACGAAGTATAATTGGAGATTAAACGAACTTACCTGAAGTGAAGTTCTATCCAAATTATACGAGTTGCTTCGTCCGAAGAGATTAGTTCCCTCCCAACCCTATGAACCCCATACCTAAAGTGAAATATTAAAAAAGGTTCCAGGCTTTCAACTAAATGAGTGGCGGTACAGGCATAACTATCAGGAAGACAAAGTACCGACAAAAAAAAAAAAAAAAAAAAAAAATATTCAAACTTAGTGGATGAAAGGCGATACCCTAGACGTATTACTACATTGTTATCTTAATCTCTTCGGACGAAGCAACTCGTATAATTTGGATAGAACTTCACTTCAGGTAAGTTCGTTTAATCTCCAATAATAGATTTCTGTGGAGTTGTGGCGCAGGCAAATATTCTGAGGCGAAAGTTGATAAAACGAATTCAGTAACGAAATTGAAAACTTTTCTATTCCTATCTACTAAAGCTGCAAATAACCCTATTTCATTCTTATCCCAAATTGATGCTCAGTTAATTTCTAACTTTTCTTTTTGTTTGCTTAATATGAATCAATTGTTTCTAACAGTTGATTCATCTTTGTTTGTAATTCTTGCATCAAGTTAATATGTAAATCTATTAATAAGTGTGTAATGATTTATCACTATCCTTATAGGGCCAGTTGAGATTGTGTCAGTCATAATGAATGCTGTATTCATTTGAACCTTTGGCTCATACTAAACCCTTATTTATTCCATGACTTAATCGACTTCGTCGTGATTCACTATTTTGTTATGTTCACTTGTGATATGTGTAGTATTATCAAACTCTCAGGATATATCAGAAAAAGTTCCAATCATACATATAGCCCCTTACCTTTTCCAAGGATTTCCTCTGCGAAGCAGTACTGTCTACTAGTGTTACAAAGTACACGATCATTACTCGGATATCGGAGTACTGAAGTACTGAAACCTTGTTATGAAACTCCTGTGTGATATTTTTAGATCCTCACTTCTGCCGTGCATAGTTTAATGCACCTTGCTTCGTGTCTATTGATTTTATAGTTTACTTACCTTTCCTAATAGTGACGGTTCCGTATTCCAATGTAAAGAGAAGAGAATCTTTACCCAGCTCTCGTTTCCCAGTTGCCACAGTTGATTTTGCCTCGATGTTTAAGTTAAAGTTTCGTCTTCTCGTCGGGAGTTTTTAAGTCATTTTAGTGTTTGAGATGGCACTAGCATTTTCATCGGTTATTCTCCTAGCTTTGTTATTGATGGCTAAATGTTCTAGAGGTATGACCGACTTATCTACCTTGCGAAGATTTTCATCATAATAAATCTAGGTTAAAGGAGATTAACAGTTTTTAATATTTTCACAACGCAATCTGTTTTTGTTTTTTTTTTTTTTCAAACCCTGCCATTCGTTAAATATGAAGTCGTTATCCTCAAAGGGCCATTTACCCCCAAGAGATTTAAACATCAGAAGAAGTCTTTATCTAAAAAAACAATTAAAGGGATCTCGAATTCCACTGTATAGGACTTTGTAAACTGGTTTCGCGTTTTAATAATTAGACGGTTTCAGACATTCCTTCACAAGCATTTCGTTTTATATTTACGATTTACGTAGGAACTTCATTAAAAATTTGTTGTAATTTTTGCTGTTAAATCAATTTAGCTGACGACATTACGTTCATAGTAATTATTTTATATGTGTCAGTTAATATCGATACAACCGTGCATTTTGTATTGTACATATTATTGAAATGGACTACACCTGTGAAAACAATAAAGGTGTCTCACATACCTACAAATTGTAGTGCGATTTGAACTACATTAGGACTGTTATGTGTTACCTGTTTTAGGAAGTGTGAAGTGTCATTATGATTACTTCCTTTTACAGAATGAATAATGAGGTGACCAATTCTATATTCTAGTAATCATTTGTGTTATCTGACGTCGCTTCAATAAAAGACAATGCACATTTAGTGTTCATTTCCGTTACTTTAGCAATCTACTTATTAATCTTTATTCAAGGTCTGCTTTAGAAAAGTGGTCTGCCTCATTTTCTTTTTTTTTGTTTGTTTACTCTATATTTATTTATTTTTTTATATTTATATATTCTATACTGCCTGCCGGGCAAAGGCCTCACCCAAGTCCTTCTAGGAACATCCCCCGCCACAAAGCTCTTCTTTAAAGTACTTGTTACTATTTCTCAGGCGGCCAAGTACATCAGTATGAAATGGTTTTCACTTGCCTTCCTACCATGCTGAATATAGAAACAGATCGGTTCCGAAAACTGATGGAAATAGGTCGTTCTCCACTTAGCAGTTAGTTAATTATGGTTTCCAGTGTACCATTCATCCATTACTTCATTTGGCAGTTTCTCAACTGCCAACGATATGTTACAAATGATGTTTTGAACTACCCGTGGCCGTTATATCTGGCCTTCGTCGGTTCGTGTCGTATGTATATTTATAACAGACATGTACTAATGTTGAAGTTCTCATCGATCGGTTATATCCTATTTATAGTTCGGAAAACTTTCAATTTCTCGTCGAATTTTGAGAAATTCTTGTTCTGTAAAAGTCAACATATGTATGATAATGAAGTACATACATACTGTAGCGTGTTATTGGTTCATCATTTCGTTAGTAGGGTACCATTAGAATCTAAAAATATGAGACTTTTAATTAACTATGTTTTTCATTGATTTTAAACGTCCAATTATTTATTTTTTTGCAATAATAACACTGCCCCTGTTTACTTCGATTTACTTAAAGCAAACGGTAAATAAAGTGGGTGTTGAAGTCAATGTTATGTCTATTTTTGTCTTAACAAACAATTTTTCTCTCTATTGTTGAGATTGCCTTAACTTGAATGTGACCTTTGCTAATATTTCGTTCCGTTTTTGCATTGTATTGTCCTAAATTGGTCTTATTTATCGTTTTTTATTTTTCTTACATTGCGGTATTTTTGCCAAGAATAAAGAAACATTTTAAAACAATAATTATGAACTAACGAAGATTTACGAGGGCCTGTTATTCTTTTAAAATGTCCGTGTCCTATTTTGTTAATGGATAAGCCAAGCCGTCAAAATTAACAGAAATAATGAATGTAAATTCCGAGTAGGTAATGGTAATGCTGTGGAACAAATTAACCATTTTTTAACCAGCTAGGGACCATTAGCGTAATAATTTACTCTTCTCGGGTATAATAAACCAATCATAAATTGTATTTGAACTTATCATGCAGATTGTAGAACATATATATAATCTTCACGGATATCAGTTGACTACAAATATTTGATTCCACGTGATATTAGAATCTTTTGGCAGACAAAGGACACTTCCAATTTTGTCTTCATATCACGAATCAAACCTGTTATTGTTTCATTTAAATATATACTATTTAATATTCAGCTTCCAAAAACAGAATCATGTAATAGATCAATGATCACAGATTAGGCACCCATTGGCTGTAGCCTCGGCCCTCCCTTATCAGTCACAAGTAACAACAGAGCAGTGACACGGTTGATCGCATACGGTGACGTGACGCAGGAAGTCGACTGTGAATCGTTCAACTATTCAAGTACGAATTTGTTTATGGTAGGTACTAAGTAGGTTGGAGCAGGATCACTATCAAGTACTATCCACAATTAAATAGACGCGTCTGAAAGCGTCAAAGCTTTGACTGCACGTTCAGAATCTTCAAACGTGAAATACTTAAACGTAAAGCTATAACATACAGACAAGGTCAGAAGAGCGTGATAAATATGAACGATTCTCTCTTGCGGGAAACAAATCCATCAGCTAATGAAGATTTTTCAAAGGATCATGCTTGTGTGTGTGTTACACTTTATAAAATAGCCTTCTGTACCTATATCTACCCAACTACAGATACGAGTATGATGCATCTGTATTTCAGTATACTCTTTATCGAATATTTTGTTGCACCAAGCAATTTCCTCTCACCAAGGTTTTCGTTTTAGAATTTTCCGGTGTTCGTGGTCTTGTTATAGTCCATTATAAGATGGCAATATCATTAACGTTAGTTCAACCGTTTCTAATGGTCTAATATCAAAACTGATATCATCGTCATTATCTAGAAAATCGCCACTGATGCATTCAGATCTTATTATGAAGCATTTCGTAGTCCGCTAAAATTATATACAGGCAGTGTAACTACTTGGTTCCCATTTTCACCTTCTTTAAATCTAATAACAGTGTTCTCATTCACATCGAATGCAAATACAAATCTTTAAGTATTTCTTCAATATTTACTCCGTCTTCAGTCTCTGTTTTATGAGTAGTGTCGCCACCAAGAAAAACAGCATTCTTCTCAAATGAGACAAATATTTCAATGTTATGATTGGCTATATCCGATGTGTTCAGATAGACAGTATAACAAAAGTCATTAAAATGATAACACAAACAGCACTGTGGCACGATTTTAGGCGGAATTCTGTTTCGCAGAATACAATCCCTCCCGATACAATTGATAACCATGCATTGTTGATGAATGTTATCGACATTCAATGTAAATATGTTGACACGTTTTTTGACAAGATATTGATAACATAGGGTTTTTATGGTAGTTTAACTTACGTAATTACTATTTTTTTAATAATACTATGGGGAAGGTTGTCTGGTTAAAGACCATAGTCAAGTTCACGTTTCGAAGAATTTGAAAATAAAATTGATACGTTTCGGATGAAAATGGTTGTTGCTGCAGTAGCTGTCCCGATTATTCAGTTTTAAAAACAACTTCAATGCTCACAAACGTAATATATAAGGTACGATTAAAATAGATAGACACACTTTTAGAAATCATTCAACCACCAAAATAAGGACAATGGTAAGAAAATATATAAGAAAAACGCATTAGATACTTGCAAGAAAAATAATCAGCTAACGAAAATACACAAATGTGCGCCGGCAATTTATTATTTTTGGTCAAAATAAAATCACTTTAATCAGTGTTTTTTTTTTGCTTGGATATCTTTGTTTAGACGTACTGAGCGCTGTGTTAAAATTTGTCCGTCTATTTTAATGGGACTCTGTAGGTATATACCAATCTGAGATTTGAAACATTGAGATTGTCCATTACATAACAAAACGACCTGTTTTGAAACGTTTACAAGCTTTACTGATTGTTTACGTACTGTTACTCGCCTGTTACAGTTCCGTCAATGTTTTTCAGCTGTCGCATGTTATTTACACATAACATTATTAAACGCCGGCTAGCTTCCTACTGTTTGAACAGCACTGCGCTCACAATTTATATATTTGACGAAAAAATAAACGATTGGCTAACTAACTAATAGTTGTTGAATATCAATGTTGTTTGGTTTACTAATTGTTTGGCAGTTACATTTGTCACGTTAATCTATTTGCTAATGTTTATGTGATCATTCAGTTGTTAGTTATTTATAAGTATCGTATCTTGTGTAAGAAGCTCCAACAGGGACGGGCGTAGTCAATGATGACACAATTATTTTATGTAACTCACTTATATTTCTCAACTGTACATACAAAATCAATGCTTAGCTTAGCACTAGGTACACTTATTAACAATCACAGAACCTATCGCAGAACCTATGCGTCAAGTCCAAATTCCCAAGAGACCGTGCAACCCGCCAAAATGTTTCGTCCTCTCGTTATCCCTGCATCTTTTTAGCGCGAAGAGCGAGTTCTCTGATTGGTTCCCGCTATTTTGCGTCAACCAATCACAGAACGACCATGACTATAATAAAAGGGTAAAGTTGCCAGTGAACAATATTGAAATGATAGCTCTATTAATATGAATAACTACGACTAAAATAATCGATTAGCAAAATTATAATTCACAAACCCTAACAATCGACCGTCCTGACAACGTGTGCGTCCCCGCACACGACACCAGGTGGAACCCTAACAATCGGAACGCCCCCTGGTTGCTCAGTTTTTACATTTTTATTGTTTGAGTATCGAATAACAATAACAGGTAACCACCTGCTTCCACAAGGCTAATCAAAGTATGACTCATTAATCAGTTCCCTAGGAATTGCGGCTTAGTGTGAAATACTACTTTACAAAATGACTAAGCTAAATAATATTTAATTTAAATTAGGTACAAGTTCAATACAGTATGTATACATTATAGCTAACAATAAGGTTGAGGTGAATATCTGATGTAAGTATTAAACTCAATTACACACATAAGATTGATTCAACTGTCGAGGAAAGGAAAGTACCAAATAATCAACTCTATAGATTTATGTAACAATTTCTACGTCTAGTTATTGACTTACACACATCGGATCAGTAATATCTTGTATATTTCTACTAAGTATTAGATCTCTTTGAATTTGATCAGAAAACAACGATCGATTTATGTTCTCTGTCACTTACGATTAAACTTAGCTTTGGGTTCCGAACGATCGATTAATCGGTTTACCCATCATCGAATTTCTAACCCGAACGATCGATTTTTCGGGGCCTAACTGGTGCCTACAAGACGATCGATTTACTTGTGGCAACCAGAAGGACATTTGTTGAATCAAGTCACGATCCGATCGATTCTCGTGCCTGATCTGAAACAATGAATGACACGCATCTGTAGTTAGGTGTCTCTAGAACTTGGTGGAATAAACTATAGAACTTAGGAAAATTAAAATAAAATGGTCAATTTATGATTCAGTGTGGTCCTCATCGTCAGTGCCACTGGTATCCGAGTTATTCACCTCTAGGGCCTCAATGTGTATCCATGGCATCATACGGTCTGCTGCCACGGTTGTGGGTCGTTTGTTTTGCATACTGGCCAAACCCGGAACCGGTGCTACCTTATATCTGTCCCTACCTAAGACTCTGGTAACACGATAGGGCCCTATAAACGAGGGCATGAGCTTTTTACTTTGTCCGTCATTATTGAAACAAGTCTTGGTTATTTTAACGAGTTCGCCTTCGACATAGGTCCGGGCTGGCACCCTATTCCTATCATAAACCCGCTTTTGTTTAGCCTGCTCGTTATCAATCCTTTTCTTGACCTCCTCTCGAATAGTGGTAATTTCGCAGTTTTCGCGAGAGTCTTTTGTGACTTCGTTAAGAATGGGATTTATTTCGCTACTCATACTAGTTCCGAATAGTACCTCTGACGGCGTCCTACCAGTGGTTTTCTGAAAAGTGTTATTTAGACCCCACTGAATTTTCCCTAAATGACCATCCCAGTCCTTTTCACCGTACTTAACGGTCATTGCTTTCAAAGAATCGAGAATTGTACGGTTGTAACGTTCAACCTGACCATTTGATCTCGGACTGGCTACAGCATTAAGAATATGTTTAATTCCCTTGTCTAGGCAGAATCGATTAAAAGCATGAGAAGTAAAGCAGGTACCACGATCGCTTACAAGGCGATCAGGGACCCTAAATGTAAAAAATATATCTTCAAGAACTCTAATTGCATTCAAACTGTTAGTATTTCTAACGGGTTTGATAAAACAGAATTTGGTGAAGGCTTCTACAACGACCAGTAAGTAAGCATAGCCTCTCTTTGATTTGACAAAAGGCCCGAGATGGTCAACATGCACCGTATGAAATGGTACTTCTATTTTGGCGATGGGGTGGAGCAGACCCTCGTTTGTTTTAGTCTTGTTCTTTGCATATGCACATTCAATGCATGAACCAACATATTTTTTTACAAACTTGGACATTTTATTATACCAATAGTGTTTCTTTATTCTTTCGAGAGTCTTTTCCACCCCAAAATGGCCAATATCGTCATGGTTCATCCGGCACACTTGCCATCTCGCACCTCTTGGCACCACCCAACGCAGGCTATTTTTATCATTACCTATACAACGAAACAATTTGTTATCCTTGACCACAAAATTATCTTTTATGTATCGGAGTTCCTTCTCATTAAGACTATCATTTAAAATGTTTTTAATCCTACAGAGTTCGGTGTCTCCCAGCTGAAGCGTGTGTAACCAATCTTCACTACTGATCGACATAACTGAAAATTGATCGATGGGATTCTCGCTCTCTATTGGATTGCGGGACAGCGCATCTACATGACCCATCTTTACGCCTGCTCTATACTCAACTAAACATTCAAACTCTTGTAGTAAGAGCCACCAGCGTGCTATCCGCGGGATTAGGTCTCGTTTTGAGAACGTAGATCGTAGAGCACTACAATCTGTAATGATCTTAAATGATTTCCCTAGTAGATAGACCCTAAACTTTCGCAAAGAACAGACTACTGCTAGAGTTTCGAGTTCATACGAATGGAAATTTTTCTCCTCAGGAGAGGTTTGTCGACTGTAGTAAGCTACTGGGCGGAAAGTATCATTCCCTTCAGAGCGCTGCAATAATATACCTCCAACACCTAATCTACTTGCGTCGGTGTGGAGCTCTGTCTCTGCTGCAGGATCATATATTGCAAGAATAGGCCTGTTAACCAACTTAGATTTCAAGACTTCAAAAGCCTCCTCTTGACTATTACCCCATGTCCATGAGGTGTCCTTTTTTAACAATTTACTGAGAGGCAAAGCAATTCGGGCAAAATCTTGGATAAATTTACGGAAATAACTAGCCAGACCAAGGAACTGCCGTACATTGTGAACATTCTCAGGTCGTGGAAAATTCATGACACTAATGATTTTTTTATCACCTGGCCTAACCCCAGCTGCACTGATTTCGTAACCAAGATAATCGATTTTGTCTCGCAAGAAGTCGCATTTGGAAAGATTCAAAGTGAGATTTGCTTTCTCCAAAAGTTGCAATACCTCCTCAAGCCGTACCAGACATTCACTAAAGTCCTTACCAAAAATAAGGACGTCATCTAAATAAGCAGTTGCCTTGTTGAACCGAGCTGACCCTAATATCGAATTCATCATCCGTTGAAAAACGGCCGGTGCGTTAGCCAAACCAAACGGCATGCGATTAAACTCGTACTGTCCGTCTGGCGTAACAAATGAGGTAAGGTATCTGCTCTGTTCTGAAATCGGCACCTGGTAATAACCTGATGTAAGATCGAGCGAAATAAAACAAGCCTGGCCGGTAAGTCGTGCTATTTCGTCTTCGATAATGGGCATAGGGTAGCGCTCTTTCACCGTGATAGAATTAAGCATACGGTAATCGATACACATTCGAAATGACCCATCCTTTTTGCGTACGAGTAGAATTGGACTAGCGTACCCTGAGATCGACTCCCTTACTATCCCTGCATCCAGCATCTCCTTCACCATTGCCCGTACCTTCTCACGTTCATGATGCGACAACCTATATGGGCGATAGACGACAGGGTGGTCACTGTTTAACTCTATGTTCATTTCGGTCGCGTTGGTACAACCTAGGTCCCTAAGAGAGGATGCGAAGCAACGATGATATTTTCTGAGCAACTCTACTAACCTTTGTTTCACGTCCTCTGGCACCTTATCACCGACGCGAATAAGATTCTCATCGAAGTCACAGTCCTCAATCGCCACAGGGATTTCTGGTGGTTCGACAACTACCCTACTGACAACCTCTACTCGTTTTGCACGACATAGAACTAAATTATTTGTGATGCAGCAGGAACTTGAACATGGGAACACGGTTATATAAATACGACTATTTTCAGAGCGATAGAGACCTCCACAAACAAAGTACTGTTTATTTGGTTTCCCAGCGACAACATTTTTCAAAAAAATGTTGCCACAGGTGGAGGGTTCAATCCATGCCTTCACTGATGCTGCACCATAGAGTTCTACCAATCCTGTTGCCCTAATTTTAAGAGAGGACTCTGTTAGATCCGGATCTGGATGTGGCATTTCATTGCCAATATCGATAAATTGTAGCCTAGTTACGTCCTTATAAACTATGATGTGAGTTTGTTCGGTGAAGGACTGCCCTATAAGCGCGGATTTCTCTAAAAAATTATCGCACACAACCTTGCATGGAACCTGAGCATTGACACCATCCACCCCAAAATTAAGTAGCAACCCTCCTAGTGACTCTACTATACCGTTTCCAAACCCTTTTAACAATGATGGTATGTGATCGTGGGTCAAGCCTAACTCATTAACTACAGATTCCTTTATAAGCGTGACTTCGCTCCCAAAATCTACAAAGGCTTTCTGTAACGTACCGTTAATTTTTACATCCTTAATAAATTTCGAGTTCGGGTGCGAGTTGAATCCTTGACTGGCTACATCAATACACATGGCTTTTGGAATGTTACCGCTAGGTTTTCCGACGTTATTTTGTATCTGCGTGTTACAGTTATCGACTGTATGCCCTATTTTGTTGCATTTTGTGCATTTTATAAGCGGTTTAGGACAATGTAAGAAGCTGTGACCCCTTTCTTTACAATTGTAACATCCCGGAAATGAACCTGATTTAGCACCCGGCCTTTGACTGGGCTGACCATTAGGGGTATTAGAGTTATCGGTTTTGTTCTTGTTAAAGTTTCGATCGAAATGCTGATAAGAGTCTCTGCTGCTCATCAAAAACTGCAAGAGCTGATCGGGGTGAGAGGACCGTAAAGCTAGGGCACCTGATTTGAGGGTCCTATCACTGATCCCATGAATGATACAATCAACCGCACGTTTATCAACTATGTCACATTGGTTAAGTAAAGCTAGTTTCTCATAAAAATAAACCTCTATAGGTTCATTATGTCTACTCCTCCTTTTAAGCATTTCCTCCAAGGCCTGACCGTAATTTTGTTCGCAAGGGAAGGCGTTTATTAGTTTCTCTTGCCATTCTTGCCAGTTAAACAGAACCGAGTTTAAACCTTCATACCATGTTTTGGCGAGGCCTTGAAGTTTCTGCATAGCAAAGTGAACGATAGTTTTGTCATCCCAACCGTACACACTAGCACACTCATTGACTTTCTTGAGCCATACATCAATTCGTTGGTTTTTTGTAGATGGATCAAAATTAGGTAGTATGTTCATGTGATCAATTTTTTGAAAAACCCGAGTGTCTCGGGCGGATTGAGATGCCAAACTATCTTTCAAACATTTGAAGACATCAACAATATATTTTTTTGATACAGATGGGCTACGTGACCTTTTAAAATGTCCCGCGACGTTACGATGCTCAGCATGCGGCCCGTCACCGCCGTGACGATCGGTTTCCGCTCGTCGCCGTTGATGGTCGAGTGTCCCACTGCGTTGGCTGCGACTGCGGTTGCGTCGTTGGGTGGCTTGCCGCGACGATGTGCGCCGCGCGCTGTTTCGGCTGCGACTCCTGTTGCGGGTCTTGGCATGTAGAAGACGCTCCCGTTCTTGTAGCAGCTGCCTCTCTAGGAGCTTGACTCTTTCATGGCTCAAGCCCAGTTCTTGATCCCGGGTGCGACGTGGGCTGCGAGTTCGCAACCGACTATGACTGTGGTCTCTCACCCGGCTCCTACTTCGATGCTCTATCGCATAGGGCGTCTCAAGTCGTCGATGACTGGCTTGCGTGCTTGGACGTCTAGGTGTCCCATCCATGATGCAAGGGCTCAAAAGAGAAAACAAAACAACCTTAGGTTTGATTTAAGCTATATAAAGATTTTCAAAACATCCGTGATGTCTGTAGATTCTTGTCGTAAGGATCGAATTTTGTATTTATTTCTACAATGAAACTATGCACACTGTATGCGTATGCAATTCAAAGCTGGCAATTGACATAACACCCAACTATTACTAAATTGTGACTGCAAATTGTCTATAATTCGAATATTCATGATAAATATCGAAACATTATTGTCCATAAAACTACGATATTATTCAGCGAATATAGCAAGCATTCTTACCAAAATGTTTGAGAGTATATCATGTAAACGATTCACACTACTTAAACTGAGATTCATTCAGACAAACAGTGTAAAACAACATAGTCAATCATAGAATATCAATGCTTTTACTTGGTAACAGATCGGTATAACGTAAAGTTTAGTGTGGGTAGGTACACAATCATGATTATGTAAAACAATTATAAAAACCATTGAATGCTTTATCTCTGCTATGTAGTTGTTAAGCAGACTGACTTTAAAGATCTATGTTACCAAGCAGCGGCTATTTGACCAACACAATAAAGATAATTGCAAATTAATGGGCGTATACTTACGTTGCTATCCCACTTCTGAAATGTAAGAAGCTCCAACAGGGACGGGCGTAGTCAATGATGACACAATTATTTTATGTAACTCACTTATATTTCTCAACTGTACATACAAAATCAATGCTTAGCTTAGCACTAGGTACACTTATTAACAATCACAGAACCTATCGCAGAACCTATGCGTCAAGTCCAAATTCCCAAGAGACCGTGCAACCCGCCAAAATGTTTCGTCCTCTCGTTATCCCTGCATCTTTTTAGCGCGAAGAGCGAGTTCTCTGATTGGTTCCCGCTATTTTGCGTCAACCAATCACAGAACGACCATGACTATAATAAAAGGGTAAAGTTGCCAGTGAACAATATTGAAATGATAGCTCTATTAATATGAATAACTACGACTAAAATAATCGAT
Organism: Eremobia ochroleuca; assembly: GCA_949629135.1. Lineage (NCBI taxonomy): Eukaryota > Metazoa > Arthropoda > Insecta > Lepidoptera > Noctuidae > Eremobia > Eremobia ochroleuca. The sequence continues at coordinate 5,089,464 of OX451400.1, read as the reverse complement.
TAGCAAAATTATAATTCACAAACCCTAACACTTGATAGAACTAGTAGTTCAACTAATTCCCAGCCAAGTAGATTGGAATGAGTTCGCAAAAACAGTGCCAGTTATACCAATCGATCGTGCTAAATTAATTGGTGGTCTATTGTTAAAATACACGCTTTAATCTTCAATTCTAGTCTCGTGACGAGTTTTCTATTTATATTCTTTAGCTGCTGTTTCGCCATGGCTATTGTTTGTAAACTGACAGTTATTAACAACTTAACGTTTATGTTGTCGTAAACAGCCGTATAGTACCTATAATAAAACTAGGCGACACAAACCACGTATGAATCATGGCGGTTATGTAATGTAAGGCTCGATCGCCCCACGACTACCTACGCTGCGCCATACACTCTTCACTCAGCGTATTTCGCATTCGGTAAAGAAACAACATAAAATATATACATATACACCCCACAATAAAAGGTTTCCGAGCATATAACAAAAATATTTCCGAAATTTTTATGCGATTGTAATATTTGACATGAAAAATTTTCTGCACTTCTTACTTTACATGTGTATCGAATGATTTACCATCGCATTTCGGCTGGAAATAAATGATACTTTGCGTTGCATTATATATTTAAGTACTGACGTACAAACAACGCCTTAAATATTTATGGTTTCTTTCGAGCCGATTTCGTATACCTACGCACTTTCTGTCTCTGGCTTACTTCATATAGAATTTACATGCAACTACAATAATTTTGTTGTTGTCGTTTTGTCAATGGCATGATGCTGTGGTCGGAACGTGTTCAGCCCACTGAGTAATAACGGAAGTGTTGTAGTGGGAGCGACCTTCGAGTCGTGAATCAGCCGTGCGACGCTACTAGACCCGGCTCCATAAACGGAGACATTGGAGTACGTCGGGGCACTCCGGACCCGCCTACCGGTGACAACGACTAATTGTGAAGAATTAATTATACTTCCATCTGAATTTATTAAAATTGTAATAGTAATGCTTTTAACATAGTACGCAAATTCTTGGTCAAGTGGCACAGAACTTGTTTTAGTTTTTGCCCAAAGTGACAATTTCCATGCCGTTCTTTGCTACTAAAATGGGCCTTACTAAGAGCTATCAAAATGTATCGTCATGACATATAATAAAATTGCCGAAAAGTAGCGAGCGGCGAAGTGTCGAATAGCCAGCTTCCGGTGTGCGTCACGGGGGTTCAACATCTCCATTATCTAGTCGTTGATTGATAGCAGACTTCCGCGCGGGCCATTGATAATAGTTATTTGCCGTATTTGCCCTACGTGCTCGACGGAGCCACGTCGCCGGTGGACGAGACGAGACACCGACTCGCATTATTAGTTCCTTGACACCCTGTATCGTATTGCTTCTATTTCCAGTATTTGTAATCGTAGATGTTTCCTTAAACATCGTTCGTTACATCGACGTCGACATTTTAATTGTTTAGATAACTGTTTCAATTTTAATGCACGCTCACACCGACGATTAGTTCCAAGGCAATAATTTAAAAGGGAAACGTTTCACTGTGTTGTAATAATTAATGTTCTTCGCTTATTATATCACAATATGCGGGTATATTGAGTCACTCGACCGCACAGGAACTGTATTGTGTTCCCTGCATCACAACCGCGAAGCCTGGACGGACGGCCTTTTGTCGACCCGCCCCATTGTCTTCAACCTATTCAGATACTTTTGTAAAGGCACCTACTGTATTTTTTACTTTTTAGCATTTCATGGCGGTTCAGCTTCGCTCGTTAATTTCCTAGTCAAAGTACAATGCGTTACGACAACGTGTTCAATTCCCTGCAATTGTTGAGAAGTGCTTGTGTTCCTAATGCTACATTAATAGTGATACTTGCCCACTTGAGTGTTTTCGTCTTTATTGAGTCAATTGTCTGTTGCTCAACTGTCGGTTATTACGTAAGCATCTTGTAATGTCTTGTGCGTAGGGTTCGATGCACTGACATCATTTTTGATTATCAAACCGTTACATGTTATAATAATATTCTTTATCTTGACTAATGGTCTTGATACAGAAATGAATGATATTCAGACAGTTATCATTATGCAGCGTGATGTGTTAGCAGGCATTTCTGTCAATAATATCAAAATTTAATGAACAGTCGATTTGAATCAAGTAACAGGTCACACGTAGTGTTTATATCTTGTAACTTGTTATTCGCTCGTACGATAACAAAGCGCAATCGCTAAGAGATCGCCGCCGGCCAGCAGAATTTATTGCTTCCATAACTTACGCAGTTTACTCTTGAATTATCATTACTTGATTTATTTCTTCTATAATTTTCCACAAATAGTTACCCTTTGCTACGATCGTAATATTCTGCGTCGATTTCATTATATCGAGTTCATCGTACTTGTGTCTTGTTTTGCTCGTGCGCTATTTGCTTGGCAAATCATCAACATAGTACAAAATTAGCTTCGAATCAAATTGTCTGTCATTGCTGCATTTCTGGGTTTGTTATTTAAATGTTAGGGGCAATTCTGAGCATGTCTTTGATGAAATTAACTTTGTCGACTAGGCTCTGTGTGATCAGAGCAAACGTCCGTCTGTCAGTGCGTTTTAATTTGGTGAGTCATGTTCCGTGTGCTCCGGTAATAGCGTCTGTTTAATCCAAGTGTCCCCTCCCATCATCGAGCCGATTGTTTGGCCTGAATTGTGTACAACCGGGTTAATGACTGTCCCTGACTTCTTACGCGCATCTTTCTTGGGAAAGTTTATTAGTTTGTCGACACCAATTGTTGTCACGCATGTCATTAAACGTCTGTCACTCATCAAATTAGTCAGTTAATTACATAACGAATATCTTCACTATTTTGCGTTGTAGCCATTACTGAGCGTTAAAGTAAATTCTCACGTAATTTTATCCTAAAAGGAAATACCAAGAGCGATTTTTAATATTGTATAGTCTTTGCAAAAAGAACATCAACTATTTCTTGGAAAGATACAGAAAAGAGTTATACCAATAAGCAAATTCAATACATGGCTGGATATCAATATCAAGGAGACAAGTTTCCGAATCACTGGAGCGCGGTTTCCATGTATTATATTGAATTGAACGATTCAAAGGTAAGGTCCACACGCCATACTGGCCCACAGACGGCCCTTAACTGTCGATCACACGGGAGTAGCATCAGGTTTACGTACCTACTGCACTTAATACTTTACCAACTATTAGGATTCTTAATTTCTAATACATGTTTTATGATTCCCTAGCGTGTGTATCATTTACAACCTACATTGATTGTTGGTAATGAAATTATGATGAACAAAGTAAAACTACATTGTCCACACGCCCTTATCTGACCTTTCGCTGAATCGATAGTACCCTGTCCTGTAGGTGTTCAAGGCAAAACAAAATTAAATTCCAAAGGCATTGTAAAAATACCTCGATCCATCGCTTGGTAGGCGTTAAGCCAACCATGTGTCTGCCTATCTTATCTTATGTTCTCTGTTTGCACATTAGACGGTTAGTTGTTTGTCCAGTTAGGTTCCTGATTTCTTAAAGATATCCCTTAAGAAAACATTTGATCTCTCCAAAACTTAAAACAATACAAGGTGGCATCCCGGACATCGACGCGCAACCTGATTTCTTGGATTCAGTACATGATTCTGAACTTCCCTGCGGTGAAATATTTCTTTGGTTATTAAAATAAAATTGCTGTTCCATACATTTTGAGCGCGTAAATATTGCACTTTTCTATGAAACAGCAGATTTTTTTGATAACTGACCAAAAATTTCTACGCCTGGGGGTTCTAGAACCATGTGCTACATTCATGGTTAAAGTTTTCGCGTTGATGTCCATGTCACCCTGTATATCTTCTACGACAAGCAGCATATGCATTTATATTAAAACGCGTCGCAACAGATGCTCCATTTCCGGATGCTAAATTGTTCTGCGGTTATGTAGCAAAATCCAAATTTAATTTTTACTGCTCGGTTTTCTAACATGCAATTTCCCCTACATCAACAACATTTGGTAACATGAAATTTAATTATGGTAATCATATGACTCCCATGTAAATTTGTCCACTTACCCAAACTCACACTTGTGCTAGATAAGCCGCGCCGGTCGTTTATAGTCGTACGGGTGGCGTTTGTGTGAAGTTTAACCTTTTCGTCTGCGACATTGGGTCCCCCACCCTTCCTGGGAAGTAGGTCGGCTACATTACGTAATGGATTTTAGTATTGCTACAAGCTACTTGAGGGATGCTTCAGGGGTGTATACTTAGACCAGTTTTATTTATGTGACGTATGGTAATGTGTTCAGATATGGAAAGTGTGCTGTTCCGTGACATACTTCCTTCCTCTTTCGTTTTAGAGTTGTGATATTTTATGTTGGATTATTTTTACGTACATTTTGGGTAGAGAATACTGGTCAATTAATAATAATAATAATTAATCGAATAATCGATTTTCCCACACGTACGCAAAATACGCGCATTGACGTGGAGTTGTGGACACCACCCCGTATTACCTATTACCTACTGGTCAATGCATAACCATTAGAGAGAGTAGAGCAGTAGCAAGAACAGTCTATTAATAATGTACTTACTGTAATACGGGCCACAGAAGCAAATTCAACAATTTTAACGCAAGGTACATCTACGCTTACTTCCTCATCTATAAATTCTTGCCCATAGTGACCGCAAACAAACTGTTGTACAATCAGCTTATCACCGTTACCCTATCACGAGAAACTCCCAATTGACTTTTTATCGTCCGACATTTACTTTGTCGTATTATTCTTGTTTGTTGTCGCTTATTTTCTGAATAGCCCCCAATCTTATCGAGTAGGCGCGTCTATGGAAGGGTTATTTAGGGCATCTTCCCAATTGCGCAGGAAGTTCATTTCAAAAAGGGAAAATAGAACGGTTGAAATGTTTTGGTTCTATCATGCAGATTATCTCTTTTTTATTGTCAAGGATGTCTCATAATGGTAATCTTTTCCTATCGACATCTTCACATTTTAATTTAGATGTGAAAATGAAAGAAATTCTCATTTTAAGTGAGTCACTTTCCCGTAACTGATGTCTCAGGTCAATCGGAGGCATCCGACTGTTTAGTGCGTAGGAAAGGGAAAAACTATCAAGAGCTATTAAACTTTCCATTTTTATTGCGATACCAACTAACATAATCATTAAGAGAGATCTGGCACCAACGATATAAGTTCTTCTATTTTTGTGAAAAGTGTTAACGATATCTCGAAAACAATGGGTGAGATCGTTGATAAATTTATAGTATACACATGTTAACAACGATCTTATTTGCCTTCTAACTTTACAACTAGGTACTAATTAATTCCGTTACAAAAAATATTTGTAATGGCGGTAAGAGAGCCGTCACACTCCAGATAGGGTATGCCAAACAGGTCTAGTCTAGATGTTGGCTCGACCTACATCGCCGATGACGGGGAAAGCGCGCGAAATGTCGCCCCCCGCCTTTTCGTGCCACCCAATTTTGATGCCGCAAGCCGTTAAACGTCTGAGCTAATTTTGTTAACATTTTCTGACGCCCTGACCCGTGAAAATACTGAACGCCTTTGTTTCAGTATTATTAAAATATTTATTAAACCTTGGTATAGCACTACCTAATTGGTGAAATAATGGCGTGAAAGAAAATGCAGTTTTCGTTGTTTATCTTCCTTGCAGTTCGTAAAATTTTGAAACACGTGATTATTCATTCGTGAGTAATTTCCGCTATTTCGTCCTGTTTACATACTACAGTACAACTACCTTTATTTGTTATGACTATTACTCTGAGGCTTGTGTGTGGTTGGTAAACGAAGGTTTATAGTATCCCTATAACATTGCACGTGTATTCGAATACCTAAGTGCTCCAAGTCTTCTACAGGGACTGGCGCAAATCTTGAGCGATCGATTAAAGAGTGGTGCTCGGTAAAAGAGTCCCATATCGAAGCTCTTTCTTCGTCGTGCCGGTCACTGTACCAAACATATTAAATCATTCATACATTAGTGGTACTGCATATTAGTTTTATTACGCAGGCATATCATAGATAATCCTCTACCCTCTGTCTTCGATAACTCCAAAGTCGTTAAATCCTTGCCATCGAAACAAACAATGTTGTCAACTGAGGCACAATCCACAAAGTGAGTTTTAACTGCTGTAAGGTACATCACCAAGTCGTGGCTATCGATCTAATCGGAAATTCGCGATAAGCCGTCGCCGTTGAAAGCGACTCTGACCGCAGGGATCGCGACTACAACCCTCGTCAACTTTGACATCCTGTCGTACGACTTCGTGTATTCCAGCCTATAGTAAACAGTCAGCAAGCATGGATTTCATTGTACAATTTGATTTGTATTCTTCAGTATTATTCACTTTCAAAGCTATATAGGCATGAATAAATCGCAGGAATGTATATATTAAGAGTATGTCTTCATCAGTATCATTACTATGCTCTTAAATGCAATTGTCTTTTAATCTAATCTATGTGTCATCAACTTAAGTATCGTTATGCTTATCTACGAGTAATACGCAACCTATTACATTAGTTTATGTAATTTCAAGGTAGAATTATTTCCTTGGAGAATGACAGATAATATAAGTACTTGTTAGGGTTCCGGACCAAAATGGTAAAAAGGAACCCTTATGGTGCGACTCAGTCTGTCTGTCTATCTGTCCCTCTGTCACAGCTGGATATCTCAAGAACTACTAATGCTATCAACTTGAAATTTGGAATAGTTTTAGATACTTAACGTTTGCCCAGCTATTTTGTAAATAGGAAAGAAATAAAAATATATTTCTTTTTTTGCAAAAGGGACTGAAAGGGGTTTTAAAAATTCGAAGTGGGGCTACTAGGGCATGTGGGGTATCATATTATGAAAGAGTGCTGTTTGCACATTCTCAAAATTTTTTTTTAGACCGCATAGTTTTCGACTTTTGGAAGGACTTTGAGAAAAGGCTAGGCAGATGATGATGATGAGTTTTTCGACTTTAGATGAAAAATGTAAAAAAAAACAGCTCACCTCCGTAGTTTGCATAGAGAAAAATCTGAAATTATTCTATGTGATAGAAGTTTATGTAAAGATTACTGGAAAAATAAAACGATGTCTTTAAACAGCACCCTTTAGAAAAAAAAAATGAAAATTTAATATATAATGGTAAATGGCATATGGCAAATGGCAATGGCATATGGTATATGGTGGTAATGGTGGTGTAATGGTACGGAACCCTCGGTGCGTGAGTCCGACTCGCTCTTGACAGGTTTTTTTACTTTAATCGTTCTTGGCCATATTGGTTATGTCAGAAGGCCAAATCCCGTAATTTAAACGTTCAAAATCTAGTCAAAAACTCATCTCAGCGACGATCAATGTCAAAAACTTGTCATAAATGTAGGGAAACTACAGGTTTTTTGACAGATTGAGACAGATTAGACTGTGAACGTTCTTAAAATTACGAGAATTGCCCCTCTGATGTCGATGAAACTGATCACGATCAGACGATAGGAATACTGCAAACCTGACATGCGATTTATTCTACCAGTCATTCATACATAAGACATATTGAAGTCTAGATTAGATCGCGGACGATCTACGTTTGGATAGTAAGCAGAATTATTTTCCAGCAAATGAGTTCAATCTTGATATCAAACAGACAATAATACTAACTGACAGGTGATTACTTTTATGCATGCAAATATCCATGCTTTAATGAGATCCAAAACGAGACTCGATTTTTGACACGATGACGTGTGTCTAACCCTACTCAAAATTTACAACCCACTGGCGCAGACATGAACGAATATGGGATGTTCTACCCTCTAAACCCCTTCGCATAAAACTTAGAACATTTTTTCTTCACTAAAAGCGCTAAAACTGGCTATTACGTCGACGTAGTGATTCATTAATTAGCGTTAACTGTTCGTTAGTTCCTTCGACGCAAACTTGCTAATGACTAAAAAACTGCTGACAAAGTATTTCCTATTTTCTTTTAAAATATATTTGCACATTTTAAAGTTTTCTACAGCTTCATCATCTTGGAAGAAAACATTTCATCAATTTTACTAGTGCATGGATCGAGGAAATAAAATGCTAAAAACGGTTGTTATTCATCTTATGATATATGGGTAGTTTTTTAGATCGTTAAAATATATATGAGTCACATTTTTGAAATAGCATTCGTAAAGTTAACATTTTTACTTGCTAATGTAATCTGGCAGCGAGCAAACGAATGGATATTTGAGAATAATATGCGGCATAGAATCTTGCAGGAACTCATCTTAATATTAAACCAAGTAAAAATGTAATCTCTTCAACTAACCTGTCTTGCCTACTATGCTGAAGGAGGAAATTTTTGTTGCGAACTTGTTTTTATTTACGCCCATTGTCGGCGTGTTATTTTTCTTGAAAGTGTTCCCAACAAACTTACCGAGTTTGCTCTTTCAACCAGCGTTCCTGTTTTAAGTAATGGCTGGTTGAAGATTCGAATAAACTTGGTTTCATTGTTTAAATCTCCATAGTGTATGTTTTTTTTTTTTCTTTGAGAGGACTTTATAATATTGATACTTACTTGATTTTTTTTGTGTAGGTGCATGTAGCTTTTGTTGTGTCCATGGATGTAAAACGGCTTAGAATCCAGTTAACCCCAAAGATTTATATGTATTTGAAAATTACGATGATCTTCGTCTTCTGCAGCGGTATCGGATAACTTCATAGTCATAGTTTCAACTATTTATGTTTTCTGTTTCATTCAATAGCCATGCCAAATATAATATGCAGGTAACATATTAAATCTACTGTATTATCCTTTAGCTGAACCATTACGATAAAATACATGCTTTCAGTTGGATAATAATGATGAAACCGCAGTGTACGCAAGGTCGCAGCTCGTTGGTCATGATACTCATTTCCGTAATAGGACACCATCTTCGATATTAAATGCAATATTACCGTGTTATGGCCGCTCCTCGTCCACTTCAGCAGAACAGAATGTCACTCATAATAGCCAAGTGACTATATTTGCTCTAGAATTTGCAACTCTTGTCGTTTTATGAAATAGCTTCGGGACAGAATCACAAATTGTTACTGTTATACACACCGGGGAATAGTAGTTTAGGGTACGGCTTAGAAAATATTTACGTAGCATGTAGATTTAGTACAAAATTGTAGGTGGAGTCTGCGTTTATTTAGTGTTCTCAAACGTTATGTTACGTGCGATACGGTGCCTTTGTTTCATACGACAATAAAACACCTAAGTTATGTGTTATGACCTCAAGTCGAATAGTTTCCGAGTTACGCTCGTGATCGCGGTATTATATTTTATGAGTCACGGCGACATAACGAGCTTGTAACGTTACTAGAACTTGCGTTTAATTTTAACTTTAAGACAAAGACGTGATTTTACAAAAGAAAGCATCGCGTTATTCTGCGTGTGTGCCGGAATTTCTCGTATTCGACGCAGCAGTAATGCGGCGGTGGAATAGCCGTTTTATCCAAGAGCTCGAGCCGAGAGCAAATCTACGCTTTATTACATCCATGACTGTCACTTGATGCAAGATAGCTGTCTTGATGAGAACGATAATTCTGTAGCGAGGAAGCGGCGAAATGAACTCGAGTTTCCCTAGTTCTGATTCAGTGTCGCAGTTTCGCAATTACTACTCATTCATTTAGTTGGCCGAGATTTCCCCTTCCGAAAATACAATCTTACTTGACAAATCGCAGACGATCCTTTATCTGGATTGAGGAAATAGTGATTGATCGTCGGGAGTGATAAAGAGTTTCTCTGCCGGAACTGAGGAAGGTGAAACACGGAAACAAAGCTCACCTATCTAATTGCATCGAGACGAACGACGGAACCTTAGCGTCGGCACGAACGTGCGCACTGTGCACATTGTTCTTAACAACACCACATAAGAGGGAGCTTATCGTCGCCGCACGTGCTGTTAGCCGACTCACTTCTAATCCCACGATAATCCAACCCGGAAAAAACCAATAACCATTGTTTTCTTAGCATATTTACGCTACATTCATGAGATGTTTGCACGGATTATCCGTGTGAACTCTTGGCTGTGACTATTTCAATAACATAATCTGACTCTCGTGAGTTATTCCATTCGGAACTTTCCGCTCGTTCTGATCTTCCCGAGGCTTACGAGGCTGAGCCAATGCGCGGTACGTGATTCTAAAGAGAATAAATTGTGTGTGTAAAATTGTTTCACGTGAGTTGCGCAAGAAGAATGCACAACCGCGTCTCAATTAAACCCGACTGCCCCGGGGCACCGGTTGTCGCCTTACTTTGTGTCTACGTAAAATAGTGCTATAGAAATTGTCTCTCCCCAGCAAACAGCTGCATGTGAATTGTGAGCGTTTGAGACAAAAGTTAAGCCTCGTTGTTCCAGGATTGTGTTCGCAATCTCGACGCAAATTTTGCATGCAAGTTATATTCATGTTCCACATGTTCTTAGCTTTATGTACGTATAAAGTTACAACCGCACAAGTATTCACTAATTTGCATTCAAGATGAATATGGACAGCGCTTAAAACAATGTATAAAGTTATTACTGGCGCCAAAATGATGGATAATATTTTGGTCAAGAAAGTATGCCCATGTTACCTTGAGACGCCAGATGGCTACTTCTTGTTTCGGAGATGCACGAAACTGTGGAATGCATAATTAATGTGCACGAGGCGCACACTTAATTTACTAATTTGCAATCGAGGCTGCGGCAAATTGTCCGCGTAATTTGTCATGAATAAGTGCTGGAAGTGTACGTCCCCCCTGTAATAATGGAGTTCCACATGTAATTGCGGTCCTGCATATTGATTAGAGAATAGATGAGATATTTCAGTAGGACGTGGCACTTATTTTAATAGAATTTTCGCCGTAAAGTTATAAATTTTCTACATTGTTCACAACTTTTCTTACTGTCAAACTATGCAATATTTTTGAGTTTCAACAAAGGTTTCCCCTTTAATGTATAAAAAAGTTTCCCCTTTAATGCATAAAATGCTTTGCAGACAATTTATGTTCCAACTATGTGTTATAAAATAATAAGACAGCCGTACCAAGTTGCCGACTAAGTTCCGGGGTGCAGCTAATTAAAGTTTGGTGGCCTTTGGCGCCAGTTGTCACTTCATATCCTGTCTTTAGAACAGTATGGCTCCAGGGTAACTTGGAGGCTTGTTACATGCAAATTCGTTGCTAACTTATTTGAACATTGGTTATTGTACTGGGTCAAGTCAGGTATATATTTCGATTGGATTAAAAAAAATCTTTTGAGTCCTCCAACGCTAGATAATAATTATGAGACTAAAATAAATATTAGGCATACGGATTTTACTAACCGAATTACTCATGTAGAACACTGCAGCCGTAATTTAATTAATAACAATCAAGAATGAAGCTGAAATTAAACATTCGTGATGTAAATGCAATATGTCGCAGTCGCGGTTCGCTGCCCAATATATTCATTGATGCTATTCAATAAATTAACCTGTCAAAACGGTGCCTTCTCAAACTACGGCGATATCGTTCGATCGGGAACTCTGGCACATCATGATGTGTAATTTATTTACCACGACCTACCGCAAAATTAACATAATGATTCTGTCAACAATCTCTTGCAATTTAACGTTCCCTAATTATTGTTTGTTGCTTCCTTTTATAAAATCCGCCAGCTGGTCCGTCCATACTTTCCTTTTTTTTGCACTTGTACAATTTATCCACATTTTTAGGTCAAGTTGGCCCTTTCTATCTTTTTACTCTCCATCTCTAGTTCCAATTTCCACTAATGAGTCTCTAGATGCAGACAAATTACTGTCCGTTTTTCTCGTTACTGTTTGTAGTTTTCCGAGGTTATTTCAGTGGATCTAGTTTGTAAAAGTTTGCTTGTGAATTTCGTACCTTTGTAGGGTCCCCGGCTATCATTACAGCTCTGCATTTAAGTGTCGACGCCGCTTTGAAATATTTGTAGTTAGATTCATTGTTAGGTTCACAATGCTGTTAAATTCAACTGCCGAGTGGCCGAAATGGGCTTTGCCGAAGTTTCTCTCAATTGAAACCCGAGTGTCGTTTGTCAACCCGTAATGATCTTGGCTTTGAACCGCGTCGGGAAGTAATACCATTATACACTGTCTCTACGTGTACATAATTGATTAACGGTTTTATATACGGTTTCGTGACTGCTCCTCAAATTCTGAATGATTCTCGGTATTCAATGGGACAAAATAAACTGCAGCAGAACTAACCATTTTCCGTTTAAGCTTTTGAGAGTTCGCGTTAAAAGGAACACAAAACGTTTCAATTAATTTACGTTCTGTTTCGAAGCGCTGTATGGACGTGGGAGAAATTGTTTTGTATTTGTTGATTTTTATTAACAGTGTTTTCATTTTGTTGCAGCAACAAAAGACGAGCCTGACGGCGACGTTAGCGAGTGTCGTGGGCGTCAGCAGAACGGTGGCGGTCGTGGGAAGTTGCCTTACAACGGGTACTCCGAGGAGTGCCTCGACCGGCTCGAACCCAACGGGAACATACCACACGATAAAGAGCCCCATTATGGTCAGTACCTTTACATTGAACATAGCTTCAATATATTACACAACATCACATCACACCTTGTTCCCTCGAAGTGTTGGGCAGAAGTGTACCTATACTAGACCCACATTTTGCCAGTTATGATAGTCTTATGTAATGGGAACACAAGGGGGACTAAAGGGGGCGAGCCTATTGCCATCAACCGTGGACAAATCCAGACTCCAGAAAAAAAAAATCCAATAACAATATGTACCTCAAGTTTCGAACGTTCAATGAACGAGATGTCGAAGTGGAAAGAGAAAAAACACACAAAAACAGACAAAAATCCTGAATGTCAAATGAAGAAATAGATAAATTAATGGAGCATTATTGATTAAGAAAAAAAAAAGAAAATGTGTCTGACCACTTATTTCACTTTGTGTCTGTTTCCACTTCGACATTTCGTTCATTGAACGTTCGGAACTAGAGGTACATATTTATTACACTTTATATGACGTCATAAAATGTACAGCAGTGTGTCGGTAGAAGGAAGTTTTTGTTCTTTTAAGCGATTTCAAAGTAATAGGTTAACCTCAATTTCTTCACGTTAATTTTTGTGAGTGAAATCACAAAAATTAACGTGAAGAAATTGAGGTTTTTTGTGAATGAGGATTCTCATGAATTTTGATGACAACATTCGCCATTGAATCATGACTTAAGCAGAGTGACAAATAATCTACATAATTAAATTATTCAAAGTTAAAGAAACTTCAGACTGCCAAGTCTAGTAATAAAATTATTACAACATAATTACTGAGCACGCCAAAGTTGGGACATCTTCGTCTGCCATAAAATTCAATCGACTCAAAATCTCTCGAGAAATAAGTACGTAGAATTAACCCAGAAGTAGTTTCCTTGTTCTACATCTGTAAGTGATGATTGTACAGTTACACTACAGTGAAATGAAATTGCCCACATTTGAACAAGTGTTTGTTTTAATTTCAATGAATCAACAAGTGTAGTGTTCTAAAAAAAAATAAGTGCACTCAAAGGAGTAGTAAGAAAAGTGGAGTCGAAGACAATTATGCACAAACGGTGGACCGCGACAGTGGTCAATTGGAAATTCTGTTTGGCATCATCTCGTCAATGATTCTCCAATGACAAATTAATTTTTGTACTGCATGTGGCATTCAAATGACGTATTCTGTATTCGAACACATTCACCATGAACGTCGAGTACACTTGTAATGCTATGGCTACATTTTCGCGATAAGCGAGCGCCTGAAGCTTCTCGCGCTCTCTCGAGCAGTGGGCGAGAGCGCGCGAAGTGTACCGAGTTACTGCCACAATGTAGCCGTAGCATAATCTAACTGAAGTTCTTTTTTTTAATCCCAGAGACTAATCTGACATTTAAATCTCTTGTGTTTGCGTTTTTTTAGTATAGAAGTTTGACATTACATCTGTCAAATTAGTCTCTGGGATTAAACATTAACTATACACTAGCTGACTAGCTACTCTGTGGCAAACTGCATAAGGGCACAATCGCGTTAATCGTCGTTCTAGATACATTCATGAATGCAACACGGTTCACGTTGATTTGCGTGTTATTACGCGTAATTACGCGTAAATAATGGGTATACAACGGCCTTTTAGACTTGACATAGGTATGAAGGCTGAAGGTAAACTATGGTTACTTATGTACAGCCCGTAAAGGGTTGATAAAATCAGGCATTTAAAAAAAAAGCGGATTCATTTGATTGAAATTGGACTTTTTTATTTTATTCAGACTTTAATAAAAATATAATAATAATAAAATAAATGTTTTATTCAGTATTAAAATTGGTAAAATTATTACGTAGTCTTAGAAATTATTTACAAAGGTATAATAATGTTAGATGCCTGTACTAGGATAAACCTGTATCATAGGCGGCATGAGCATACTTTATGGTGATTGTAGGACAATCAAATTCATAACAATATTTAACATTAGAAGTCTTTGAAATAATGACAAAATTTTATTAATTAATTATTTTATACCTAGTTTGATCAGGGCGAATGATTTTTTTGCACAAGGTCTTTTGTTTCGTCACTTGACTTTAATTTATCGTTGGGATAAATAGAGACAGAGCACACTATATAGCATCATTTTCTCCCCTCTTCACGATATCGGCAAACGAAACATTTCCCGCAGAACCCAGAGTCCTTAATCGTCTGCTTGAGCTCCGAAATATGTTCCGTCAGGTCGCGCTTTTCCTTAGTCGCGCTTTTCCTGAAGGACATCAACCGCGTTAAAAAGTAGCCTATGTTCATCAGGGATAATGTCGGCTTCTGGTAAAACAATTTTTCAAATCGGTCCAGTAGTTTCGGAGCCTATTCAATACAAACAAACAATCAAATCTTTCCTCTTTATAATATTAGTGTAGATTGCTAACGAGCACGTCTGTACACTACGAATGACCACGACTCAATCCCTAATAATAATAATGTAAACGCTTTTAATTTGGTGATCAGTTATTTCTTGTAAAGCTTAAGACAAACACTAGAATTATGTTTTGCTATTATATGCATTACATATAATTCTATGCATTATAATAATATCAATAAAATAAATACATTTTATATGATACGCATTAGGTACATAGCTAAATCGATCGATGGGATAAAATTTTGTTTCATCATTTCGTCAATAGATTATACAAAATAATATAGAAAACAGATTTGGCCAGTGCACAGTGTACCGTGTAGAACATGCTAGGTGGACAATATTATTTTATGTTATATAAAGATACTTTTATATATAGGCAGTCATATTGAGGCATCGCTAATAGTTTTTGGTATGATTTTGTAATAAAAAACAAAAAATATAATAAAAACAGAAAAAAATATTTAAAAATAATATACAAACAACAAAATTATTTTACGAGTGCTATGCACACCAGATAAATATTGTATCATGTGGTACTGTACTAAATAAATAAATACCTACCTAAATAAACAAATTAAAAATACTAACTTAACCTAATCATCATAATCATCATCAATATCTTCAGATGAATCGTCATCATTTTGTGGCGTTGTGCGACGATATGATAACGTTTCCGGTCTTGATGCTACTATGCTCGGGCTTACAATTAACTGTAATACCTCTGTACATATTTTTTCTGGTTTTTTTTGTTGAATCTCACGAAGGCTATTTATCAAAGGGTCAGATGTTATAACTAACATGGAGAGCAAGTCTCTAGTCGTGGCAACACTTTGCCCTAAATCTGCGGCAATCTTCAATTCTTGCGGCAAATCCACTGTTTTATTTAATAAGGCTTGCAAATTTATTTCAGCACGAGTTTCTGTTATAGCAATGTGCTCCTCTGCAGGGTAACAGGCTTTTTTGGACTTTACTACACTAAAATATGACGGAAACACATTATGTCCTGCCATTATGGACCACTTCCGAATTGTTGCTTGTATATAAAAGTATGTTCCGAAGTGTGACACTTAAGAATGTGTTGTTGACTTAGAATGTATATAGTATGCTAAGGCTTCGTCACTACTTAATTGCCTAGGATTAACGGAACTGGAATTTTTTGACTAAATAATATTCTCTGGGCTCTCACTAATGTCTCTAATCACATTGGCAATTTTTCTTTGCCCAGCTGAACGCACAGCAATTTAGGCAGCAGTCACTAATTCACTGGCACTTCGAGATTCTACGAGATCCACGACTCGACGTTTCTTCATCTTAAACGACGATTCCTTGTAATCTTTGCGAGGTCTTCCTGCAGAAGTCACAGCCTCACTCGATGTCGAAGGTTGTGGCGCTAAAGAACTCGCAGTAAACTGTATGTCTCCTTCATTCAGCCAAGTCTTATTTTTAATTAAAAAACGCTCCTTCGATTTTCCTGAAGCCAACCATTTGGCACCGATCTTACTAGAAAAGTTGGATATCTTCAACTTTATTTATTTTTGGCTGCTTTCAGTAATGTCACCAAAGTAAAATTTTGAAGAAAGATAGTCATAAATACGCGATTTTTTTTCATTCTTCGTGTATTTCAACCGCTCTTCGAAAAATGCTACCCTTGAAATAGAGTAAACGTGTTCTGAAAAAAAAAGAAAAAAATATGTTGTACTGAAGTGTGCTGAATAATATGTGTATTTTGACAAACTATAAAGTTATTCCTACGATATATCTAAAAACTAGCCCGGATAGAGGTGAATGTCTGTATATTGTGAACGTTCAAAGTTTTCTTTATGAAAAAATTTACCCTAAAATTTATACATTATGTTAAAAAATGCTAAAAATTAATTTTAATAGATTCTGATAAAAATAATATATTAAATAATAGTACTTACCCTCAGTATTAATATCCATCACAAAAACTTTCACAATATTACTACAAACCACTATGAGATGTGCACAAAACTGTCGCTAAATTGCAACTGATTGACCGGAACGGTTGCATCAAACTTATTACCTGACTTCTGAACTCTATGGCTCATCAGTTAAGAATTTGACAAACAACTTTTTCTCGGAATTTGGAGTTTAGGGGTGTTGTTTGTGTTTTGCAATTAAGATTTCCTGGAAATGATAACATGAATTTTGTCCACCTAGCATGTTCTAGACGAAATACCGTGCAGTGTAGAAACCTTACGAAAATGAAAAACATCCCTCATTTTGCCGTGTTCGGGTAATAAAGAAAATAAAACGATGAAAATTCATTGTCACAGCGTGTCGGAAAATTCATTGTAATTTTTACTGAATCAGCTGTTTACATCATTTCCTTCTCATTATTCGGACTATATACATTTCTACAATAGAGAATTTGATTTTGAATACGATATCTTTTGAGAGAAACTCATTTCACGCTCATTCGTGTACAAAATATTATGTGTTCCTCGCGATAAATTCATAAAAGATTTTTCTTTGCTGAAAGAAAGTTTTAATCTGAACTTCCCTATATTCTTTGTTTACCGTGTAATCTCGTTAAGAAACAATTCTCCCGGTTTTTGCTAAAGATAAAAACCGGTTTATCTCCTGATGGAGATATGTCGAGAAGAGGGCAACGGACTACAGCGGACATTTACACGCAGCTGTTAATTAAGATAATTAGAGAAATGTTCGTTACTTCTACCTACCTGCTTGGTGCTAATCATTACAGTTACATATATTTAGAACTACAAATGATGTGAATCCAAGAAATCGTAAAGATCCATTCAGACTCGTACCACAGAATAAATATTGGGTTGGTGCATATGAAATTGCCGATTTTTGATACTGGCTATTGGTCACATAACCTCAAAAAACATATTTCTTAATTACTTTACTCTCCCATCTTTTAAAAATATATTAAAGGCCGTACTTAGTTACATATATACAACGTGTAACTTTAAATGCGCAAAACCTCAGACACCCCAACTGATTTTTAATTCAATTGACCTATTTCAGAGAGAAAGTAAGTCATTAAAAAAATTGTAAAGGTTTTATGTGCTGTTTTAGTTTTACTGGCCATTCTGATCGTTTCTTGCGTCTGCGATGACGCTTTACCGAGGAGGAGTCGTCACCGGGCCGCTTCGCCGCGCTGACATAGGCTTGCTTGACCTATTAATAAATAGACACGGCAAAGTTTCTAATGAAGATTTTTTGAAAAATGTGACCTATATTAAAAAGTGGTTCAATTAATTCTGCTCGTTATTCTGATCAAACTATTCTCAGGTTTTGCGCATTTAACGTTACACGTTGTATATAGGCAAATGAAACAACGTTTGTTTCATCAAGGGACGTTTTGATAAATTTTACTAGTCCAAGTATATTAGGAGCGTGGCCATGATTCTTTCTTGTTCCCCCGACCCACGCCGTCGCATCACATCGGTTGTCCACGCTGTTACTTCGTTTTTGCTTAGTTTTGACTTTTTTCTTTTCGCTCTGCTCCTTCTGGTCCTAGCGTGATGTTAAGTACCCTATAGCCTCAAGAATTGGGCTATCAAATCAAAAAATATTTTTTTTTAAATCCGACGGGTAGTTCCAGAAGTTAACGCGTTCAAACAAGCAAACAAACTCTTCAGCTTTATAATTAGTATAGATCTCACAGCCAACTGGTTAAATTGGCCGTTTATTTAACCGCCTAGCCTTTTAACTAAACGGCGGCCGTTCAACTAACGGCCTGAATGATATTCAATTATAGTTTAGGTTGGAACTGTAAGCAATCACGCGCGAGCCGAATTCGTCGCAGTAACTAAGCCAGGGCACCCCGACCAAATGTGTTAGGTTGGTTTAGAACTGTGATAAACCGCGTGCGAGCCGAGAGAGCGAAGCGAGACGAGCTCTACTTCCAAAGGCCAGGCGGTTAACTAAACGGCTAATTTAACCAGTTGGCTGCGATAGAGATAGGCAAGTGTCGGTTTTCTTCGTTGTTGATGCTGCTATCAAAATAAAATTGAGGAATACAAAAGAGTTAGAGGAATTAGAAGTTACTCTTCCCTGAATCAGAAAATCCTCAAACTCCACCAAAAATATAATACTTATTAAATAACGGTTCTTATTCGAAATATTCGCACCAACATCAATGAAAAAGTTTTTAATGCTGTTATACAGCGTGCTCAACAATTTGGGTATTCGATTATGAACTGTGATAAACCGCGTGCGAGCCGAGAGAGCGAAGCGAGACGAGCTCTACTTCCAAAGGCCAGGCGGTTAACTAAACGGCTAATTTAACCAGTTGGCTGCGATAGAGATAGGCAAGTGTCGGTTTTCTTCGTTGTTGATGCTGCTATCAAAATAAAATTGAGGAATACAAAAGAGTTAGAGGAATTAGAAGTTACTCTTCCCTGAATCAGAAAATCCTCAAACTCCACCAAAAATATAATACTTATTAAATAACGGTTCTTATTCGAAATATTCGCACCAACATCAATGAAAAAGTTTTTAATGCTGTTATACAGCGTGCTCAACAATTTGGGTATTCGATTATGAGTTAACTGCTTTCAAAGTCTCGATGTCGGCGTAATACGGTAATATCAGCGGTTCGTTGTTTACTAATAATTCTTTCAGAATGCCGTAAGACTTTTATTAATTTTGTTTGTAAAAATAACTTAGATGTGTACGTACTTGATCGGTCAAAACTACCTGTTTAATATGGACAAAAGTAATGCCAAGGCCGATTAGGTCCCTGCCTACTTTTATTTTGAAAAGAATATTAATGTCGATTTTGTTTTTGTACAGACACCAGCACATCAAGCTACCCGAAACTGTCAGATTTTCCCAATCAACTTTGAACCTTATGCTTTAGCGTTAAAGTTGAAAATCTATTAAAGAAATCTGACAGATTGTAGTAGCTTGATATGCTGGCGTCTGTACCTAGAACTTGAAGTAAATTTCCGAACAATAAACCTGAAAGATGGTGGTAAACTTGATATAAAAAAGACTGATGTAAATCGATTACTCTCAAAAAATGCATTACCTCATTTTGTCACCGTCTGACTTAAAAAAACATGATTTGTTTGTGAAAGTCACTTAGTTTCAACACAAAAATACATAACTTACCGGATTTATTTATCAATCATTTAAGTATGTCTGTACAAACGAGTTTGTTGAAATAAATGGCGTCGAAATGAAGCATGGCGTATGGCGCCGAAGATGTATGACACGTGTAAATAAACTTCAATAGATACACAGTGCAGGGGCCGTATTACGAAGTATTAATGCCATCATGATTCCAGCGTGAAAAAGGGATGGTGCTATCGGTCACGTATAGCTCCGTCTCTCTCTTTCACTGGAATCATGATGGCACTAAACGGTCATAATACGGCACCATGGCTGAGGGCACATGCCTTCCATACGTTAGTATTATGTCAAGAAGGAATGTTCCTCTCGTGTAGGTCGCGTAATAAAGCACACACTATGCAACTAGCAAAAGCTTCAAAAAGTTTGCGCCCACTATAAAGCTGAAGAGTTTGTTTGAAAGAGCTAATCTCTAGAAGTACCTGTCGGATTTTAAACATTCTTTTTGCATTTGATAACCTAATTCTTGAGAAAGACTATATTTTACATCACGCTAGGGGGCACTTAAGAGCCAAGCAAAAAAAAAAGAAAGAAAGCACAATAAGAGAAAACGAAGTAACAGCGCGGGCAGGCGATGCGATGCGACGGGATGGCTCGGAGGAACAAGAAATTTCACACGGACGAATTTGCAGAGGCTACGTAGTTTCAGAAATATAGCGCATTGTATATGTATTATATATTTATTTAGATTAGTATAATATACTTTATGTATGTATTCATTCTATCGTGTAAATCGTACACCACAGACTACCTACAGTATTTGTCTCCTTCCCTTTTCAATCCATCAAAAGGTTGTCTTTAAAAGATCGCTCTTAGCAATAAAACCGCCCATTTTATCACCCTATGTAAAATTTCTATATTTATGTCTGTAATTAATATGGTGTACAATAAAGAGTATTCTATTCTATTCTGTATATCCGTGTGCATGATAAGTTCAACCATAAAAGGTCAATGTGTTAGCACATGCAGATACAAATATAACATTACCTGTTACCGAAATACTGTTATCAAAGTTACATAGTACATGCACCATGTTTTATGTAACGAAAGCAAGTATTTACACAGAGCTGTGCTATAAACGGATACAATGTTTAGCCACACATGAAGATTGTAGGTACTACAAACATGTGCCATATAACTAAAACGATAAACCTAATCCACACTTAGATTAAATCATCTAGAGGCCTCTTCAGTTTAGCATCTTACACTTAATTCCTAAGTAGATTTCGTAATACTGTATAATCCTGTATAAAATCATAGACTACAAGATTAATTTAATCATTCCTCCCTAATGGCTTTATGTTGTAACTGCAAAGATTTGACAAGTACGACGAATATTTTGTGTTTCTCATCAAAGTAAATGTATTCAACAGACCTGCCCGTCGACGCGGGCTACACAATTTCAGAGTTTGTTGTATCCCAATCTCCACCATAATGCACAGGGAAAACCTTAACTTTTTTATGAAACTCGCACATCGCAGTATCTGTATTAAATCTGGGAAGTATCTTCACTCTAAACATATTAGTTCAAACTATTAAAGTTGTAATCGTTCATCACATAAAACTTTAGCAACGTAACATGAGGGAATAGGGTTCTTGACAGAGCCGTGCACTTTTCAACGTATATCGGTACATGTGATACTAGTAGAACTACGTTATCGAATAGCTTCTCAAATTAAACTTGTTGAAACCAGAGACTCGTTCGTTAAAACTTTTTCGTGTTTATTTTTTCAATTTCCACGTGTTTTGGCAACACAGCTACAGAGTATGGTCAACCCAGCACTCTTATGTGTAACGTTGTTTACTCCTGTAGGCTTAGCCAAGTTGACAATCTACAAGCGATAACGCTAGTAGAAAACTAATCAAATGTATAGGAATGACATCATCTCAACGTTAAGTCACGTGGTCAGAACAAACGAATAGAAAATTCGTAGCCATGTTTACTCGTTCAAAATTGTAGAATGAAATGTAATCGTTTCTACAACGTTGATCGCTACATCCCATACAAATGGTAGCCAAGTTACAGTTTTGACAAGCGCTAACGAAACGATATCGAAGTTTTTGAACGATAGCTTAGCGATTGCCGAGACCCAAGAGTTAACGATAAACAAATGACGCCTATTATGATACAGCTGTGTTAGTGTGTTAAGACCGAGAATTATAAATATTTATTTACCATAATTTTGGACTATATTTGCCATCTAGCATTTAAAATGCATACTTTAAATATGTTGTGGTGCGCTAATAATGAAGTGTGGCTTAGGCGCCAAAAAAGAGACATAAATCGTCAGTGCACGGAGACAATAATCCAAGGAAGAGCCATGCTGAGATGTTTATTGAATAGGTTATAAGTAAAGTAAGATCATTTTAAGCTTTAGTGAAATTTTATTTACAATTCCTAGTTATAAATTAAACTTTTATGTAAGTACTCTATATTTAATTGATCATATAAATATGAATAATAAGTTATTGATAGTATTTTGAAAATGTCTAGTTAATTTTATGTTAATTTAATGTTCAATGTAATGTAATTAGATATTATATTATTAATAAAACAGCTTTATTATTACAAATAAGTTTATTATTGTTTTTATTAAAAACACTAACATTCAAGATGTGGTAGTGGCGTGCACGGTAAGAAGTAAGGATTTTTCAGTTATTCAATACTTTGTATTTACAATTCACTTAATAACTACATTTTAGGTACTTTTTGGTTACTTTACATAAAAAAACAATTACCTTCAGTTACTGTACATAAATATTGGTTTCATTCTTACATTTCAAGTGTAAATTAAAATAGGTTTTGTTTTAATATTACAAAAATATCAATTATTATACTATTAAGAGTATAATAATTTACGATTTTTGCAATTTGCAGCTCAGTGTCTGGGTGTACGTTGATCAAAATATGATTCGCGACTGTAACAAATACGTATTTACAGAATTATAATCATTAGAATAAGTAATACAACTTCTTAAGCGCGTGGATGTGGTGGGCGACGGGCTAGCCCGATGGCGTCGCCGCTACGGAGCGGAGCCGCCCGTGACGTGGACGTGGTAGGCGACGTCGCTGACGGCGTCGGCGCGGACGCAATGCCGGGCGTCGGCGTTAGCACTGGTGGTGGGGGATGGCATGGAAGTTCTCCAGCGGGAGTAGGTGGCAGTGAAGGACAGGCGAGATGCTGGTGTTGCTGAGAATAAATAATTACAGTCATATATTAAAATGTGCCCAAATGAATTATTTAGCCAAAACATTGAATATAAAAAAAAAATTAAATGTACCTTGTATATAACCAGAAGGAATGAAATCCAACATAATTGCATCTGTGGCAGAAAGGGACGTGCAGGCAACATGTACAGAATCTCTGGTCGGTGGTGACAGAGAGTTTAGCTGTGATGGTGGCGCCTGAAAAATATGTGGAATTTAAATTAGAAAAAATACACTTCACACAAGCAACGAAAAAACTGACATCAAAGCCTCTCCAATTCCAGCTTGACCAATGACAGCAGTCAAACCCATTATGCCCAAAACTCTCCCTTCTGAACCAATTAGAGTTTGTCTGCTGCTTGGACTACCAATAGTACCAGAAGCCTCACAACATCTTCCCAAGGCTTTTTTCTTTCTTTTAGTTTTCCAATCTGCCCACACTTGAACATAAACATTCATGCATGTTTTCATCAATAATTATCTAGTATATGAAGTAAACTGATTGTTGTATGTACTTCATCTTCATCTAAATGTTAATAATAGGAAACCAAATAATATTTTACAGTGGTTTGTGTGAGAGTCTTACTTTCTTCCATTTGTCCAATGGCTCTATTACTCCTCCACTAAGAGAGTTTAGTAACTCTCCCAGTTCCTGACATAGTCGGTCAGCTTTTATTCGGCCTTGGGGACCTTGCTGGGGCCTCGTTAATTCGCCATTTATTTATTTATTTTATTTATTTCTATAGCAATTGCTTGCTGCACTTACAGTCAACACCAAAGCGCGCAGAAAGCCAACAACATAACATTTAACTAAAAACAAAACTATTTCAGAGAAACAAAGGGTCTATTGATTAAATAGAGTCAACCACAATTGTTTTGTTTGTTTCTTACGTATTAGTTCATGTCGCATATCACGTCATTGTTTACGTTTCAAACTTTCAAGTATGATAAGATTATCAAATAACAAACGAAGATATTTACCAAAATAACTCATAATTTACGTACCTTTCCATGAATTCCAATAAAGCTGCGAACTGTTTTGGGCTTGCTCGAGATCTAGATTCCATCCTATAAAAGTTATCACTTCATTTAAGGTATCTTTCATTCATAGGTATGCAGAATCATATCATAACATTTCGAGACACAGTAATGTTTAAAATTACATTCCAAACTGTGATATAATAATAAACCAAATATAAGAAGAACTTTACCTTATTTCGCTTACTTTCTAAACTTTATTTGCCCGCGCACTAACTAAGTACACAGTCTGACTTCGACTTAGTTTGACGTTTGTAATAACGCTCACCATAGACTAAAGTATAGGTTTTTTCTAAAGACGTTGACGAATGAGCGTTCTACTCAGTCGTGTCAACATGGCTACCAACTTATCGTTTTCTAAGATCGCTTACGCCGAGGCGTTAACGATTCTAGAAAGAGATTCGATACGAAACGTTTGTAACTTGGCTAGGCCATCATTTTTCGTAAAATCCTATTTTGCTAAACCCAACCATCGGCTGCTACGGCCTGTTTATGTAAACAATTTATAGTTTTCCCGCCGAAGGGAGTTCTTATAAAACTTCATGAATGAGTAATCAACCACGGGGCATGCGTTAGAATAAGTGTTTCACGTCACCCACTGTCTTGTGATGCTTCACTTTTATGTTTGTTTGCACTGATTTGTTTTTCTAGTGTTGTTCATAGTGTAGTGTTATTATGTTCTAAGTGCTCTTCTGACGTTTGCTTTGCTTTTACGTGGGAAAGTATTTTAATCTTGGATAATACATTATGAACATAATCGCATGGGTTGCATCTGAAAATCAGCGTCAGGTGACACATTGTGTTGACTGGTGGCATTATGGTGAGCTGAGGCCCTTTTGGCATTATAATCATTGTTTTCTGTTTTTTATTTTTTATTTTAATAGTTTTAATGTGTATTTTCTTGCTGTAATGCGAATAAACGCATATTTCTTCTTTTGATGTTCAATTTTTGTTGTACAAAAATGTGTCAACGACGTTATATGGAATCTAATCTCTTATTATAAAATATACTGACCATTTGTATTAATCGCAATCTGTACAATTTTTCAAATCTGAAGATGCAATAATAAATACTCTAAAAATTAGGGATGTCCTAAGAACCTTTTCTTGTGTCTGCAACGGTTAAAGTAGGCGCCCTTACTGCCCTATCTCAAACAGCCTGTATAATTGTTAATCATACAACGGTAGATAACTCCTTCCTCGTTGACATATCCCCAGTGTATTATACACCGTCTACCCGCACAAATTATATCATCCCATTGATTGATACCAGAAACCAGCGCGCTTTGTTGTAACGATCCAGATAATTTAATCAGTGTTGCCAGTTTCCCAGGTACTAATGCCAGTTATGAATGGAAACCTAATTGGAATTCCTGAGTGGCTTTGGCCAAGGAAATGATACAATTAGATCAAATATAGCACTCCAGGGCAAAATATAACATTGATTTGTAATTGATGTGTTATTTAGGTTAGGTCAAACTGACAAAATAAGTATAATGTTTTTTTGGTATTAATGAGTTAGCCAAGTTTGTAATAATTTTGAGAACCATGATGGGTGGTGACGCGGCATTTTTTTTTAAGTAGGATTTCCTACCTTTTCAGAGAGGATAATATTCTAATTAACCAATATCGGGTCTCTTGCAGGTTGGATAGATAATTTATCCTCATTAAAAAATAATGAAATTAATGAGCGCTCATATCAACATACAATGATTTAATAGTACCTTTTCTAATTTAAAAATACTACAATAAAGCTAGCCTTCAAATAGGTGAATGTGCTTATAGGAGTGTGATCACCTCAACGGTTCAACGAATCGAACCGATGACCTTTCGATTTAAAGGCCACTCCGGTAGCCTTCGGGATACTGTCGCTTAATGTACATTTTGCATGCACAGCTTTTTATATCAACTAGCACTTTGAAAAATAAGATTTTAATATACAGTGATTTATTAGTTTAGTATACTAAATACAACGTGTAACGTTAAATGCGCAAAACCTGAAAATGGTTTGATCAGAATAACGGGCAGAATCAATTGAACCACTTTTTAATATAGGTCATATTTTTCAAAAAATCTTCATTAAAAACGTTGCCGTGTCTATTTATTAATAGGTCAAGCAAGCCAATGTCAGCGCGGCGCAGCGGCCCGCTGACGACTCCTCACTCGGTAAAGCGTCGTCGCAGACGCAAGAAACGATCAGAATGGCCAGTAAAACTAAAACAGCGCATAAAACCTTAACAATTTTTTAAATGACTTATTTTCTCTCTGACATAGGCCAATTGAATTAAAAATCAGTTGGGGTGTCTGAGGTTTTGCGCATTTAACGTTACACGTTGTATAAGAACAATGACTGCCTCGTTGGTCTAGTGGTTGCAAGCGCTATCGCATGATGTCCTGGGTTCGATTCCCAGGTCGGGTGAATTGTTATTCGATATTTACATTATGAAATCTTAGTAGCAGCACGGAGTCTGGATTTGTGCGTGGTTGATGGCTAGCCCTTTTCTGATATGGGATTTAAGAGGCCTATTACAACAATGCGCGTAGATGCATGATTTCCTCGTTGAAATCGATTGAATTCTATTCGTTTGTTGGTATAAATAATAACTGATTGGTAAAGATAGTTCGTTTTCTATTCTAAAATAATAATACAGCAATTTTTTTTTATTATTTATCTATTTATTTAGCAATAATCGTTATCCTGATGCATGTTTAGGCAAAAACTCATGGAGAACTGATTTGAGAGCTCAATTTGCAGATTCTGTTGAATATAATCCATCAAAACAATTTTTCTCATATCACAAAAATCATATACTTTTATAATAATAGAATACATTTTTGTTATATGCCTTATAAATAAAGAAAAAACGACTGGACCTAATTAAATTTTCTACTGGAAAGAAGTCAGGAGATATTCAGAACTACATAATTATATCCAGTGAACTTCTACATCCTTTTCTCGTAGTATTTATACCAAAATACTCTTCAATAATTGCTTAAAATCTATTCATAAAAAATAAATTGATACTTTGATTTTTTAATAAATAAAATAAAACTACTATATATTTCACTGCACCGGCGATGCGCGCTCGCCCTGGCTGGAGGCCTTAATTTACTGAGGCTTCCACAGGCAAGCCCAGTTAAGCAGACGACAATATCATAGGTTGAATTGCGAGAAGCTATTATAAAAAAAAAAAAAAAGATGCACGCTCAGTACCGAAATGTAAGAGGTCTCTTAAACAGAACTGGCAAAATTGGGATGTACTTACATACACTAGTGGCTAACCCTTTGGGAAAAAAAAATAAGTGATATTATGTTATGTATACTAAATCACCATTATATTAAAAAAAAATACTAGAAAAAAAAAATCACTTCGTTGTGTTTTTTTTTAGAGTCGATCGTTTTTTTTTGTTCGTAAAAAAACAAAGTTAATCAAATTTATATTTGACCACCCCTGAGGCATACCTTATCCATTAAAACCAATACATAGATATTATAATTGCAGCCAAGCGGTGCCAAGCTAAGATGCATTGAAGAGCTGAAGACACCGACTAGAAGATTCATCAAAATTCGCGTAGAAATACCGGAGATGCAGTACTTTTATGCATATAACTTCGTACATAAGAATAATTACCTAATGTATTATATACTAAAACCTTCCTGAAAGTATGTAGATCACGCTCAAAAACAAATGAACCATCAAAATTGGTGCATTTGTTTTTGAGAAAATAGCGGACATACAAACATACATACATAAGGTTCAAATACAGAACCTCCTTTTTTAAAGTCGGTTGAAAACGAACACCATTATTGGTATTGTAACATGTTTAAAATTCAACGAAAAGACATTTTGAGCCGTTAGATTCTTACCAAATAGCACCTCTATCTAAAACTACCGGGATCTGATTTTCTCTGAATAATGCATACCTACCTACGACATAAAACCCTCCTCACACATGGTCATAGAATATGAACCAGATGATTATGTGTTGTAAGAACGATCACAAAGCTAGTCTCACGTAGTCGTGGCTGAATTCAGAGGTCAGTGGTTTAAAAAAAAAAAACAAAAGCCATTTATTCAAACAAGGCTAAGAATCAGCACTTTTCTAACGTCAAAATCGGGCGTTTTGGGGGTCTGTCTTTTGTGATAAAAGACAGACCCCCAAAACGCCCGAATATGTAGAATATAAATTTTGATAAGTACCTACACGAAATCTGAGTAGGTAGTGGTAGCCCAGTGGTAACGGCTGCGATTTACGAGTTGTAGGTCGTAGGTTCGAACCCAGACAGGCGCTTTATTTTGTGTAAATTATTTAATCACGACTGTTTTCAAAATGGCGAAGGAAAACATCGTGAGGAAACCGTCCTAGGACCAAAAAATATCGAAGGCGTGTGACATCTACCAACCCGCGCTGGGCCTGCGTGGTGGATTACGGCCCGCTAGCTCTCGGTCTGTGTCCCAGCAGTTGGAACATTATAGGTTAATTATGCTACATGAAATCTGAGCTCAAAGGCAAACACATGTAATCCTTAGACGGTCAGGAAAACCTCATATTATGATTACGTTGCCTCTGAAAGTACATCTTTGACATTCGTTACGGGTAGTCAGAAGCTCGAAAGTCTCACAGCCAGTCTTACAAAGGCTATATTAGTAACTGGGTTGTGGAGAGAGTAATGTGAATACATTTTTTTGTGATTCTAAAATTCGTCATAGGACTGTGAAAGTTTACTTTGCACGGCTACACCTTGTATAATTTAATTGCTCACAATTCACAATTAAAAATAGTATAACGTTTAAAAGAAACCATTAAGCGAAAATCGAGCTAGCGTTCCGTATATAAACAGCAAATAGAAAGCATTTGTAAACAAAAAGTTTCTGCAAACAAAAATAAAAACAAACAATACCCTTACAATTTTCCTGTAATGTTCATTTACCGATCTGGCCATTTATAACACTTTCCATGCGAGACCTTCGGAAAGGGAGCAGCATAGAAGACAAACCGGCTTTGTACTACAGTGTATATTTCTTTACATAGCCAATTTGGTAAACAAACATGGTACGAGAATCACGAGTTTTCGTATTGATTTATGTTTGGCATGAAATTGCAGAGAAAACCGCATCGGACTAACTATAAATTAATACATTCCATGATTTTTGACAAGTCCGATGAGTTAGAAAAATACACTTAGGACTGATTTTACCTAAGTCAGATATCTTTTAGCCATAGAATAAAATGGAAGTCTCACAGTTCTAGTACGGAAAAACTGTGAAAATATTTATTCTCAAGTTTAAGACTTATTTTAGGTACAAAAGTTTGGTGGAATTCGCCTTTAGCCGTAGATCTTTTTCTTTATATGTATATTGCTTTCATGTAACCAACTCTAATAAGGCACCAGACATATGATATAATACCAAAGTACGTAAATTGATCGCACGAGCGAACATGAAATGTAACCGTTGCGTGTTGCCGCAACAGTTAATTTTGATAATTAATCACATTACATGCGCTCAATTATTAAAGCGGGATTTACGATTTTGGATATCTGCACGTCTGTGGCTCGTTTCATATTGTATTGTAATATAAAATACGCTTTTGATCAACAATATTTAACCCACAATCGCTGGTGTAATTTAATTAATTATCGTTTCATTTTATAGTCTGTGGTCTAACGATGTCGGTCCTTTCACGTTGACTGACGCTTGTAAAACATTTAATCTAGTTAAGGTCAGCAAAGTTGTTATTAATATTACATAATGTGAATCAAGTAAAACCGCCCTGGTATGTTGTTCCCACGTAATTCGAAAAGTTTTCTAATTGGGTCACATCGTGTCGAGTAACACGTTTATTGAATTAGCCTGGAGAAGGAAAATCCCCTATGTGTATGTCCCTAAAGAGATTCACTGTGTGTAACTCGATCGAAAGGAATAGTCTATGAAAGAAAGAAAAAACATTCATTTATTTATTTTAGCACAGACTAAAGCCGTGTCTCATGCGCGTGTTTTTCGAAACATTACACTAAAAACCTTACACATAAACATTTTTTTTTTCATACACAAGCTGTCTCCTGCGTATTAAAACATTTTTAGATTAGTGTCAATTATTCACAAGATAATCTCATAACGTGTGTCAGTTAGAATATTAAGCTTTCAAAATGCTAGATGTACGCGGTGCGCGTGGCGGTTGAAAATGAAACAAACCCTTCCTCTTCACCCGCGCGGGAAATGTTTTTCATGCAGCTCTGAAAACAAAAACATCGTGTTTTCATACACAAATGTGCATGACCACGCCTCTTTGTTTTGACGTTTTTGTGTAATGTTTCGAAAAAAACACGCACAGGAGACACGGCTTAAAAGACATAACACATCAGATAAAAACATATAACAATAAAATAAAAAGTGATAAGTATGTAAGAAATTAGCAGGAAAGTGTGCCTCACGGTTACGCCAAAACGTTAGCAAAAGTGCCAGAAATATTCTGATCCTCTGAAACTTTTCTCTGCCTGATAAATACAGGGTTCGAAGATAAGTTATCGAGCGTTCAATGAGTATACTAGAACTAAGAATATAAAAAACCTTTTTTGTCCCCTAAAGCCTAAATGTGAACCAAAAAGAAAAACGCGATACGAAAACAAAACACAATTCTACCTGTATAGGTGGCTATTTGAAATGACATTGCCGCGTAAACCTCTGTCATCTGTCATGTCACACAATCTGTCATAATACTCGTTGTGATGGACGCTTCTGCGTCTATCCTAGTGTAACTCTACTCACAACACGATTGCTGGATAAATTCACACCCAAACATAACATAGAAGCTTTAACAATTAACCTAATTGCTTCACTGTTTCATGCATAACGCGTGTCATAGCGTAAAAGATCCCTGTCCATTTTAATTACGGAAATACTGAGCGAGGAGTGGCCGGAATGACACGAGGATTTAAGGCCCGATAAACATTTTTTATTTCGCCTTATGAAAATGATGTATACGTTCATTTCGTACCATAGTAAATACCCAATATGCATCGAACCAACATCAAAAGACTGCTCGTAAAACGAGATTATACGACATATGACCCTTAAATGGAGGCATAATGGTGATATTACTGTTTTATAACCCGGAACCTTCGAAGAAAATTACTTCAGAACAGATATACTGGCGTTTTGTAAAACGAAGCAACGGTTCTATTGCTCTTGTCGTAATAAATTATGTGTGTTGTACTTACTTACTCTTTTGTATTGTTTATGTTGATAGAATTAAAAGCGTTGACATCTTTCGTGTAGATAAGAAACGCCCTTTGTACATCTGGGCTGTAATTTTATCTCAAATGGTATTTTGTCCTGCATTTCTATAATTAATCTACGTCTGTTTTGAACCCATTACTCCCAAATTAAAAATATGCTTATTTTTTTACTAATTAAGTGGTCAAAAAACGCTTCAAAACAGTATGTAGGTGTACGTCGAATCATTAATCAAGAGGGATGGAATAATGGAGAGTTGAGAGATAGGAAAAAAAAATTACGCGCCTAAATTAAAATTCTGAGAGCTTTTAATTGGCATGTTTATATTCTTAATTTTTTGTCCCTTCAAATCGAATTGGTCCCGATATTTGAATCGAGTTAATAGAAGCGAGCAATAGGGACTTCGCCAATAAAATTATCGTTGGGTATGCCCTGAATCGGTCCGTGGTCCCCGACGGGGGTATCCGCACCGCACCCGGCCATGCCACCCCGTGACCCACTTATACATTACTCTGGATACGCGTTATGCCGCACGCAAAATTGACGTACCCATCACAGCTATGTAGCTCCTAAATTATATTTGGGCGACAAGAGGAAGTTACTTGAGTTCTGTAACTTTCTTAATATAAAATTCATCATATCAAGTTATCGTTAGAGCTTCAGAGAGCTTTATTTAAGTCAAGGTGCCCGCTGAAAACTTGAGAAACGTTAAACAAATGGTCACTATCGTTTACTCTTGCTCGATTCAATCATAGTGATCGATTGCCTCTATAATCGATTTGTTCTTCTTCAAACGATTCTATGTCTGCGAATGATTTATTCGTTTCGCGTTTACATCCGTCGCATTGATGCTGCGTCTTTATACCGCTAACGGGCTTTCAGAGTGTTTCGATTCCCCACACCAGGATATTGACGGCCGCGAGAAAAATGGCTTCTTTCAAACAACGTCGCATCAACACGTCATTTTTTATTTTCTCGTGAATTAATTTGCTTACTAAGTGCTTGCGGGGAATTTCCTGGCGGGATTTTCATTCTGTCAATTGACGAAGCTTTCAATGAAAATGTTTGTATTTTAGAGTGCCGTTGATGATTGTATCGTGAGGAATATTGATGCGGGGGAGGTTAATAGCTACCTCACATGTACGTAAGGGAAGCGAACATTTCAATGATGGTGTGGTGTAATGGGTTCATCGAAAGAGCGATTACTTTTACACACCACTTTTTTGAAACACGTGAACGGGATTTGTGTCAGGATATTTCCAACAAAAAATGTCGATTGATTCCCTCACGAATTTAACGCAACAAATAATTTGTTGGACGCTGTAGCTTCATTTTACTTACCAAGACTTTCATTAAAATATCAAACGATCTCTGTTAAGAAATCTGAGTATGTTTTCTTTAATAATTAACGCAATTTATGTTTTGTTGTACAGAATGGAGCGGCGGCGGCGGTAACGGCGAGTATCGTGTAAGAAGACAGCTGTCCGTGTCTTCGGACTCGAAACTCCTCGACGAAGGTGCCAGGGAGGACGCGAGGGTAGTCATGAGGCCGAAGCGACCACCCAGGCCCAAGTCCGAGGCCTTTCTAGGGCCTCACGACCACTCCAACCGACGGACCAAGCGGTTTAGTGCCTTTGGGGTAAGAGGATTCATAAATTACGTAACTATTGAACTCTACTATAGTTTATAGTTATGACGTGTTATGTAAAAGAACTGAAGGTAGAGGTGGCAGGGAAATCGACCCGATAACTGTAACCATGAATTCAGCACATGATTCTAAACACCCTAGACTAGAAATTATTCGTCCGTTATCAAAAAAAAAAAAAAACATCTACTGTTTCATAGAGAAGTGTATCAATATCAATACCTAAGCGGCAATTTTCTTTTAATAGCCGACGAAAAATTTCAAAGCAGAATTATGTACTGAATGCAAGGTAACAGGTTGCGCATCGATGTGTCCCCGCTGTCATCTTGTATAAGGAAAACGTCTCAAAAGTAAAGTACTTCAAAGGTATGCAAAGAGAAAACCACATAACGAGAGACTCATCTCAGGTATTACAGTCAATTTGTTTGCAAACAACGTAAACTACACAAACTTGATTACCTACAAACACTCTTTACATATCTCTGCCAGATAGAATTTCTAAAACTGTTTACTATGGTTTCTGTATCAACGTAAACACAATAGATTGTACGCCCACTTCCATAATTATTTATTTTCACTTCCATTTCGCACGTCCGTATGCACATAAATATAAAAGAATAATGATAAATGTTAGTGTATGTTCGCCGGCGGCGACGGTGGGGCGTAGTGTTGCTAGCTTACAAATAGGCCGAGTAGGACCAACGGCGACGTTGATAGATTGTGAGATTAGATCGCGGAGTAATTCTGGGATACCAGTCATTTGTGATACTTTGTGCTTGAAAAAGGCTTCTGCCTGCAATTTCGTTTATACGGTCGTTGGTGGCGGCCTTTGTTTGTTGTTGACCTTATGTAGACGCCGCCATTTAAAAAAAGAAATTAGAATTAAGGTTTTTTGCATTAGTAGATACCACGGTCCAGACGGAGATGGCGGTATGAGCTGGACTCCTTTAATAAAGATTGATCCTTGGCAGCTCCTTTAATACGATTCTTTTCAGCTCTGGACTGAGAGATGTGGAAAGAGAGTAGGTAGTACTTTGTCCAACAGTGGGACAATAGTGGCTGATAAAAAAAAAACAGTTCCAATTGGGATTTTACTGGCTGATCCCTGTTATAAATGGGAAACAAGTTCTTTAGTTAAATGCAACACTAATATCATCATACTAGTTTATTAAAAGGGATCGATTTAAATCCATTAGGTACCTGCAACCAACTCGTCGATCATCGTGTAAACCTCTTAAAATCGTCCAATTAACGTTTCTGACACCAACACAAGTATTTTAGTTACCGATAACCGTTAGTTATGTTTACGAGTGTTTCCACTTAATAATTAGAATTCTATTCGGGCATGCAACTCTGCATAAGCGCATTAGCTAAGCTAAATATTTAGAGCTGGGTTGGCTTTCCACCAAAGCTATTCGAGGAAGCACCACAATGAGGCAAAATTCCACCAATGGTGTTGTTCCATTTTCAAAATGGAGCAATTCTATTGGTGCATTTTTTCCTTGTTGAAAACCTGTCTTAAACTGCACTCTGATTGCGTAACACACTATCAATCACAATCTGAATCATTTTAAGGATATTGCTAATCCATTGCTTCATGTGTTATAAAAATTTGTCTGCTCAACAAAGTAAATAACGCAATGAATGTTATTGAACTGTCAAAATGAAAACCGCGCTGGTTAGGGACGAAGAAAACAGTGTAGTGGAGACGGTATCTACAATATTCTAAGTGGCAATAC
The DNA here is from genome assembly GCA_949629135.1 of Eremobia ochroleuca. Taxonomy (NCBI): domain Eukaryota; kingdom Metazoa; phylum Arthropoda; class Insecta; order Lepidoptera; family Noctuidae; genus Eremobia; species Eremobia ochroleuca. The sequence goes on along the minus strand of OX451400.1, from coordinate 5,054,540 downwards.
TTCACAATATAAACTAATAGTTATAAATAACCTCTGTTGTGCTTACCTCCTGGGATTTTATGTGGTAATAAAATGGGCAAAGTTCGCAGCCACGATCTTCTTACGATGCTGTTTTACTTAGAATGATTATTTATTGACACATAAAAATTTCGTTATTGTAATTTATTATAGGTTATTCAATATTATTCAGCTACATGTAGAAGGTTTGATAGAGGACAAACGATCATTTAACTCCTATTCTCTCAACGTACGATACAAATGCATGATAAAGTGCTTGCATGAAACAAACTCATTCAACATCCCTCGTTACAACGTATTCAATTTATAGTGGCGACTGAAACATTGCAATAACTTGGCCCAATTTATTTCATAATCCTAATATCAGTATGTTTGTGCGGTGTCGTAAATTACAGGATTATTTCAATGTGTATAGTTGATTAATGAATGTTTTCTGTCTGTCAACAGGGTGACTCTCCCTTCGGGAAATCCGAAGCCTACATAAAACTCGAGCAACTTGGTGAGGGTTCCTACGCCACAGTGTATAAAGGTTATAGCAAGTGAGTATATTTTATTATTATACTAGCGACCCGCCCCGGCTACGCACGGGTGCAATGGAGAAACTGATAATTTTAGAGCCACTATTTCTCGTAAAAAGTATAAGATAAAAAACGGTTATTGTGGGTTATCCCTAAGAGATAGACATATACCATCGTGGACTTTTTTGTAGACCTTTTTAAAGTGTACAATACTGTAGTACATTATTTTGATCTATCTCGACGGGTTCAGCCAGCGTTTACAATGTAAGCGCAAAAAAATGTGTTTATTTACGACATCACATTACAAACCTCTAAAATTATCAGTGTTTCTCTACTATATTATGCATGTATTATAGATATAAACCTTCCTCTTGAATTATTCTATCTATTAAAAAAACCGCATCAAAATCCGTTACGTAGTTTTATAGATATAAGCATATATAGGGACAGACAGACAGGGAAACGACTTTGTTTTATACTATGTAGTGATTTACAACCTTATCTATCTTCATTTAAAGTACAAAACTATTCCGTGCCTGTATGCCTGATGCACAGTTTCTTGGGTTCAACAAAAGTTATTTACTTAAGAGCGTTACTGCAGAGCGGTGCGCTGAGCGGTGGCGTGAATCCGCGCCGATTAAATAGCAATACTAAATAATTCATAGTAAAATAAACATATAAGTTATTAAAAAAATATTTGAACCATGTTTTAGAACATAAATGTCTTAATTTACTAGGTCTAAAAGAAAATATAAATATTTCAGATTTCATCCTAAACTAACACGTTTAATATCTCGAAAAGTGGCTACAATTGACACTTTTGAATATACTTTTGAATGAAAACTTACAGTAATCGTGTTTTTTTTTCAGCCATGCACTAATAAATGTTATTATTTTTTATAAAGTAATGTTGTTATAAGTTTGTCGTATATGATTTTAATAATATCTCGCATCTGCTTAGACCGTCGATCGCTAGTTTTAAAAAAGGCTTGCTTAAAAACGGTTCTGATGTGAAAAATATACGAAAAATTGAAAATGTTTTTCAGCCATGCACTAGATTATAAAATTCACAATAATATGACGTCAATATCTCATCTATAAATTAAACACATTATGGTTTTATTGTCCGTCGGAAATCATCAATTTTGTAATAATTTGTAATAATAGGGTAGTTCCTGTCCCGGAAAATTGAATTGATTTCTTTGGCAGTTACAGAGCAGCCAGACGGTTAATTGTAACAAAGTATAATATATGTACAACGTGTAATGTTAAATGCGCAAAACCTCAGACACCCGAACTGATTTTTAATTCAATTGACCTATTTCAGAGAGGAAATAAGTCATTAAAAAAATTGTAAAGGTTGTATATGCTGTTTTAGTTTTATCATTCCATTCTTATCGTTTCTTGCGTCTGCGACGACGCTTTACCGAGGGAGGAGTCGTCACCGGGCCGCTGCGCCGCGCTGACATTGGCTTGCTCGACCTATTAACCTGTTAACCGTGCGGGACGTATAAATACGTCAAACTTAAACAGTAGCGTGTACGGAATTCCCCGGTTAACAGGTTAATAAATAGACACGGCAAAGTTTTTACTGAAGATTTTTTGAAAAATGTGACCTATATTAAAAAGTGGTTCAATTAATTCTGCTCGTTATTCTGATCAAACTATTTTCAGGTTTTGCGCATTTAACGTTACACGTTGTATGACTTAGCGGATATTATTTTGTCGGAATCCTTTTCTACTTTTATCCTCTTCCATAGAATCAGTAATGTTGGGTCCAATAAAGTAGTGTCGAAAATCCTGGGTAACCCCAGTACCACCTTGGTGACAATCGAATGTTTCTATTCTCATGTAGTTCCCCCATACAATGGAAGAAGGATGCCACGTTTTGCCAAAACAAAAACTACCACAGGCAATATTTTCCTTTGACAAAAATCACACGGCATAATAAGGAAGTTGCCTAATTGACACAAGGAAATTAATTACTGCACGGTAAAATTAATCAGCTTTATAAATGTTTGTGCATTTCGTAACGAAACATGGGCCATTCGGCATCAGGCGTCGGGCCTCGGGGGAGTAACTCGAGTGGATGCGGCCGAGGCATAGTTTAGCAAATCTTCGCTATCACTATGTTAGTAGGTACTATTAGTTATTCTGTGCTATAACTCGCATTACTAAATGGTTCCTTATCTATTAGCTTTCAAACAGCCTTGATTTTAATGACTTCTCTATTAGATTGTACAGACGCCAGCACATCAAGCTACTACAATCTGTCAGATTTCTTTAATAGATTTTCAACTTTAGTACTAAAGCATAAGGTTCAAAGTTGATTGGGAAAATCTGACAGTTTCGGGTACCTTGATGTGCTGGCGTCTACATTCGTTAAGAGTTTTTATCTTAAATCTTTAGTTTGTCTAACGGAGTCATCTTTACTTTTCTAAGATACCTACTCAAATATTCTTACAATCTCGCATTTTAATTTTATCCTTTAAATGGTGACAATGGTTGCATTTGTTAAATTCTCGATTCATGAAAAAAAAAGTTCTTTTCTCGCGTTTTCTCGACATCCACATCCGAGTTCGTACTTTGCGCGACAATGTCGCCTTTGTGGCGCACTTGTCATAGTCTCTTGCGTTTCCACTTGAAAATCGGCCTTTGAAGTCGCTCGATATGTAAAGCACTGAGCTGTTATCCAATTTTTTATCAAAATACAATACACATATCGAGTCTTTGGCTGTTAAAAATAATGTTTACGTAAATCCAACGGACATATCAGCTGAATATTTTGCGGATTTATTTATCTCTACAGCCTTACATTCCGGCTCGTTAATTTTAATATAGTACTCACGCCAAATAAAAGTTTACGTTAAAACCTCTCGTATATTTTAGTTCACGAATTAATATGCTAAACCCCGGTGGTTCGCGGCTGGGTCAGGTCGAGTGGGCCAAGTCAAACGGAACTTACAGTGTTCATTGCTCGTGAATATTGAATAAAGTGCTTCACCTCACAGAGTTGAGCGGTAATAAGCGTGTTCAACTCCAAATTGTCGTATTCATGGCGCTACAAGTTTCCTTACAATGCTATGGTGAGACGACAACATATAACAATTTCAACGCGAGTTTTGCATCGTCTTCTGTACTTTGTTCAAGAGTAGTTCAACTAGCTCTTACAAAATTAGTTCAAGAATGCCTTGAGATCACCCGATATGAAGGCATTCTCGTGCCCCATAAATGCCTTATTTGTGAAGCTAAAAGCATGTGCGGAAAGGAATTTGCAGTTGCTTTATATTTCGCATTTACGTTGACGCTAACTAGGAATTAATATGTAAAGGAACATTAACAAAAAGCTTTGAAGCGGATTTAATTTTGTCACACGACGGAAAGTTATTAAATTATAATGTCATAATCAGGGTGATGGTGTCATGATACTTAGCTTAACGACGTCAAGACGTCTAGCATACTAATGAGCGTAGTTTCCTGATCAGTGGGCGCCAGACGCATTGACATAATTACTTATATCCGGTAATAAAACATTCGAGGACTTCCTATCCTACTTTTCTTCATACATTGTCGTAGGTCGACAGGTGCGATAGATAAATTGTTTACTTTTCCATGCCTCCAATTTCAATGGCTAGTGCATGCGATGCAAATGAGGCATAGCTTTGCATTATTTATGTTACCTAGACTAACGTGTGAACTAGCCTAGTCGTGACCACGACTGGTAAACAATGAGAATAATCCGTACACTTGTTTTATTTCATCAAACGTGCCATTAGCACAAAACGTTATGGACGTAGTTAGTATTGTTTCTAGAGTCTGGCACCAGAAAGGCTATTACTATTGTCATGAACTGACAATTATAATAAGGAGTTTTATCCATAGACATATATATATGGACTGGAAATACCTACGAAAAAAGGGTGCCTACCTACAACTCATATTGTCTCAAAAAATGGCTGCCATTGCTAGGGTTGTATCAATCAAGGAACATTGGTGTTACTATAACGAGTATCGATACTAAATACGAGTCGTACTAGTTATCACGTTTGGATCATAATATAGTATACTAACTTATAGTCCGTTCTAACTAAGGTTGCCTACTTTATAGTAACGTATCCTAGTTTATTTTCGATAAACATACTTTATAATTATGCATAAAAATACAGTATGCGAAAATATTTTATTTCTAATCTTTAGTTATGCGTAAAAGACTCATATGAACTATTTATCGATAGGTACAGACGCCAGCACATCAAGCTACCCGAAACTGTCAAATCATCGCAATCAACTTTCTTCCCTGAAAATAAAATTAATGCCAAGTGTTTTTTCGGCACAGAATTAAAAAACACTTTTTAATTGCATCACATTTACGTATTAAAGTGAAGGAAAACAGCGTGAAGAGATATGTATCCATATGCCCAAAAACAGGTGCTTTCGCATATTATACCTTTGGGTTGGAAGGCCAGAGAGCAGTAGTTTCTGTTAGGTATGCGGACCCTAGTGAAAAACAAGATAATCACTAGGGTGAATGAATAATATAAACTTCCCATCACATTCTCCGTGAATGGGATGGGATGCTTATATTATTGTGTTAATGAGTGGTGGAGTAAAAATAAAATAAAAGTATTTTTTTTTTGCCTTTGTTTATTGGTATGATAATGATTAACAAATATAACCTTCAATTATCGTTCAAATATAACGTTTGATTAGTAAAATAGGCTTACAAAAGTAATAGTTTACAGATACACAGATATAATTAAAACTTTTCACATGTTAAATGTTAAAAAGACTGCAGATCTATGGGGTAATTTTGTGGATGTTGCTAAGACAATTATAAACATTGTAGCACCTACTTTAGCTGTTATATTTAATAATTGTATTCAATGTGGTGAGTTTCCTGATCTTATGAAACACAGTAAAATAATACCGTTGTTTAAATCAGGTAGTACATCAGACCCTACTAATTATAGACCTATTTCCGTACTACCCACCTTTAGTAAAATTTATGAAAAACTTATTTTAAATCAATTGCAAAGATTTTTCAATAACAATAAATTACTGAATAATAAACAGTTCGGTTTTACAAGGGGTCGTTCAACTACCGATGCCGGAGTTGAACTTTTAGGACATATTTATAATGCATGGGAGGACAAATGCGATGCTTTGGGCATCTTTTGTGATTTGTCCAAGGCATTCGATTGTGTTCTTCATGAAACCTTAATCAGGAAACTTCACCACTACGGAATCCGGAACGCCTCTCTGGATCTTCTCACTTCTTACTTAAGTGATAGGATTCAGAGAGTTGATGTTAACGGGAAAGGTCACCCGGATCTGTAGTAAGAATGGGGGTCCCACAGGGCTCAATACTTGGACCATTTTTATTTATTGTTTATATCAATGACTTGCCTTACCTCATAAAGGATGAACATGATATAGTGTTGTTTGCAGATGACACTTCACTTTTATTTAAACTCAAACGTCAACAGCTGGTTACTGACAGTATAAATAGTGCCCTCGCAAAAGTAGTTAACTGGTTTAATGTTAATAATTTACTTCTTAACGAAAAAAAAAAACCAAATGTATTAAGTTTACGATACCAAATGTTAGACAAGTAGAAACTAGTGTTCTCATAAAGGGTGAAGAGTTAAAACCCGAAAATACCACAGTATTCTTAGGCATAACTTTGGATGCCAAGCTTCAATGGGGCCCCCATATAGATAAATTGTCAAAAAAGCTTAGCTCTGCAGCATACGCCGTTAGGAAAATTCGTGACTTAACTGATTTAGAGACAGCCCGTTTAGTTTACTTCAGTTATTTTCATAGTGTGATGTCATACGGTATTCTGTTGTGGGGAAATGCCGCCGATATTCAGACAATTTTAATTTTACAAAAAAGGGCAATTCGTTCCATTTATAAATTAAGTCCCAGACACTCCCTCAGAGACTTTAAAGAGATTAATATAATGACTGTGCCTTCTCAGTACATTTATGATAATCTTTTGTATGCACATAAAAATATAATCTGTTTAAAAATACAGTGATATATATAATATAAATACTAGGAACAAACACAAATTTGTTGTTCCTACAACAAGGCTGACGTTTCATAAGTGCCCATGTAGGTTTATGTGAAAGAAAATATTTTGATTTTGGTGCTGTGAACCACGGGCCGGACCTATCAAGGTCAATCGGAGCTAATAAGACGCAGGACTATTTATGTTAACATAGCAGAATATACCGATATCGTTCCAGCGGAGGAACTAGTTCCGGAAACTATTAGGCAACGGTACAACACTATTCTATTATGACATATTATTGTAAACAAACGAATGAATTAACAAAATAATAAAAAGGTCTGTTATACGGAAATTCACCCAAATATCAATACTTTAGCCATAAATTCATGATCGCGTTACAATTATATCATCGAATGTCTATTATTGTATGTGTTATTGCATGAAAACCGGCTACTAACCTGTGCAAAGAAAGTTGAGGTTGATTTTCATTCTTCCTTGCACCACACTTCACAATACAACACACAGGCATGTTGAATTGCTGTTTTTCAACATTTACATGCAGTTTTAAAGGTAAAGTCCTCGTAATTTTCTCGCAAATCTCAATAATACAAAAAATAAACAACCATTTGACAGCTGAACTACCACGAAACTTGGCGACAAAGATGGCTGCTCTGGCACCTACCTACAACCGTGTATAGAATAACAGGGCATCTCCTGTTATATCCCATCTCAATGGTTTTATCAAAGGGAGCCCTACTTCAAAAGGACCCGGCCAGCTATTCAAAATCAGAAACAAACGGCATGTTATTGGAGTTCTCTTCTTGTTATCTTAGGGCCATAGCGGAAACGATATTTTTAACATCGGCGATCTGGCGAATGCATCTATGCTGCTTCGCAATTTGAATATTCTTTGACATCGGTTACGGAAAAAAATAAATGAGCATCGGACAATGTTATACCAAAGCCTCTATACGCTGCGACTGGCATCCGAAAAAGCGTTCAGTCGCTTTATCGAGCCACCAAAAAGCTACTAAATCTATCACCCTTGCTAAAAGAATCGTGTCTGCTATAACATTTACTTTATTCTCTTTATTTATAAAAAAATAATTGAAGTAACAGATTTTTTAACGTCAGAAAATTATGGTTAAACAGTCGCTAATCATTACTTAATTTTAAGCAATTTTTATATAAATAAACCCCTAAGTATCTAATCACCATTCTAAAGTATGCCTTTTGTCCTAGTTTAACGCAGCAAGTGGTAGCATTGAAAGAGATCAGACTGCAAGAAGAAGAGGGGGCGCCGTTCACAGCCATCCGGGAGGCTTCGTTACTCAAAGAGTTGAAGCACGCCAACATTGTGACACTTCACGACATCGTGCACACCAGGGAGACACTAACTTTCGTGTTTGAATTTGTGGTGAGTGATACTTTAATCACACTAGATTAACTGGAGTAGAATAGATAATGGAAGACGAAGACCACAATTTCAGAGAGGCTTAGTAGCCCTTTGCACTCCGTTGTCGCCGTATTTGCGACATTAAAAAGCTAACAGTAAATCCGCTGTCACCGTAGCGGCGACATGGTTGTTTTGCTGCCTCGGCGTCCTTAACAGTTAGGTAAGCAAAATAGTCTGTGCTTATCTTATAGTGTTTATGATCATAGGTATGTACTTGAAACTAATATAGTGCTGGAGTTGCTGGTAGCCTCTATGCATTACTAGGCTGGAGTGCAAAGGGGTAGGTAAAATTGAATGATTATTGTTCCAAATTTTGAAAGCTATTGCATCGGTGATTGCATCCAACATTTACTGCACATGCAATGTATTCTCGTGGAACGCGCAATTCATTTTCTTTTTTTCCTTTCTCGAATGTTTTAATGTACAGTCACCAAAAGAGATAAATTACCAGGGTCATCGGGCATAGTTGAAGTTCAGTAAGAAGCCGACGGATGTTTACGAATGAAATTTAATTTCATAAATGAACTGTTTGTTTTCTATTAATTAAATTAAATTTTGTTCGAAAGCATCCATCGGCTTCTTCCTAAACTTCAACTATATCCGACGACCCTGGTTACTTATCTCCTTTGGTGACCGTACAATGTGATAGGTACTTTTTTTTAACTTTACGTTTACCTCTAGGATTATATAATAAGCCCAAAATGCTACAGTATACTTAGACAATTAAATTGAGATATTTACCTGTTAAGTTTAATTTTAGGGGGGATACTTGGAACCTGGAACCAGGATGACGCTGGCACAGGAACACGGGGCCATAAAAGCTGACAAAATTCCTCAACTTTCATAGTCCATTGATCTTTCATCTAAATATAATAAAAACAATTTTCTTTAACCAGCAGTCTATTCACGAATCCAATTTCATTTGACGTATCTTTTTTTCCAATATCAATTGAAATTCGATTACCATTGGGTGTTTTAAAAGTCATAACTATAGTCTAATTCGTGTATAACAAACTGGTAGTTATTTATCTTCAAGATGACGCACTTCGATGTAAATGGGATTTTGTTTTTACTTCACCGTTTGTATTACCTACTTACGTTTTGTATACTAAATTCGTCTTTGTAGTTCTTGAAAGTGAAACCTAAAGTGTTCAGGCTGATGTCATCGGTAACTACTGTGTTTGTTTGAATTGACGCTTTATGTCAAGTTTCACTTTTTTATACTGTCGCGACACACCAACTCTTATATTTGTATGAGCTTCTACATTATTAGGTCCTTGATTATTGTTTGTAAAAAACATGTTTCATCTTCATCATCTTGTACAGACGCCAGCAAATCAAGCTACCCGAAACTGTAAAATTTTCCCAATCAATTTTGAACCTTATGATAAAGTTGATTGTAGCAGCTTGATGTGCTGGCATCTATATAATGCTACAAGCTTATTTTAGCGCGTGGCCAAATGCAATCGGAACTAGCGCCGTCATCTTGTTTGACAGTAAAATTTCTGTACCAATATCACAATTTTAGTCTACAACTCCTCGCTGTCAATGTCATTCAGGCGCCAAAATATCCTTGTAGCACTATAAACTACTTGCTACACTGTCCAATTCCAATTTTTTAGTAATGGCTCCATCGTTTTATTGATGATTCTGCTAATGTCAAGGTTGAAGGAAACAATACAGTAGAGAAAAACCTTGCACTCAATTATCAATACAATATGTAAATTATTTGCCAGGATACGGATTTGCCACCATAAACAAGATGTTAATGTTTTATTTCGATTTTAAAACTTTCATAAAATTTTGTGAATAAAAAACGTGTTTTAATATGTAGCAAACCCCATATTTATGTGTAAACACTACAACACAATTGATACGGCAAATCAGTGCATACTTTATTTTTACTCTGATTTCACCTAGAAAACCTGCATAATTGAAATTTAAGTAAACATAGCGGCTAATTTATATATATTTTTGTATTTAATAATAATAAACACAGGAATATAAACCGCACCATTTTTTATCCGAGAGCATAAACTCGATAATTGATACTATATACAAATTAAAGTGAAATTATCGAAATGTGCGTTATTATAACGCTGCTACAATCACCAGTACCATCTGTCAAAAAACGGTTAACCTAGTGGCCAGAGCGTAGTATATATGTATAAAAGAATTAGCATTTATCTATGACATGAGAAATCCATAGACAACTTACGGTCTACTGTGCAATTGTGGTAAGATTTAGGCCCACTTCCACCACAAATAACTAAATACGTTTAACGGTAAACCTATTTAAATCATCACTCTGTCTCTGTCTTCTTCAAACAATTGGTAGAAACAGAACGATGTATGTGTAATGAACGTGTAATGGTTTGTGGTGGAAACGGGACTTAATCACTGAACTAGCCGTTAGTAGTATATAGTAGTTACTAGTATTACGGAACATATTCAATATTCTTCCTTTCTGGAGGATATCCACTCTTCCTTTTTACCTGACTGCGCGACGCAAAGTAGGGTAATGTGTTTATCCGGCTTTGTTTGTATCTGACGTGGTGATAGGTAGTAGCCACAATGGAAAAAATATATTGATTAAATTTTTCTTCACCCAGGACACGGATCTATCGCAATACATGGAGAGGCATCCTGGGGGGCTGAATCACCACAATGTGAGGCTGTACATGTTCCAGTTGCTGCGAGGACTATCATACTGTCACAGGAGAAGAGTCTTACACAGGTTGGTTTAATTAGAGCTAGACTTTCTTTCTCGAGGTAAGAAGATGTTCGTTTTAGTTTGCGACCAACCCACGGTATTTCGTCTAGAACATGCTAGGTGGACAAAATTCATGTTATCATTTCCAGGAAATCTTAATTGCAAAACACAAACAACACCCCTAAACTCCAAATTCCGAGAAAAAGTTGTTTGTCAAATTCTTAACTGATGAGCCATAGAGTTCAGAAGTCAGGTAATAAGTTTGATGCAACCGTTCCGGTCAATCAGTTGCAATTTAGCGACAGTTTTGTGCACATCTCATAGTGGTTTGTAGTAATATTGTGAAAGTTTTTGTGATGGATATTAATACTGAGGGTAAGTACTATTATTTAATATATTATTTTTATCAGAATCTATTAAAATTAATTTTTAGCATTTTTTAACATAATGTATAAATTTTAGGGTAAATTTTTTCATAAAGAAAACTTTGAACGTTCACAATATACAGACATTCACCTCTATCCGGGCTAGTTTTTAGATATATCGTAGGAATAACTTTATAGTTTGTCAAAATACACATATTATTCAGCACACTTCAGTACAACATATTTTTTTCTTTTTTTTTCAGAACACGTTTACTCTATTTCAAGGGTAGCATTTTTCGAAGAGCGGTTGAAATACACGAAGAATGAAAAAAAATCGCGTATTTATGACTATCTTTCTTCAAAATTTTACTTTGGTGACATTACTGAAAGCAGCCAAAAATAAATAAAGTTGAAGATATCCAACTTTTCTAGTAAGATCGGTGCCAAATGGTTGGCTTCAGGAAAATCGAAGGAGCGTTTTTTAATTAAAAATAAGACTTGGCTGAATGAAGGAGACATACAGTTTACTGCGAGTTCTTTAGCGCCACAACCTTCGACATCGAGTGAGGCTGTGACTTCTGCAGGAAGACCTCGCAAAGATTACAAGGAATCGTCGTTTAAGATGAAGAAACGTCGAGTCGTGGATCTCGTAGAATCTCGAAGTGCCAGTGAATTAGTGACTGCTGCCTAAATTGCTGTGCGTTCAGCTGGGCAAAGAAAAATTGCCAATGTGATTAGAGACATTAGTGAGAGCCCAGAGAATATTATTTAGTCAAAAAATTCCAGTTCCGTTAATCCTAGGCAATTAAGTAGTGACGAAGCCTTAGCATACTATATACATTCTAAGTCAACAACACATTCTTAAGTGTCACACTTCGGAACATACTTTTATATACAAGCAACAATTCGGAAGTGGTCCATAATGGCAGGACATAATGTGTTTCCGTCATATTTTAGTGTAGTAAAGTCCAAAAAAGCCTGTTACCCTGCAGAGGAGCACATTGCTATAACAGAAACTCGTGCTGAAATAAATTTGCAAGCCTTATTAAATAAAACAGTGGATTTGCCGCAAGAATTGAAGATTGCCGCAGATTTAGGGCAAAGTGTTGCCACGACTAGAGACTTGCTCTCCATGTTAGTTATAACATCTGACCCTTTGATAAATAGCCTTCGTGAGATTCAACAAAAAAAACCAGAAAAAATATGTACAGAGGTATTACAGTTAATTGTAAGCCCGAGCATAGTAGCATCAAGACCGGAAACGTTATCATATCGTCGCACAACGCCACAAAATGATGACGATTCATCTGAAGATATTGATGATGATTATGATGATTAGGTTAAGTTAGTATTTTTAATTTGTTTATTTAGGTAGGTATTTATTTATTTAGTACAGTACCACATGATACAATATTTATCTGGTGTGCATAGCACTCGTAAAATAATTTTGTTGTTTGTATATTATTTTTAAATATTTTTTTCTGTTTTTATTATATTTTTTGTTTTTTATTACAAAATCATACCAAAAACTATTAGCGATGCCTCAATATGACTGCCTATATATAAAAGTATCTTTATATAACATAAAATAATATTGTCCACCTAGCATGTTCTACACGGTACACTGTGCAACCGTGCGATTCTGTAACCATCTCACCGTGAAAGCTTGGCTGAAGTGAGCGTGGAGTGAGCTGTCATTCGTTAGGGATGTGCTCACTTCACTTATGATTTCACGGTGAGATTTTTACAGAATCGACCGGAAAGAGTGAAGGACTAAGGTTATGTTCTGGGATGTAATCAAGATTTAAAAAAGTATTTAGTAAAAGTTTACTTTCTTCAAGCTTCTTCAAAAGTCCTTTGAAATATATACTGGGAGAAAATCATCTTATTGCGACTAATAATACTTATCTAGAGTGAAACGCAATGTTGGATTTTATTTGCAGGTAATTTTCTATGCACGCTACTGTAAAAATTTGTAAAAGGTTAACAGAAAACAGAGAGAATTTTCATTTACAAAACAATCAACCTCTTTTCAGCCATTGACTTTAAAATTATTCTCAATTTCGCCAGGACAGGTTTAAAAATCTTATTCCTAGGCATTCCTCGGCTATTTTAATATCGTCTGCTAGAGGCGGAGGTAAACAATGTCGTGCATATACCGTGCATTCGCTGTTCATAACAATAAAACTATGCTCTTCCTGTAATAACGAGAGTATTAGCTTATATTGTTATGTTTTGTATTGTTATGAGGAGATGAGAAACATGGAACAGTTCGGAACGTTGCTTTTCTGAGATTCTCTTGGTCAGATTTTACTGCATGTTTAATACGTCTGAGGTTTGTAACTATTTACGCTGATCAGGATTTATTGTATTTATTTATTTTACCATTTATGTCCACACATATATAAACAGACAAGAAAAAAAACAGAACAGAAAAATAGGTACAAAGGTGATGCTTATTTCTTAAGTAATCTCTTCTAGCATACCTGCGATAGGAAAATAGATAGAGAGATGTAGACAGCGTGTGAACGAGTAAAGGAGACCAAAAATATACATAAAATCGTAATCAATTATTTACTTAAAAAACTAAACAAATACTATGAGAATATACTTACATACATACAAATAAACATACATACATACTTCTAAAATAAATATCACTATGAAGTTAATAAATATCGCGTAATCAAATTAATAAATACATACACAACTATGATGAAGTGGAAAGATAGTGTTCTTTTACTCTTCTCTTAAAAATTGCAATAGTTTGGCAGTCCCTAATGTCAGGCGGTAGTGAATTCCACAGCCGCACCGCGTGCACAGTGAAGGATTAGGAATAGAAGTCGGTGGAGTGGGGAGGGGACAGGAGGTTTTTAAGATGCGACCTGCAAGGCCCATCTGAAGGACGGGCATAGGAAAAACGCTCCTGCAGGTAGGGTGGTGTTTTAGGATTGTGAAGGAGATTGAATAGCAGACACAATATCCGAGAGTGCCTGCGAAGGCGAATGGGGAGCCACTTGAGTATCTTGCGAAAGTTGGAAACGTGATCATACTTTTTAAGGTTAAAAACGAAACGAATACAGATATTTTGCAAACGCTCAAGTTTATTTAGAACCTCCTCGGTGGCATCCAAATAACAGGCATCGGCGTAACCGATAATGGACTGAATGAGGGTTTGAGCAAGAGAGGTTTTGGTTTTCAAGGGCAAGAAGCCCTGGAGACATTTCAACGAATGGAACGTGTAGTGCACTTTGCGACTGACTTGAGCAACGTGAGTAGCCCACGACAAGTAGGAGGATTGTGTTTGACGGTAATTTTTAAACAAAATTAGGGCTTGAATGATGGATTCGATGTTCGATTATGAATTAGAATTTAGGGAAAAATTCAATTACAGTCCATTTATCAGCCGTTCACGGTACACTGAACAACGCTCCTTTCGTAATAAAATTACGACCTTATTTTCTCATTCGTTCACTGAAAATATACCATACATTCACCTCTTATGTTGTTTTAGGATGTTTTGGACGCATGGCCTAATTCAGAATAAACGCCGCCATCTTGTTTTTTTCAATACTATTTCTACGACAGTTTTTTCAAATGTTTACCAAAAACGCCCACCTGTCAATGTAATTTAGGCGCCAAAAGATCCTTGCAGCACCAATACTCGAACAGTAACAGCTAACTCCCATATCTTATTTTTTTTTTACAACTGGTAACACCTATATTTTCTGTAAATAAATGATTCTTTATTTTATTATAAAAGCCAAATTAATTCATTGTCAAATCACTCATATCAACTTATTTTTTATTGATTTTTAATATTTTAGAAAACCAATCACAATAGCCTAGGTTACATACTCTTATTATACATTTGTGTCTAATAATTCACATTCGTTGTCACAGGGATGTGAAGCCTCAGAACCTTCTAATAAGTTCTGCGAGCTGAAACTGGCGGACTTCGGTCTAGCGCGCGCCAAGTCGGTGCCCAGCCACACGTACTCGCACGAGGTCGTCACGCTATGGTACAGACCACCTGGTAAGTAGCATAATCAGCCTATGATGTTCTCACTAAAAAGAGGGGGGCTGTCACCCTAAAAAGGCCTCCTGTTTTCCAGAAGGGTTGGGCTGTAATTTAGCACGCGGGTTGATAGATGTTCGAATTTTTGGTTCTTGGTACATGCCAGTTTCCTCACGATGTGTTCACCGTTTTGAGAGAAGTGGTGATATATATATACACCAAGTAAAGCGCCTGCTTGGATAACTACAACTTTCCAAAAGTAAGCACTTCGGGAATAATCGAGTTTCCTCGGAAATACGAACACGCGATGATGAGATCTAATATAGAGCTGTTACAACCATAGAAGTACTTAACTATTTTATATTACCATGTTTACAAAATTAAAGTTTAACAACTCTATGCAATATTAAAACTTTAAAGTGACAAATGACGACCTGAGACCGGAGTGGGTAACCCGACACTATTAACCGGTCACTTCTTACAAACGCGCAATGTTTGTGCACCTATCCACCACAAAGCGCGGTAGTACAAAACTTAGAAGTATTGCCTCTGTGGGGAGGTTACTCTGTGGCGCGATGATCGTATCAATTCGGAAACACGAAGATTACCGAAACAGATACCTTTTCTGCTTTACCTGTAGATGTTTTTTTAAGGAGCATAGTTACAAGCAATTTTAGTAAATCAAAATCAAAATCAAAAGTCATTTATTCAAACTAGGCTGAGAATCAGCACTTTTCGAACGTCAAAATTACAAAAGACAGTCCCCCAAAACGCCCGCCCTTCACCACTTCCTAGTGCTTTCGCTGGGAAGAAGAAGTGGCGCAACAAACTCCCCAGCAGTAGGATTTCATGGAAAGGACGCCAGCCAGCCAGGTCTCAGTACCAGCCCTTGAGCCAGGATTTGTGCCCGGTTTATGACTATAGGCTCGCCCCTATTACACATCCGTCATTCGTCGTAAAGGTTGATTTGAAAATCAGCGTCAGACGGCGTCTGTCTGGCATTATTGCGGAAATGAACCTATTTGGAACGGCCGTGAGGCACACATAATCCTATATTTTATGTTATATATCTTTTAAATTAGTTTAACTGTCTTCCTAGTATTTTTTTTTCCGTGCCAAATAAACGTTTTTAATTTCTATTATACGGAACTTAGCATACCTGGCGAAATTAGTATTACAATATTTCTTTTGCCTTTGAAGACAGTCATATTCATATTCATTTATCTATATTGTAAAAAAGATCTTACAAAGGGCTTAGAACTAGGTACAGACACCAGCACATTAAGCTACTACAATCTCTCAAATTTCTTTGATAGATATTCAACATTAATGCTAAAGTATAAGGTTCAAAGTTGATTGAGAAAATTTGACAGTTTCGCTTTGACAGTTTTTCGGTAGCTTGATGTGCTGGCGTCTGTACAAAAATATGCACCCTGTAAGGGGACGATAAAATTAAGATTGCAAATTTAAAACCACTTCCAATATTAAAACAAAAAAATAAAGGTAGGTATTTAAATTTAACGATTTATTCCATTCTAATACCAAAAACTAATACCACTGGTATTTGTTTCAACTCATATTTTTTTTCTATTCCGAACCGATACCATTGTTTAAACTAATACCAAAACAAGTTCAAAGATATAAGGTACAGTCAGTAAAAATGCTTTGTATGTAAATATAAGACCTTTAATTGAAAAAAAAAACAGATAACTCCAAAAAAATCAAATTTTGTTAGCAAACGTCTTGTTCAATGATAAAATATCACTTAAATAATCAATTTTAATATAATTTTAGTTCCTCTCTATACCTGTATAATATTTTTTTTGCAAAAACATCAAACAGGAAGAATTTACTTACAATCTAAAAATTACAAAATATCTCAAAAAATTAACTCTTAATTTATATTGAAATTTATCTGACATAGTTATTATTAGACAGGTACGTAATTATTCACGTCTACCTATCTCATAACAACTATGTCAGGTAAATTTTTAACAAAAATAAATCACTTTTTATCTAACAATTGTAAAATATCACAGAAAATCAACTTTTTGTATAATCTAATCAGTCATTCATCACCTACATAGCAATGAATCAGCATTTTTTTTTTGCAATAATATCTAATATGAAAAATTCACTTTAAATCTAACAATTATAAAATATCACAGAAAATCAACTTTTTGTATAATCAAATCAGTCATTCATCACTTACATAGCAATGAATCAGCAATTTTTTTTGCAATGAATTCTAACCTTACCTAACAATTGTAAAATTTCACAGAAAATCAACTTTTTGTTTAATCAAATCAGTCATTCTTCACCTACCTATATAGCAATGAATCAGCAATTTTTTTTTGCAAAAACGTCATATATGAATAATTCACTTATAATCTAAGAATTATAAAATATCACAGAAAATCAACTATTAGTATAATCAGCTAAATGACGTGTAAATAATTTCTTATATTTCAACAATTAGTAGCTAAACCCTTAATTTTTCTAAGCAGTAACCTACGGAGATTTTGTTTTTGAGGAGTTGGTCAGTTACGTATGTGATCCACGAATTTTTCATAATAGTTGTCTGTGCACATCGTTTTGCGGGGGGTGCGTTTGATTTATATTGAGTAATAACCACTGTTTGTAAATCTGCGTCCTCTTTCAGCACGTTCAGAAGCTGATATAAATTAGCATTCTTTGGCACAGCCGAGTTTAATTTCTTATGCCAAGATTCTACGGCATTTGTGGTTCGATGGCGTTCACCATGAACGCACCAAATGTCTACAAAACTCTCGTTCTCTAGCCATTGTGACACCATGTAGTCATTAAATGTTTGAATGGCGTCAGTATCAGGACAGTCTTCCATTATGTAGCACCATCCTTCTGATATGAATTTACGAGGAAGTAAAGGCAGTAAAGCTGAAAGTCTTACATGTCTTTGGGTGATAGCATCTTTTGTCAGATCCAACTGTTTTGCTTTTTTCCATACATTTTTGGAATAATGAAAGTAGCATCCTTTAATCACAACTGACGGAAAAACAATTGTAATGGCGTTCATTGCGGCTAGTTCAAAATCTGTTAAAAATTTTACGGGTTCCCACCCAGGAATGTTTTGTTTCAAAATTTCAAATAATTTTTTGTATGTTTCTTCTGTTTTTTTGTTAAGTAAAACATAAATAAGAGGAACTATACGAGTGTGATCTTCGTCACTTCCCAGATCTCCGTGGATAGTATATAACTGCACAAAAGGCTCAGGGGTGCAATCGAATGTTCCGTCGCTTTCAAAAAATTTAATGCTCGGAATTTTCTCTAGTTGATTTGGACTGACCAAGATTATTATTCGGGTATTGGAAGACTCATCTTTATAATCGTAAAACAAAAAATCTCTAAATTGTAATGGAACTTCTACTTCATCAATTGATTTACATTTAATTTTTTTTACACCAGCTGCGTTGTTTCTTGCATAATACAATTTTGATTTGATGTTTGCAAACGATGGGATATTTCTCACCAAATCTGATTCAGTAGCGCAGAATTGTGATTTGAATTTGTTATATATGTTTGGTATTGGGGCGAAATCAGACTTCATCACTTTATCTCTTAAATCCATTACAATTTTGAATTCATCGGGCTCGCAGCTATGATTTTTCTCATTGGAAATATTGCCATTACATTTTTGAATTCATCGGGCTCGCAGCTATGATTTTTCTCATTGGAAATATTGCCATCCTGTGAGGACAACAAAATAGCTTTAGCAAAATAGTTTTCGGATAAAAATACATATTGAAAGATGGAACACTAACTGTCTTATTCATAATATAACGCTTACCGAAGGTATAAACCTTCATTAGTTAAAACATGTTTTAAGGTGGATGCTCCAGGGTGGCCCGCAAAATTCAAATTATCGTAAGTTTTTTGCAATTTGCAGCTCAGTATGGGATAGTATGGTAAATAGAAACTAAATTCGCGGTACTGGCATGTATGTATTTATATCATTATATTAGTTAAATTTATCAATGTAACCCACTAAGTTAAAATTTATATTAAACGTAAAGTTATTATTAAAATGGCACATTTTCTCTTACATGCCAGTACCGCGAATTTAGTTTCTATTAATAAAATATCCGATACTCAGCTGCAAATTGCAAAAAACGTACGGAAATTTGAATTTCGCGGGCTACCCTGGAGCATTCACCTTAAGCCTACCGAACGTTCGATAAAAATTCTTATTCATAATCGTTTCTTAGAGCTCCCATAACTAAACGCCACTATCGTACACAATGTTGCCATTTTGTAGAAAAATATGCGATTTTAGTCGATTTTAACGTTGTTTGCCTCTGGTCACAGAAAATTTGTCTATGCATTTTTAAACACTGTCATAAAAAACGTACACCAAGGTAAAGGAGGGAATAGTTTGAACTACCTAGTCTTTTGAACAATTTGTTGAATTTGTTATCATGCAATCTGGGAAAAAGCGGCAAAGGCCGTTGCCGTTAATACTTGTAATTCTGGTGAAGTACCACACCACCGACTAAATTAATTATAAAAGCAGCCGTTTCTTTGGAAAAACTGTACCATTTACGAAATTCTTCGTCATCCAGATAAAATGCATCGAATCTCTGCTAATACAATTTTATACGCGAACAACCACAATGCTATGTAGGGATTTTAAAGTAGGTATTTTAATACTAACTGACTGACATTGTAAACCGAACGTCAAACACGAAACAACTGATCGATGTCGGCCATTTGTTTCCCTTTTTTTTTTGTTTATCTAGTGTTTTTTTTTTACTCTTGCTATTCCAATTCACTTTTGACAATGGCAGAATTGTCGACAACGGCATCGGTACTAATTGCCATTTAAAGAAATAGAATAGAATTGATGTCGGCCATTTTATTGTTAACGAACGTTTAAAGAAGGGTCATGGCTTCTTTAAATCAAATTAACTTTAATGGAGAAATAAAGAGTGTTTTTACCTCTAAAATACGATTATGAATACCATTTTTTTAACAAGCTTCCTACAAAGGCCTCATAAAGCTCCACTAATCCATTATAAATAAGCCAGTTAAACTCTATGTAAGAAGTTGGTAACATACCTTTATCTGTAAAGATCCACTGCACTCTTTAACATTCACACATCTCCAATGGGTCCATCCATTTTTATTTTCCCTTTTTTTTGTGTACTGGTAACCAGCTCTCATTAAAACCAAGCCACCATTTCTTGTTATGAAAGTCAAGCTTCCTGTTTTTCCCGAAGATGTTGAGGGCTGATTATCAGCTTCCTCAGACATATCTAAAAAAAATTATATATTGTATGTAACTTTTACATTTGCTTGGATTATGATAAAAAAATCAAATAATAGGTATTTTAAATAACACTAATTTTAATAAAGAGAAGTAAATTATACAAAAGAACAAATTAATATACTCACTTAATAAATAAAAATCACTGTCACTCTGATACCAATACGCCACCGCCACCGCACGGAAATGTACTGAGGAATTTATGTAGATAAAATTTCTCTCCGAGTCAAAGCACAACATTCCAGTCACACTTGACTCTGATTGGTTGTTTCGAATTTTGGAACAATAGAGCAAACTCACCCTTTCTCGCAGGTAAAAAAAATAGCAAGATGATTCACTAAAACTACTCTTACCTATGCTAACCTTTGTAAAAATATTGGAGTGAAGTGAATTTGGAAAGTTTTAAGCATTATATTACGATTACATAAAAATATTGAAAAACAAATTTACTTTGATTAGGTTTGACTGCGCTGACTGTACCAAATTCAAGTTGTTGGTATTCGTTCGTACATTAAATTAAATTATTTAAAAAGTGGTATCGGTTCGGAATAGAAAAAAAATATGAGTTGAAACAAATACCAGTGGTATTAGTTTTTGGTATTAGAATGGAATAAATCAATTTAACATTAAAATAAGTACATAAATAGTTATAAACTATTAGACCATTAATTTACTTAGTACCTACTTTACTTAGTTTACCTAGTAAATAGTAAATTAAGTAAACTCATCAGAAACTCAATTACCAATTTGTCTT
The DNA here is from genome assembly GCA_949629135.1 of Eremobia ochroleuca. Classification (NCBI taxonomy): domain Eukaryota; kingdom Metazoa; phylum Arthropoda; class Insecta; order Lepidoptera; family Noctuidae; genus Eremobia; species Eremobia ochroleuca. Next base: position 5,033,380 of record OX451400.1, on the reverse strand, counting down.
GGCTTAAACGTTAATAGCTACCACTAATATTTCACAGTCAACTATTAAAAGCTTCCTGGAGCAAACAAGAGAACCATTATGAAAATTTCTAGTAACAGTCTTTGTAAAATTAGAAGTGACAGGCTCTGTTTATATTTAGAACTAATGCTTTCCTTGGAAACTTTACTGTAATATAGTTTAATGGGTGTCGCCTGTAATATTGTCACGGGAACTGGGGAATTGCAACAATGTTTGCTATTGTGACTGTGGTATTTGTGCAAAGTGATGTGTTAAAGAATGCCCTGCTGAAATGTTTGTAGCCGAGTATGTTCCCACTGCTGAGACACAGGCCTCCTCTCTGTGAGAGCGAGTGGGCCATAGCATCCACCGCGCGGGCCCAGCGTGGATTGGTGGATGTCACGTGCCTTCGATTTTTTGGTTCTAGGACATGCCGATCTCCATGTTTTTTTATTTTTTTATTTCGATGTTCTCCTTCACCGTTTTGAAGCAGTGGTGATGAAATAATTTACACAAACGGCCTGCTTGGGTTCGAACCTACGACTGACAACTCGTAAGTCGCGGCCATTACCACTGAGCTAGCACTGCCCTCAATATTTGTGCAGGTGATAAGATAAAACAATGCTTATATAGTTTTTAGCCGAGAACAGCTTTGTGACAGACGGACAAGAAAGTGATCTGATAATGTCTAAATTCTGTTTTAGACCTTAAAACACTACGATTACTATGTACCTAGTTTTTAACGATCTTTAATTGTTTACTGTAATTAGTTGCCGTAGAGGGGCCCGTGGCTAAATAATAACAGCCGCACAGGTCGATCGATCAGGTTAATCTACGCTTGCCGCGGTTGGTCTGTGGATGGGTGACCATCTTTACATACCGAGACCCCTCCGTGCCTCAGAAAGCACGTTAAGCCTTTGGTCCCGGCTGTCATTTCTGGATCTTTGACAGTCGTTACGGGTAGTCAGAAGCCCGAAAGTCTGGCAACCAGTCTTACCAAGGGGTATCGTATTACCCAGTAACTGGGTTGTGGAGGTCAGATAGGCAGTCGCTCCATGTAAAATACTGGTATTCAGCTGCATCCGGTTAGACTGGAAGCTGAGCCCAACATAGTTGGGAAAAGGCTAGGCAGATGATGATGTAAGTAGTTGCCGCAAAAGAGGCTTAGGGTAATTTACATGCCGAAGATGCTTCACTGAGATACCTCGCGGTCGCGGTTTAGCTCGCTACCTCGTTGTCATGTCACCTCCATGTAAACAAATGCATGCTAATAGGCACGCACCCCCACATGCCAGGAATCCAGGTACTCGTAAACCCCCAAACTGCAGCCCGCGATGTATCGCAGTGAGGTATCTTTCGGTATGTGCGTGCGTGTCTATTAGCGTGCATTTGTTTTTCATGGAGGTAACATCGAAGTACCGAACTCATCCGAGACCGCGAGGTATCGCAATGAGGCATCTTCGGCATGTACCCTTAGCCAACGCCAAAGTAATTGTGACAGCACATATAATATGTAAGTCGAAAATACTGGTTGCTTTTTTTTACAAGCTCCAAATTTTTACAGGGTGTACTCATACTACTCATGAATATGAACAACTTTCACTATAGGACCAACTCTGAGATCACGAAAAAAAAATCATTCATCATTTTGGTCAATTAGGTATCAAACAGCTGATTTTGTTTTCGTAATTTCAGAGTTGGTCCCATAGTGAAAGTTGTTCATATTCATGAGTAGAACACCCTGTAAAAATTTGGAGCCTGTAAAAAAAAAGCATCCAGTATTTACCAAGTACCAAAGTTATGTGAAGATGTAATAAGCTATCGACTCAATACCACTCTATTTCTCTCTTTCTGAATCATCATGAATGTATGATGATTAATTTCTGCTTCTTGTCCATGTTTTTGGATGATTTACAAAAATTTGCTAAAGCTGTCTGTTATTAAGAATAATTTACAGTTTGTCTTCAGCTTCTGAACACATCAATAATAGTGATATATTATTGTCAACAATATAATGTGAATTTACGGTGTATAACTGGCACAGTGAGAATTGAATTTCGCCTACTATCCCTAAATATACTTTTATGGCCGTCACGAGTCGTCATTTATCTTCATTTTTATATTCAGCTCGCCATTTTCACGACCCTTACCAAGAGTGCTAAATTGTTGTAGAGTGTATTGTAGACAGATTATTTATTTTTCTGAAAAATGTAAGGTTTAGGCTTTAAGTAGGTACTATTAAGTACGGAATCAACATTTCAGTGGCTTCCTAGACAACTGACTGAAATTCGTCAAATACAATCTTAATAAATCCATTCAAAAGCTGGACTTACCGATGAACTATCTGATTTTTTTGATTTTTTTCTTTTGTGTCCAACTGCTGAAACTGTTCTCTAGCACTGATCAATATTGAACTGAAATATTATAGGTACAAGCCGTGCGCCCGATGGGATTTCCTATCGACAAAACTGACGAACTTCCCTACAAACTTTCATCCCCTATTTAACCCCTTTACATTTCTACCTCCTATATATTTTCAATGGCCCTCCCTTAGTGCTTACCTAAAGACACTTTTGCAAAATTTCATGCTTCTAGACCCAGCGGTATAGGCTGTGTATTGTCTCTCAGTAAATTAACCCTTTCAGTACGGTTGACGTACATGTACGTTCTGGCACAGATGCTTGTCACGGCCGGGCGACGTACTTTTGCAAATCAAGTCTAAAACTGAATATGAACAACACAGGCGTGCAGTCACTGCCAGCGCTTGCGGCAGATTGCGCTATGTACAGACGCTAGCACATCAAGCTACCCGAAACTGTCACTTTTTCCCAATCAACTTTGAACCTAATGATTAGGCGATAAAGTTGAAAATTAATTAAAGAAATTTGACAGATTCTAGTAGCTTGATCTGCTGGCGTCTGTTCAGACGCCAGCACTTCAAGCTACCCGAAACTGTCAAATTTTCCCAATCAACTTTGAACTTTATGCTTTAGTGATAAATTTGAATATCTATCAAAGAGATTTGACAGATTGTAGTAGCTTGATGTGCTGGCGTCTGTACTATCACAACTCCGCAGAACACATTTCTCGAGCGCCGTCCGACAGTGCACGCTATGCTTCTCGCGCGCTGTACTAAAAGGCTTAATGAATTTATGATTTTGATTGAGTAC